>OU342608.1:3667500-4267500 GCA_910589645.1 Tinea semifulvella
AATTAACGATTCCACAAGTTGGTATTAGTGGAACCGGGATCGACGGCTTAACGTACTCTCCGAGGCTCGGGAACGATGGTGTTGTAAATCTAAGACAAATGTACTAAAGTGTATTTCTTTTTGGTACATGCCGGGGGGGTTTAAACCGACCTTTGTAGGATTTAAGGAACGCGTTCTTACAACCGAGTCACCACCGCGCCATACACACAAGGAACAATTAAATTACCAGATTTACTACAATTTATGGTCAAGTATCTTCAGATCTTTTATAAAAAAAGGAAATTAAAAAAAAACTCACATCCGTTGCAGAATGGATTATTGAAATAATTATTTTAAAGCTTGTTAGTTTGGTTATTTCACAACACAAACATGTCAAAATATAATCAGCCTATCAGCAACCGGCCGAAAATATCGTAAAAACGGATAAGTAAATTATAATAGTACCGTAAAATAAGGTCAAAAAATTACAAATTTGGCAAAAAAAATGTCGTTGTACCGGTCGCCTAATACTTACGATAACAGAAAACATTTTGGTAAAGTTCAATGGCCCGTTGACGTAACACTTTTAGCAATAATTTTACTGACCATAATCTTGATAAGCCTACAATATTATAAAGTAGGTACATACATTATATATAGGTATATATATATCGATGGGTTAGAGCGATAAAACTAATTTTTATTTAGTAAATTCACTTTTAAACACCAGACGTTTAAAAAAAATAGTTTGATTCCTGGTCGGGACACAAAATTATTTCTTTATGTAAACATATACATTTAATTAATATTTAATTTATTTGTGATATTTCTAGAGTTTGGTACGCTGGAGACATCGACGAGCTTGCCACTTGTCATGATTGGCCCTACAGTGAAGTCGGCTAAATGTGAATCCGCTTATTTATAAGCGTGGTTTCTGACCACCCCGAAAGGGAAACGGTCGTGATAATACTTTGCTTTTGCTATATATATTTATGTATATATATCGCCGGGTTAGAGCGAAAACCAACTACCTATTTTTTTAGTAAATTCACTTTTTTACACCGGTCGTTTAAAAAAAACAAAAATGGTTACGAGCGCGAGGACATTACAATGTCAAGGTCAAAATATCTTTATTCACGTAAACCTATTACAGGCATTTATGAAACGTCATTAATTTAATTCTGTTGAATGATTCTACTCCTGCTAGTGGAAGACTAAGCGGCAAAGTGGTCCAATAAGTAAGCTGTTAGCAGAAGACCAGCAGCAATGTACGGAATGTTATCTGGGTCTGGTGCAAATTTGGTGTTAATTTGTTTCTCCGTTTCTTCCATGCTCGGTACCCACTAAGCAAGAACTGTATAGTTAGTTATTTATTTTGTTTTTCTTCAAAAATTGTTCCTTTTTATGTATTTCTAATAGAGTGAAACGGCTCCCCCCAGGTGGACAGATTAGCTGGCGAAGGTTTAGTTGTGAGTTAAAAAAGACCGCGTGAGTGGACTTGGAGACACAGGCTCTTTTGGTCTCAGGTCAGCGAGAGTGCACTATGGATTATGTCTATGAGTATTAATAAATTACCTTTTTTGTTACACGTTTGTTGGTTGTGACTTTATTAGTTAAGCAAATCACGTAGCTTATAATAAAAAAGTAGAAACAATCGATATATTTTTTTTAAGTCATTTAAGAAATAGAGATACAAATTGAACGAAATACCGTCTCTTTATTATTATATATTATATTATCAAATCAACATTATGTCAGTGGTGGTGTATTGACGCCGGCACTGTTACCCATTCATTACGGGTTGAAAAGAAGTCGCGACGCGTGAGAATCGTGTCATATTTGCCCTCTAACACCCTCCACTAGTGTTGTCCAAATATCGGTAGTAACCAAGGGCATTGAATCGACAAATCTGACTATCGATACATATCGATATGGTCAATAATAATATATAGGATATTTATCGGTTGATATTATGTTTTTAGTTTGAGTAAATCGCGTTTTAAGTTTCAAGTCGAAAAGTTTAATAAAAAACCAAAAAACGCAGCAATCTCAATAATTACAATCCACAATGTAAGTATTTGGGAGCTTTTAAGCATAGACATGTTTGCTGGTTCGGTAGCCTCGATTAAGAGAGTATTGAGGGATAAATATAGTGTATAGATTCCAGATGTTCACTAATATTGACCGCCTCCGTGGTCTAGTGGTAACAAACGTTGCCGTGAACGCGGGAGGTCGTGGGTTCGATTCCCACCGGGGGCAAGTTGTACATTGTATAATTTGTCTCGGTCTGGGTGTTTATATGTATAATATGTATATTTTAGAAAAAAAAGAAGTATAATATGTAGTTTATCAACCATCTAGTTTCCGTAACACAAGCCTCGTAGCTTACCACGGAAACTAGATGGCGCTGTGTGACCTGTCTGAAAATATTTATTTATTTATATTATTTATTTATATTTCTTGTTATATTTTTGTTTTGCTTTTATATATTTTTAGATAGTAGTACGTAGTATAAAATTTAATATTTTTTGTCATCATTTTAATAATTTTGTGTTTTTTTTTTAAATAATTTAGGTTTATTTAATATTTAATATAATGAATAATTTTATTGTCTTTATGAATTTAAATTGAATATCAGTGTTAGGTTTACTATTAATAGGTTGCATTCATTTTATGTTTATGTATAATGTTATTTGTTAATTTTAAGAATGTAACCAGTACGTAAACTAATTAAAAAAAAAAAACTTCTATCTGTAGCATCGGCAGTATTCATAGTAACACCATAAAAATCAGAGAAAATTCTTATAAACTATCAATTCACAGAAAAAAATAATAAAAATAAAATCTATGTAGGTATTTTCTTCTGAAGATGGTTAAACGCTTTGCATCGCTCTCGCTTATAAGTTTTCTAGGAAATAAAATACGAGACAGAATCATTTATTTGTTTCTAACTGAAAATAAATGTATTTTTTTTGCTATTTTTGCCTAAAATATGTCTAACGTGTCAGTAATCGACGAGCTTGCCACTTGTCATGATTGGCCTATAGTAAAGTTGGCTAAATGTGAATCCGCTTATTTATAAGCGTGGATTCTGATCAACCCGAAGGGGAAACGGTCGTGATGATACTTTTTTTATTGTGTCAGCAATAAAGATTGTTCAGACTACATTTCTCAATTCTAAAAGTACACTTAAGAATTGAAAAATCTTTGAAAATGTTGGATTGTGCGAGCGAGAGGGTTAACCCGCTTAATAAGTGAGAAGTAATATCAGTGATGACCAAATATCAATAGTAATAAACTATAGGCGCGGTGGTGGCTCGGTTGTGAGAACGCCTTCCTTGAATCCTACAAAGGTCGGTTCAAACCCACCCGGCATGTACTAATGAGAAATGCAGTTTTCTTACGTAAATTTGTCATAGATTAACAACACCACCGTTCCCGTCACTTTAAGCCGTCGGTCCCGGTTCCACTAATACCAACTTGTGAAATCGTTAATAAATTGTCAAATAAAAATTGACATCATATCCCCGCCAAGCCGTCTGACCAGCGTGGCGAGTGTAGGCCAAATTCTCCAGATATATGTTCTGGAAGACCCATCTCCAGCAGTGGAGGTCTAGGACGCTTTGTTCTAGAGGCTGTAATGAAAAAAAAAATGAAATGAACTATATCAAAATATATCAAACAGAACACGAGTTTATCTTACTATTAATGGAGCTCAAGAACTAATCTAAGAGCAACCAAATTAATCATTGAAATATCACGTACTCATACGTTTGTGGAGTCGGCTTCTTAAGTTATGGAATAGTACCTGAAACAATAAAACACTCCATTAATATTGATACACATAACAATAACACATAGATGCTGCTGTAAGACTGAAATTTGTAGAAGAATTGGCATAGCTATCAGCATAAATGGAATATGAAAGCATGGAATCATTTTAAGGTAGAGAATATAATCCCTGCCGATTTCTGGCCCCGAAAATCCCGGTACTGTACTTGGCGAATCTCGGGGTTTTCAGGATTGCCGCTAACAGGTAGAACGCTATCAGCTGTTGCTTATTTTTATTATTAAATACTTTATTGCACTTTATTTAAGTATGTACAAAGGCGAACTTAAAGCCATTTCGGCTTAGGTTGGCAATAAACTACGAAGCCGGCTTGGAAGTCAAACATTGGATGCCTGGATATTTATGCGATCGTATTTTCGAAATTCTAAATAGTTGTTTAGTGTTGTCCTTTTGTGTTCTTGCATAATTATAGTTTGTTTTGCCATTTTTTCTGTTCTTATTATACTGTGATGTGTTGTGCATCGACATTAAATCATTTTATAGAAATTACTCAATTTTTATTTTCGTCTATCCCAGGATAGCCTCGTAAATCCCGTAATCCCGCAATCCAAAAACATGATCGGTATCGTATTCTCTACCCTCAAGACCAAAACAAGACTAAACTGTAGTTTAATATTCTGCATAGTTCTTTATACCGCTGTATCCTGGACCCTTAATGCCAGTGATTGTAGCCGCGTCGATGCCTTGGATCTACGTTACGTATATCACATATGCTACGTATCCCTTAGCGCGAAGAACCAATGTGTCAATACTCAAGGATTATATGATGCCTCTGGTGTATAACTATATCGAACCCTTTTAAATCCACAGACTTAATTTCTGAACTACGAAGGCGGTTATAGACTCTATAATGTGAAATATACACAATAACAACATACGAAGAAAATCGATTAGATTTAAAAAAAACATTAAATGTATTTTTATTCGGCCAATTGTCGATAAGATAAAGGGCTGGTTGACTTTAATTGATAACATAACTTTTAAAATATCGACTTATCAACGAACGTTTTTTGACAACACTACCCTTATTTTTTCCCCCCGAACTTCCTCTCTCTCGCGATTATTATGCTAAGTGTCTGTTGGTTAGGGGGGGTGGATTTTTCGAGTCGCATCTGCTATTTATTTATGCGTTGTTTTATATTCATAGGTTTAGTCGTCTATATTAAGCTACAAAGATAACATCGACGTTTAAACTCAGCAAAAGAATTAAATAAATTTGACTGCTTCCATGGGCAAGCAGTTAAGGTATAAAAGGTATAAATTTATATAAATAAATAAATGAAATAAATATTTTCTAGACAGGTCACACAGCGCCATCTAGTTTCCGTGATAAGCTACGAGGCTTGTGTTACGGAAACTAGATGGTTGATAAATTACATATTATACTTTTTTTTTGTAAATATATACATATTAGACATATAAACACGCAGACCGAGACAAATTATACAATGTACAACTTGCCCCCGGTGGGAATCGAACCCACGACCTCCCGAGTTCACGGCAACGTTTGTTACCACTAGACCACGGAGGCGGTCAAAATATTCGAAAAAAATAACATCATATAAAATAATATACATTATAAACACTCGCCAACCCGTCTGGCCAGCGTGGCGAGTGTAGGCCAAATTCTCCAGAAATATCTGGAAGGCCCATCTCACAGTGGACGTCTAGGACTCTGTGTTTTAGGGGCTGTAATGTTTTTTTTTTTAATATACTGTACACGACCTAATGGTAAGCGGTACGCGAGGTCCGATAATGGGAGCAACTGACGCCAGCCACTAACGACCGGCATCAGTCCCTACCAGTATATGCACTATGCCGGCCTAACAAGATGGTTTGTCACACTTCGCTTGAAGAAATCCAGGTTATAGAAGTGCGGAAACACACTGGGAGAGCATTCCACATCTTCAGCGTGCCACAGATGTAAGAGTCTCCAAATTTATGAGTACGCGTATGTGCGATAGTGGGTATGGTATGTGGATGCATATTTTGGCCTGTGCGTGTGGTTCGGTTGCGGAATAGAGAAGAAGGGATAAGGTTATGGAGCTCCTCAGAACATTTACCGTGGTATAGCTTGTAGAACACGATCAGAGAGGCAACATCACGAATAATTAAAACAAACAAATTATAAATAAAATTAAATAAAAACTAAAAAAAAAAAATAACTATCAGAGATAGGACGTTTATTAATTATAGTTTATTTTTTACGGGTTGACGAGGATCTGATGTCAATTGTTAATGACAATTTATTAACGATTCCACAAGAAGGTATTAGTGAAACCGGAACCGACGACGGCTCAACGTGCTCTCCGAGGCACGGGAACGGTGGTGTTGTAAACCTATGACAAATGTACTTAAGAAAAGTGTATTTGAAATTGGAACATGCCGAAGGGGCCAAACTATGTAAGATTTTAACATTTTTATATATTTTTAAAGTCCACTTTAGACGGATCGGCAAGGTTCTGATGTTAATTTTATTATCAATTTATTATCCATTCCACAAGTTGGTATCTGTAAAACCGGTGCCGTATATTCGCTTTTTTTAATATTATTTTTATATAATAATCTACTCTTATATCGTAAAATGCGAATTACAAACTTCAAAACGAATTTATATTGACATATTTACATACTGCTGAAATTTAAAAATATAATCACATTATAACACTTTTTCTCTAACAAAATAATGTTATATTTCATTTTAAAAATAGAATCATACATATTATATAACACTTTTTTTTAAAGGCAAAGGTTCCATTACAAAAAAGTTTTGATTACCAATTTTTACTTGTCCATGGCAGCGCCCGCCATAGCGCGTGCGCGGTCATAAGCTAGATTTTGGCGCCATTTCATTGGAGGACTTAAGTATTCTGGTCATTTAAAAAAAAAAAAAAAAATTGGTGCCATTCAATACGTTTTGTTGTATAGCATTTCGTGTGTTTTTTTTTATTCTTGCTTAAAATTCTTACTCTTTTAACTTTTATCTTTTATTTAGTAGGTTCAATCCCAATGTATGAGAGCAGACAAATTAGTGTATGAAACTGCACATAACTAGGTATTAAAACATCATAAACTACTATTTTTGTAATTTTTTCTCATTATACAACCAAAATCACGCTACGCGATGTTCACTTCAAATCCGTTAATGCCAATGCCATGTAGCCAAAATTGAAAGCGCACCCCGACTATGGTATATTTTTTTGAATTAGGATTACCAAAAATTGTAACATAATGGCAATTTCTAATAAAACCATTGGAGCAAGACGAGGAAGCCCTGATCCGTGGGGGAGCGAAGCGAGTTACTGCGGTTCACAAATTAATGCAAAAAAAAAAAACATAAAATTATTACCGTTTTTCCTTAGGCTGAGATTCATTAAACTTGGTTATAGTCTTAGATACGTAGAAGAGCGACCTTCACTGATCTGTTATTCGAATGAAATCCACTTTTTACATAATAATATATCAATATAATAGTAAAAAGTATCATCACGTCCGAAAGGTAACATAAAGGTGGTATTTTATTATAAGAATTATTATTATATTAAACTGCCTCCGTGTGGTCTAGCGGTTAAGTCCGTGGCTTTACAGCCGGTTTCTCGAAGCTCTACTTAATTATTTCCTAGTTAAGAAAACATTACCTTTAAATTATTCTTAAGTCAAATCGGGCTTCACGAACAAATTTCACTATACTTGAGTTTTTGTTAGTTAATATTTTATTTAAGATTTATGACATTTCTATTTTGGTGAAAAAAATATTAAGTTTGTGAAACGCATTTTTTGCAAAACCTGTAAATTTTACTTAGTAATAATTAAGTATAAATAAAATAGGTTCCAGAAACTGGCTAGACTCGCGGAGGTACCGTCGGGACACTAATATTTATTACTTCAAATAAATAAATAATTATTTAATTTATTTGTGATATTTCTTGAGTTTGGTACGCTAGACATTGATGAACTTGCCACTTGTCATGATAGGCAAGCTCGTTGATGTTTTCAGCGTACCAAACTCGAGAAATATCACAAATAAATTAAATATTAATTAAATGTATTTATTTACATCAATAAATATTTTTGTGTCCCGACCAGAAATCGAACCCGGTACCTCCGAGTCTAAATCCATGGACGTAACCGCTAGACCACGGAGGCAGTTATTTATTGTTATAACATGTATTTGACGTTAGATCACTGGTTTTCTCCATATTCCTATATGGCGCTGAGACATGGACTATAAAATGCGCTGACCGAAAGCGTATCGATGCTTTTGAGATGTGGTGTTGGAGAAAAATGCTGAGGATCTCGTGGACTGAGCATCGTACTAACGTATCGATTTTAAACCAACTAGCCATATCGACTAGGCTATCCACCATATGCCTTCGTCGGATACTCCAGTACTTCGGACACATTGCCAGAAAAGGAGGGGATAACCTGGAGAAACTTTTTGTTACTGGCAAGGTGGAAGGAAAGAGACCGAGAGGCCGTAGTCCGATACGCTGGTCCGACCAAATCCGCTCCACCACCAACACTAGCGTCCATGATGCTGTGCATGCCGCCGAAGACAGGAACGGGTGGCGTGCTATGATCAAGACGCACACCAATTCATCGGGAGGTCACGACCCTCATCAATGAGGAAACACGACGCAAGGAGGAGGTATTTGACGTGTAAAAGTACCTCAAGTGGTTTTTTTTTTTTTTTTTTTGAAGAGAAAGAACAGAGACAGGCAGTAAAGAGTATAAGAACAATTAAGAAACGATACAGTAGGAGTCATTAGAATTATACCCGCCACTAAAATATTTATTTACTTACTGAATAAATTTGAAAGGTGGTAAATGGCTTGAAGTAAATGAAATACACTTCGCATTTTAACTTAGTAGCACCATTTTGTGCAGCTATACTTGTCTTTATTTTAACAGTTAGAAAAACAGGACATTGCTGAGACGGCAATGATGGTAATCTTTTTAACTGCGCAGACATTTAAAAAACAAAATAATTCCACCGTCCTCCACCGTTTGCGCAGGAAATAGACAAACCAGAGACAAGAGCGGTGTACTCTTTGATTTTGTAAAGCAAGCCGAGCCAAACGAGCCTGTTAATATCCGTAGTGGGAATAAAATCAACCACCTCGGCTGTGTAATGTAAAAACATTGCAACTGATAAAGAAATAACTAGACTGACGAAGGTGTATTCATTGAGATAAGAGTACTACTTTAAGATAGACTAACTAAGTTATCTTTAGTAATGTTTATCGTTGAGCCTATTAGACATATGAAAATATTGATAATTTATTATTTCAATCTTTCTTTTTTCATGTCAGCTCGATTTGCTCTAATGAAACTGACAGTTTTTATGAAGATCTGTTGCTTTTTATTCGTATATTTCCACCCGACACGTAAGTCGAAAATGCCAAAATTAGGCCCTCGGCCGTTATCCAAAAAATATTTGACAACTTGATGACAGGGCGCTAAAACATTGTCGTCTAACGAAACTATTAAAATGCAGCGTAGTTAATTGATTTTATCGTGTTTTTAATACACAAGACGCCGCAAACATCAGATGTACGGTGTAGGTTCTAGTAATGTGAGCTCACCGGGTGTATTGTTTAATTCACTTATTGCTCAGTTGACCATTAGACAAAAAAGTTTATTTAGTCTCCGCTCAAGTTTAGTATAATAATAATAATATACGTTTATTCAAAGCAACTAGGCTCACTTGTTAGTAACAAAATCCTTACAACTAATGTTAATATAAAAATGAAAATAAAAGTAAAAAGAAAATAAAATATGATAATATTGAAACAATATGACCGTGCAGTAACCACTCCACCCCCCACCAATCTGACAGGATGGACCTCACACCCGCCAGACCAGCAGCCGCACGAAGCAGCCAATGCACGGCGAACCATATCTTTCAGATATCATCTTCAGGATACTGAACACAGCACGACGCTCCAGCTGACGAGGCTGCTGCACCACGTGGTGGTTTCTTCTGAGAAGAAGCACACCACGGTTGCAGTATTCCTCGACATGGAGAAGGCATTCGACAGAGTCTGGCATAACGGGCTGCTGTACAAGTTGTCCCTATCCCCCACCCCTGTTAGGATCGTCAAGGTATTGGCCTCCTTCCTTGAGGGCAGGAGCTTTCACGTAGCAGTGGAGGGCGTGGCTTCGAGTCCACGTCCCATACGAGCCGGCGTTCCCCAGGGTAGCTGCCTTTCTCCGTCCTGTTACTCCTGGTTCACCAACGACATACCGCTGGCGGAGGGGGTCGAGCTAGCGCTGTTTGCTGACGACGCCGCGTACTTCACAGACTCTAGGGTCTTGAGCTACGCGGTGACGAAGATGCAGCGCTGTCTCGATCTCCTCCCCGAGTGGCTCTCCCGTTGGAGGTTGTCGGTGAACGCCAGGAAGACTCAGGCTACGTTCCTTGAGACTGGACTGAGAAGGCTGAAACCCGACCGTCCGCTTCTGTTGAACGGCGAGAGTCTATCGTGGACTAATCCAGTAAAATACCTGGGCGTCACGATAGACAAACGCATCAACATGCGCGCCCACGTGACCGCCACTGTGAACATGGCGCGGGTGGCGAGAGCCAAACTTCGCCCAGTGTTTGCATCCAGTTTGCCGCTTCACACGAAGCTACTCATTTTTAAAGCCTATATCCGCAGCCGACTCACGTACGCCGCGCCGGCCTGGTACGCTCTCACCTCAGCTACGCTGAGAGCACGTTTACAAGCGCAACAAAACCTAACGCTTCGTACCATTGTCGGCGCCTCGCGGTACGTGAGGAACGATGTAATCCATAGGGATATGCGGATGGAAACACTGGACGAATTCGTGCGTCGTCTGGCGGCTGGCATGTTCGCGCGCGCAGAGGCGACAGATTTCCCACTTGTGAGAAACCTGGCCCCTCTGCACGCCCGTCCGCCGGACGCCAGACAATGCTACGCTCGTCACCTGCTGCCAATCACGGAGTCGTAATCGCGGCTCCGCCGCCTGGCTCGTATACTTCAACCTTTAATGGTTACCCCATGCCCTGTCCGTAGTTACGGAAAGCGAACGCAACCTCTGTTAGAAGGCAAATACCTTGACACAGATTCCCCACTCCCCCCTGCGGGGGGTGTGAGAAGACTCTTCTACTACTTCAGGATACTGTTAGTGCTTATCCTCACTCTGTTAAGCAATGATACAGTGGTTTTGCGCCTTATAGCAAAGATGATCTTATAGATGACGCTATTATAGTTGCAGACGATTATAATCTTAAAAACAATAGCTACTCGTAGAATATATATACATATACACAAATAAATACACATACAATAAGTAAACTACCTCATTTGTAATACTGGGTTTTAAAATTAAACAGCCGAGCTGGTAAAATTACAGTTTACTTGCAGACAAGACCGGCGACAAGCTGTTAACGACATTGAAATATACAAGAGGGTTCTATTTAGATATTTTAAAGATCGCCAAGTACGAGTATTTAAAACTTAGCAAACTAAAAACCGCAAATGTTTTCTAAAGAAATCCTTTATTTAATTAACAGAAAAAGATAATGTTTTATACCTAATTGTTTTTTTTATAAATAAAAATACCTAATGGGATTTATTAGTTTGTGTTACTTTTAGTAATGTCCCTTATTTGTTAGCGAAGCAAGCGACTTGCTATAAACAATTTAAAATTAAATTGCAATTAATAATTATCTAAAGCCGATAGGTGAATGTGGGATAGTGGATAAGACGCAATCAGAAGGACATCTGAATGATACGCGTACAACGACTTTTTTGAGTAATAATACTATCTATACTCGCATGTACGTAGGTACATAGTTAATGTTTGTACAGCGATAAACATTAAGGCATGGTCTCATCGCATGCGTAGGTACATTGAGATCGATAAAATGTGGAGTCGTTCCCGCGATTTTTGACAGCTACGCTCAAACCAACGCGGCCGCGATAGAGTGGTGATCAGTTATTGCAATAGTGCCGTCAACCGGCAAAGGCGGCCCAAGCTTGCCGCTCAGGTTGAAAGTCCGGATCTACAAGATGTTCATCCGTTCCAATCTTACCTACCCTGCACCTTCTGGAACATATCGCTCAGAGTGGTCTCCATCGGGTCGTGCGTAATTCATAGCTCGAGATCTAGAGATGCCTACTATTAGGAGTTAGACACGTCAAGCATCTCTAGAATATCGCTCCGTCTGGCGCACAGGTCCCGGGATACTATCTAGCTATCCTTTAGAATTATATTCTTTAGGTCGAACCTAGACCCGGGTTCATCTGCTACATATTATCAACGGCCGCCCGGCACTAAAAGTGCATGAATTACCGGCGACTCAGTCTGTAAGCAGGCGGTAGCTCGGTTGTCACAACGGTTTCGCTCAAAAATCCTACAATGGTAGGTTTGAACTTAATGAGAAATACGGTTTTCTTACGTACATTTGTCATAGATTTACAACACCACAGTTCCCGTGCCTGGGATTATATTGTTTTATTTTCTTTTTACGTGTATATTGTTTTCGCACCACATGTAAACACGTTCTGATAAGTACCTATATTGATAAATATAATATATTAAAGACAAACACTATTTATATAGGCAGAGCGAGCTTTGCAAAAAAAACTACCTATAATGTTTTTAATATATCACATCTAAGTAGGTATCTAGTGTGACCAGGTCTTAAATAGTAGGTGTGTGTCGATCGTCCACCTTTTCGAGTATTAGGTATTAGTAAAGCTATATGTGATTAATATACGTGATTTCGTAATAATTTTACGTAAAAAAATACCATATGGAATATGAAATAAAGGAGGCCTCCTTTTCTTGAACCAGCCAATTGTCGGTCGCAAGCCCGAGACACCATTCTTCTCATCTCTTACCCACACACGATGGACCCGGCACCCGCACGGTGAATCCATGGAATGCTTAGAAATTTGTCTTCTCTTCTAGTACACAGTAGAAAAATGAAGGTACTACTTATTTAATTAGATCATTAGGTTAGTTTAGCGAACTAGATCAATAAATGATATTTATTAATAAAATAAATAAATATTTTTATTACAATGACTACTAAAAATCTGTTTAAATATAAGGTCAGACAGACAGTGCGGTCGTCCCGAAAGCCTTTGTTTGGTTGGGGATGGGGACATTCCCCCGTGTTCCCCGGCAGGATCACAGCGGGTTACCCGCATGTACACTCCTACTAGTAACAGTCTCCTCCAGGAAAGTGGTCTCCCGTTGGGGGGCCGTGCGATATTCTGGAGATGCTTGAAGTGTCCGTTGTCGGCCCGATAGTACATACCGTCTAGTCAGGCCAACGACAAATTCCTCAATAGTAGGCATCTCCAAATCTCGAGCTATGACGGAATTACACACGAACCACGGCGCTCGGGAGACCACACTGATCGATATGTTTTGCTAACTTTGGATCTTGTCCCTGGCAGCCTTGGCCAGAAGGTGGTGCCAGGCTGTAATATAAGGTTCTTTTTAGTAGCCTATTTTTTAGGTAATTAATAAAAAAACCGTTTTGATTGATATAGATTCTTTTTTCCGGTAACAGTTACATAACTGTAAAATAAAATAAAGGGTTCAATTTAATAAATACATAAAAAAATATGTCAAAAGAAACCATATTTTGGAAAGTTTGGGTATTTTATGCTACATACATTTTTAGTAATAAAAATTGATAATTTATTTTGTTTCTTTACAGGACCCAGTTACGCAAAAAGGATCCAATCCACAAATTTTCCGAAATTTTATTATTAATGCCAATCATGTACTGAGGATCATAAACAATAATGACGTTTCCTTTTTGTGGTGGTCAGAAACCACGCTTATAAATAAGCGGATTCATATTTAGCTAACTTTACTACAGACCAATCGTGACAAGTGGCAAGCTCGTCGATGTCTCCAGCTTACCAAACTCGAGAAATATCACAAATAAATTAAATGTATTTATTTACATTAATATTTTTTTTGTGTCCCGACCAGGAATCGAACACGGTACCTCCGAGTCTAAATCCACAGACTTAACCGCAAGACCACGGAGGCGAAAACGAAAAAACGAGACGAAAACATTGTAGTAGAACAAAAATGACAAAACAAATTGATTACCTAGTTTAGGCCATGGGCTAGTTTAAAGTGAATTAATCGTCTGCATAGGTATGTATTAAATAAGTTTTAGAAGCAACATCGTAAAGCACAACAAACGACACAAGTTTCCTGAAATAATGGAAACAATTTGCATGATTGTTTCGACATTACGCAAGACAATATAACACGATATTGTGTCATCAATCACCTCGTGCCGTACATTGCATGTTTACGCTGTGACGAAACGAATCGATTTAATTCGCAAGCGGCAATAGACGACCAAGTGCTAAACTCGTTGACTAACATCAAAAGACATGGCTTTCAAAAAGTTAACTTTAAATAAGTGGCCCAAAATTAAAAAGTTTAAAAATATAAAAAGTAAACATTGGAAGCTATAAAATCGACCAATGAGATGAGGGTGCAGTACGAATTCTCGGAGTCGGGTTGCGACAGTTTGGTATTTTTCATTAGTTTCGTAAAAAGTCCTTATTATTATTTTTTGTACGAGTACGTCTACATCAGTCCCCAACTATGACGAGATGCTTTCTCACACTTCATTAAAAGAAACCTAGGTTATAGGAAAGTGGAAATAAAGAGTCTGGAAGAGCATTCCACATCTTTATCATGCTACAAATGTAAATTAAGCGTAGAAATGATGACTACGTCACCTGACCAGTCGAAATACGGAAAATGGTGGGTATAAAAGAAAGCATAGGGACAAAAATAAGGAAAGGCATGCTACGATGTGTGCTCTCCGAGGCACGGAAACAGTGGCGTTATAATCTATGAAAATGTACGTAAGAAAAATGGCTTTCTCATTGATGCCGGGTGGGTGTTTGAACCGACCTTTGTACGATTTAGGGAACGCGTTTTTACAACCGAGCCACCACCGCGATCACATATCACGATCAAATAAATAAAACACTGGCTGAAGGTACATTAAGAAGCTTTCGTAACAAAAGGGCATATATGAAGAGGTTGATGAATGTCGACGAAGCGAAAGAGGTATGTCGTAATTGTGGCAAAGGGCGCTCAATTGTCTCTGCCTACCTCGCAAGGAACCTGGCGTGAAAATATGTATGTCCATATGTATGTGTGTAGGGATGGTAAGGAAGGGATTAAGTTATAGTACCACTCACCAGCCAGTTTGAAACCAAAACTTTTCTATAAATGACCAAGTCTTTATATGTAAACTACATTATTGGTTGAACAGTCGACAACTCGACCGAGATCAATGACCGCATTCGCTTTCGAGACCAATCTAGGTACCTACTCTTGTGTTTACTAACTTTAGTTGTATAAGAAAACAATCCGATATTCGATCAAGGTTAAATTGTAAATTGTAACTTTGAATAGTAAGAAATTGTATTTACAACTAAAACTAACTTTTCGATAAAATTAGGTCGCGTTCACATTGGGGAAGTATTTAAGTATCGCACACAAATTAACGTGCGAGTCTTCACAAAACACCTACAATGCTTTAATAGGTACAATTTATTAATTTGTTATTTAAAGATATGTAATTTAAAAGGGTATAACATGTAAAAACGTAAATAAAATTACGAACATTTTAAACATATACCTATTTTTATCATCATCACGAACGTTTCCCTTACGGGATAGTCAGAAACCAAGCTTATAAAGAAGCTGATTCAGATTTGGCCAACTTTACTATTTAACGTGACAAGTGGCAAGCTCGTCGTTGTCTATTTTTAGAGAGAACAAAAGCAAAAACAATTATAACGATTTTCCTCTATTTTACTAAAACAAATCTGTTTTTTTTTTAAATTTTATTTTTTAGAAATTTAATTTTATATATTTTCTTAAAGTATACTCGAAACTTAAAAATATTTAAAACTAGCATTGTGCGAGAGGAAGGGATGCTAAAGCGTATTTTTTTTTCAAAGCTATCTTACCAATAAAACTTGACCTCCAAAATATACGATGCAGGTAAAGATAATTAGCTTTCATTATACAAAATTCTGCCAAATTGCTACAGAAATTAGTATATTTATATATTACGTTAGCTTGGAGTTGATACTTGTCCCTACATATGCAAATACACACATCAAAAGTGTCTAGGGATCAACATATATTTTTGCAATAACTTTTCTCCTGATTGATATTCATTAAAATTTTCTTTAAGGATTGATCAAATAAAATGTTTTCGTTTGTCTACAGTAACGATAAACCAAGTCACCTTTGCATTAGTAAAAAAAATTGCCATTTTCCTAATAAAGGGATTTTTGACATTTGAACCACTAACATTAAAGTTCGAAAAAAAGACTGAAATAACAGTTTTTTTTTTAATTTTATTGGGTAACTTAAACAATTAATAATCCGTGTTTCTACCGCGAACACTAACAACACAAGAACATCGGTTTGGCATACTCAAAATGAGTTCATCCAAATCACGCTGTGGAATGGCCGCCCATGTTCGTTGCAACAACAAAAAAAGGTCTTCTTGCGACTGGATACCCTCCATATTCGGCAGAGCTCTTCTCTGAAGAATATCCCATGCATGCTCAATCGGGTTCAAGTCTGGCGACTGAGCAGGCCAGGGCAGGACATTGATGTTAGCTGCGGCGAGAGTCTGTCTTACAACTCTTGCGGTGTGCGGTCGTGCATTATCATGCATTAACTGAAATAAGGGACCGATATGCACTTGTAGAGGAACGATGACGTCTGATACAACCGTCTCAGCATAAATTTGAGCGTTGAGGTTGCCTCTGATCCAAATCAACTCAGTTCTTCCGCCGATCGAAATACCCGCCCATACCATGATGGTTCCACCACTATAAGGATGGACTTCCTGGCAGGATTTTAATCGCTGTTGGCGTCCAGGGGTTCTCCAGTGTCGTATACGTCTTGTATCCGGCCTCATACCAAAACGAGACTCATCAGAAAAGCACACGAAACGCCATTGTTCTTCTGTCCAATTTCTGTGTTCAAGAGCCCATTGATATCGAGTCCTACGATTGTGCATTGCTATAGGTGGTACCCGTAGCGGTCTTCGGGAATGAAGGTTCACTTCATGCAAGCGGTTTCTGACTGTTTGGTCGCTAATTAAGTTCCCTGAAGAGCGATGAAGGCTCACGGCTAACATCATGGCGGTTATTGTTGGAGTTCTTCGAGCTGTGATTTGAATGTATCGGTCTTGTCTCCGTGTGGTGCAGCGATACCGTCCTCCATGGCGCTCAGCCACGGTACCAGTGGTTCGGTAACGTGTCCAAAGTCGACTGATAACACTCTGACTTGTATTCAGAGCTAAAGCCACAGTACGTTGCCGGGAACCAGCTTCTATCATTCCCACGGCTCTGATCATTTCTTCCCTGCTTAAATGACGTCGCCGCTCCATAATAACGTTGGTTTTAATCAGTAGTAGGGAAACAGTAGCACTAATAATGTCTTCAATGCGTCTTATGTTTTTATAGGGAAAATATTGACAGCTGATTTTCATCTTTTACTCGAATTTGATTGACAGTTCCTGTTTTAAATTATGAAATGCACCAAAAAGGATCCATATAAATTTATAAAATCATAAATTTATTACAAAGCCACATCTCAATCACAAGAAATCCGCATAAACATGCTTGATCCCTAGACTTTTTTGATGTGTGTATATTGTTTCTCCGACCGCAGCGCTGGCATCGCGCCAAAAAGCCTATCTCTTGTAAAATTTCGTGAAATAAAGCACGTTAATTAAATTTTGGACATCATTAAATACACTTCATTATTAACTTCTTTTTTAATATTAATAGTAGATTTAATCGCTAATGCCATAAGTATATTGTTTTCAGCATATGTATTAAGATGAATTATTAACAACAATAAATAATAACATTTTGTATATCATTTAATACATGTTAATAACTTATTTTTTATCTCTTGTTAATATTAATAGTAGATTTAATCTCTGATGCCATAAGTAATTTTTTTTTAGCATATTAACATAAATTGTAAATTATAAACAAATACATTTTGAAAATCATTTAATAAATTTTATTATCTTTTGTTAATATTAATAGTAGATTTAATTGCTAATGCCATGAGTAAGTTTTTTAGCATATTACCATAAATTGCTTTAATTGGTGAATCGTAAAAAGTGTCCAAACCGACCAGTGCACTACATTGCGCATGTCAAAGTTATCGCCCTATTTAATGCCGATTACAACTTTTTATCGCAGAAGTCAGCGAAATATTTGTAATTTATTTTAAAATATTATTTCAAAATAATACCCGACAAAGACTTTTTATTAGCATACAAAACAAATAATAAAGTAAAAATACATTAATAAGTACTTATAGTATCATCACGACCGTATCGTTCAGATACCACGCTTTAAGGAATAATTCACATTTAGCCAACATTACTCAAATCTAGCGTACCAAACTCGAGAAATAACAAAAAAAAAACTTGTGTCCCGACCAGGAATCAAACCCAGTACCTTAGCGTATAAATCTACGGTCTTAACCGCTAAACCACGGAACAGAAAATAAAATATAGAAACTTAAATACTTACCGATTTATTTAATATTAAACTATACCTGTTTGCTTATTTCATTACAGTCATTACAGGCCCTAGAATACAGCGTCCTAGACCTCCACTATTGGAAATGGGACTCCAGAACATATATCTGAAGAATTGTATTTCTCATTGGTACATACCGGGGGGGTTTAAAACGCCCTTTGTAGGATTTAAGGAAAGCTTTTTTACAACCGAGCTACCACCGCGCCATTATTATATATTCATATATAATTGAAACACAATATTGCACCCTTAAGGGCTCAAGTCCAGATTTATGTATAGCGTGATTTTAAATGCTAAAGGCACAACGCCGTCCTCTGATTGGTTGTTGATCTCATTTAGGTTTAGTATGAGTGGCGATATTTTTAAGAAAATTTATCTGCACTGTAACTTAAGCTTTTATTACTGAATAATTAAAATTAAAAACACGTAATTAAAATTAAAAACACGTCGTTCCCTATTTTTATTCTAGATTATAATATAAAAATATTTGCTCTTTAATAAATTCCACGCAGTATATATTAATTATTTATGTATCATATTTAATGCCTACCCACATATTGTTTTACTACCATATTGTATCTTTATTTGAATTAATATTGGATGTAACTGAAATCCTAAATGACAACTCTAACTTAGTTTAGTAGTGAGCGTTTTAATGAATTTATTTAAAAAATATTTCCGTGAACCCAGAGGTTATGCGACCCAGAAACAGGGCTAAACAGTTAATTTGTACAATACTCAGCCAATTAAACTCCGGACGTGAACTTCCTCTAATACCGTGCAAACAAAACACTAGCTTCGGGTACGGTGAGAGTCGTGTGTTAATTAGTAGAGATACTAATTCCTTGGTCAGGATTTGACAGATAGGAGGAGTGCATTACACCACACACTAAATCACTACATATTAACAAAGTCCTCCGCCGCGTCTGTCTGTATGTATGTATGCGATAAACTCAAAAACTACTGCACAAATATTAATGCTGTTTTCACCTATGGATAGAGTGGTTCTCGAGGAGCTAAAACCCTCCTTTGTTAAAAACTATACTTATAATTCGGAAAAAAAGCCGTTAACGAAAAACCTAAACCCTATGGGATAATAACAAAATAATTTATTTATTTAAATACTTTATTGCACTTAAAAACCTAGTACATAGGCGAGCTATAACGCCATAAGGCATTCTTCACCAGCTAACCTTGGGGATCATGTAAGGTGATGGGCAGGATAAAGAAAAATATTAAAATAGCTTAAATTAGTAAATAAACATAATTACGCATTTATTAAATATACATATACATACACAATATAAAAAAAAAAACAACACACATACATACTATATAATGTATGGTGGAATTGTGTATCTTTACACAATCTACAGCAAAGTCTGAGATGGCGTATGTCTATAAAAGGATAACATACTATATATATATATATATATATGGTTTATACTAGCCGATGTGTGAAGTAGCGCAAGATCCATGAATGTTAGCAACTAGAATCAGATTTAAAAAAATAGCAAATTGGCAAATTGGTGGTCTAGCGGTTAAGCCCGTGGATTTACACTCAAAGGCACCGGTTTAGATTCCTGGTCGGGGCATAATAATAAAATTTAATTAATATTTATAAAATTTCTTGAGCCAATTGTTATGATTGGCCTGTAGCAAAGGTGGCTAAATGTGAATCCACTTATTTATAAGCGTGTTTTCTGACCACCCCGGAAGGGGAACGGTCGTAATAATACCTCTTTTAGGTACAAAAGACAGCAAGTTCAATTGTTGCAAACTTACAAGATGCCGAGTCAACAATGAACAAACCACGTGGAATAAATCAGCATAAATTACAATACATATTTACATCCAAAGTGGGAATGCTCGAGTTTGCTTTTTTTGTAATTAAATAATATGTTAATTTAATAACCTACCTGCTGCGATAGGCATACATTCAAATATCATCAAAATGATAATTTTACAGATAGATATCTATTTTGGAGGTAATTAGGGATATTTATTTAGGGAATTTTAAATCACAGCAATAAATAATTTTATTACATAAATAAATTAGAAGCCTACTGTAATTAACAATTAAATTAACATTATTGTTTTTGGGAAAGTACCTATTGTATTGTGTTTGAAATTTAAGCTAATTATGTAATATTGCATGAAACCAGTAAATTATTTTTGTGAGTAATGTGACTCAAAATATTAGTGCGAGTCGCGGTTCTATATTTTTATTGATTAATATCATTGCAAACTTTTTAAAAAGAAAAAAATATTCGTTGTTACATTTAATATAACTTAGAAAGCTACCTAAGTGCGAGTTGTATGTAGTGTATACGCACCCTAACAACATAAAGTTCATAGGAAAAATACTTTATGCATATGCATTTTAGTACGAGTGTTATGACCTTCTGAAGTGCAGTTGCATCGGCCATGGCTCGCGTATTCTCCGCAATCACACAATGAATGCACTTGACACACTTAAATGAAAACTGCACATAAAACCAACGTGATATATTCTAAAATATATTACATGGTTATTTGTATTTGAAACTGCCTCTGTGGTTAATTCGTGGTTTTGCAGCGTATAAAAAATCCATTACCAAAGATCTCTTCTACCTTATTTGACTCACATTGACTTTAATATTTGACCGCCTCCGTGGTCTAGTGGTAACAAACGTTGCCGTGAACTCGGGAGGTAGTGGGTTCGATTCCCACCGGGGGCAAGTTGTACATTGTATAATTTGTCTCGGTCTGGGTGTTTATATGTATAATAAATATGTATATATTTACAAAAAAAAAGTATAATATGTAGTTTATCAACCATCTAGTTTCCGTAACACAAGCCTCGTAGCTTACCACGGAAATTAGATGGCGCTGTGTGACCTGATTTGAATTGAAGATGATACGAAAGTCCACGGGAAAAACCTCCAAAAAGGCAATACCAACAAAAATCACTTTAAAAGCAAATCAGTAAAATTGCAATATCCATTAGCGGGAAAAAATAATATGCCAACGTCCAAAGCTGTTTTGCTTATAAAAACAAAATCAATTTGTTTCAGCACTGTTGACATTATGCGCCAAATAAAGCTTACGGGTTGTTTATTCAAATATACAGAATATTGTGTAATATTTCTATTTAAATCTCTGACATTGACGAATATGTTATGACCGGTCATTTAATATGCATAAGTTATTTGTAATTGTTTTTTTTTTTAAGACGCTGAATCGCAAAATTGCCTAACGATACGACCCCAGTCTGAAGGGCCACCGCGGGAGGTCGCATGGCCGAATCACAGTGAGGCCTCCTAAGGACCACAAGGAATAAAACCCTATAAACCGTCTCTCTTTCACTGTTGGCCCTGCGTGCCTTAACAGCTGAGTCTGAGTCGTGGCTACGGAGTGAAGGTTTGTCTCCTATTTAACATATCGAAACTGTATTAGGAACTTTATGGTTACGAAATTTTAATTTGACATAAATATAAACACAAACCACTAAAAAGTGTCCGTGCGGTAGGGAAGTAGACCGCTTCGGAGTTTATGGGCTTTCTTGTATAAAAAGCGCTGGCAGATTTTCTACGTCCATAACTGAAACCTTATGGTTGGGCTCTTGCCACCATTGAGCCCACTGGATTAATCCGCGATGATGGCAAGTCAACTGATGGTATGACGCTGATCCCCTGGGAGCGAGGACGGGCCTTAGAGTGGGATGCCACTTGTGTCGACACTTTGGCTTTGCCACACCTCAGGGAGGGGAACATCGCTAAAAGCGAAAGCCGCAGCTGTAAGCGCAGTCTGGCAAGTGGCGCAAATACGTATCTATGTATAATCAAAGACTACGTGTTTGTGCCATTTGCTGTTGAGACTTTAGGCCCGTGGGGTCCAAGCGCTAAAACATTTTTAAAAAACATCACCCCTCGTCCGATTGTCTGCTCTGGTGACTAGAGGGCCGGCTCTTTCCCCGCTCAGAGAATCTGCGAGGAAATGCGGCCAGCGGTTTTGCCACCATGCCGCGCGGACACGATTTATATTTAAATTAGGCTTTATAACTAGGTTTTTTCGTTTTGGTTTATTTTTTAACCGGTGTGAAGTTAGCGGCCAAAAGTTTTCTGCCAAGATAACCCGCCCAATTTGAAAAGTCAATTAAAAAAAATAATTAATTTATGAAGAGCGATCCAATATTCATGATTAGTAAAAGGCCCAGAGTAATCTCGAGTAAAGTGTATGCCATATATATTTTATTTAAAACTCGAATCCAGTTTTTTAGAAAAACTATTTATAATTTGAGTTTTTTGAAAATTAGACTACCACATCCCCTGTGTAAGCCACGAGGACCTAGTACATTATAAAGAGGGCTTCAGTATTATTTACTGATAAAAGGTACAGGGTGTACTCATGACTAGTTATTGCGATATGATTTTTTGAAATAACACTAATTAAAATTTTAGGAAAAAATACTTTGTTTCAAGTATTTTGGCAATTAGACTAACTTGTCCCCTGTGTAAGCCATATCCACCTAGTACATTATAAAGAGGGCTTTAGTATTATTTACTAATAAAAGGTACAGGGTGTACTCATGGCTAGTTATTGCGATATGATTTTTTGAAATAACACTAATAAAAATTTTAGGAAAAAATACTTTGTTTCAAGTATTTTGGCAATTAGACTAACTTGTCCCCTGTGTAAGCCATATCCACCTAGTACATTATAAAGAGGGCTTTAGTATTATTTACTGATAAAAGGTACAGGGTGTACTCATGGCTAGTTATTGCGATATGATTTTTTGAAATAACACTAATTAAAATTTTAGGAAAAAATACTTTGTTTCAAGTATTTTGGCAATTAGACTAACTTGTCCCCTGTGTAAGCCATATCCACCTAGTACATTATAAAGAGGGCTTCAGTATTATTTATTGATAAAAGGTACAGGGTGTACTCATGGCTAGTTATTGCGATATGATTTTTTGAAATAACACTAATTAAAATTTTAGGAAAAAATACTTTGTTTCATGTATTTTGGCAATTAGACTAACTTGTCCCCTGTGTAAGCCATATCCACCTAGTACATTACAAAGAGGGCTTCAGTATTATTTACTGATAAAAGGTACAGGGTGTACTCATGGCTAGTTATTGCGATATGATTTTCTGAAATAACACTAAATAAAATTTTAGGAAAAAATACTTTTTTTCTAGTATTTTGAAAATTACACTATCTTATCCCCTGTGTAAGCCATATCCACCTAGTACATTACAAAGAGGGCTTCAGTATTATTTACTGATAAAAGGTACAGGGTGTACTCATGGCTAGTTATTGCGATATGATTTTTTGAAATAACACTAATTACAATTTTAGGAAAAAATACTTTGTTTCAAGTATTTTGGCAATTAGACTAACTTGTCCCCTGTGTAAGCCATATCCACCTAGTACATTATAAAGAGGGCTTTAGTATTATTTACTGATAAAAGGTACAGGGTGTACTCATGGCTAGTTATTGCGATATGATTTTTTGAAATAACACTAATAAAAATTTTAGGAAAAAATACTTTGTTTCAAGTATTTTGGCAATTAGACTAACTTGTCCCCTGTGTAAGCCATATCCACCTAGTACATTATAAAGAGGGCTTCAGTATTATTTATTGATAAAAGGTACAGGGTGTACTCATGGCTAGTTATTACGATATGATTTTTTGAAATAACACCAATTAAAATTTTAGGAAAAAATACTTTGTTTCATGTATTTTGGCAATTAGACTAACTTGTCCCCTGTGTAAGCCATATCCACCTAGTACATTACAAAGAGGGCTTCAGTATTATTTACTGGTAAAAGGTACAGGGTGTACTCATGGCTAGTTATTGCGATATGATTTTTTGAAATAACACTAATTACAATTTTAGGAAAAAATACTTTGTTTCAAGTATTTTGGCAATTAGACTAACTTGTCCCCTGTGTAAGCCATATCCACCTAGTACATTATAAAGAGGGCTTTAGTATTATTTACTGATAAAAGGTACAGGGTGTACTCATGGCTAGTTATTGCGATATGATTTTTTGAAATAACACTAATTAAAATTTTAGGAAAAAATACTTTGTTTCAAGTATTTTGGCAATTAGACTAACTTGTCCCCTGTGTAAGCCATATCCACCTAGTACATTATAAAGAGGGCTTTAGTATTATTTACTGATAAAAGGTACAGGGTGTACTCATGGCTAGTTATTGCGATATGATTTTTTGAAATAACACTAATTAAAATTTTAGGAAAAAATACTTTGTTTCATGTATTTTGGCAATTAGTCTAACTTGTCCCCTGTGTAAGTCATATCCACCTAGTACATTACAAAGAGGGCTTCAGTATTATTTACTGATAAAAGGTACAGGGTGTACTCATGGCTAGTTATTGCGATATGATTTTCTGAAATAACACTAATTAAAATTTTAGGAAAAAATACTTTGTTTCAAGTATTTTGGCAATTAGACTAACTTGTCCCCTGTGTAAGCCATATCCACCTAGTACATTACAAAGAGGGCTTCAGTATTATTTACTGATAAAAGGTACAGGGTGTACTCATGGCTAGTTATTGCGATATGATTTTCTGAAATAACACTAATTAAAATTTTAGGAAAAAATACTTTTTTTCTAGTATTTTGAAAATTACACTATCTTATCCCCTGTGTAAGCCATAACCACCTAGTACATTACAAAGAGGGCTTCAGTATTATTTAATGATAAAAGGTCCAGGGTGTACTCATGGCTAGTTATTGAGATATGATTTTCTGAAATAACACTAATTAAAATTTTAGGAAAAAATACTTTGTTTCAAGTATTTTGGCAATTAGACTAACTTGTCCCCTGTGTAAGCCATATCCACCTAGTACATTATAAAGAGCGCTTTAGTATTATTTACTGATAAAAGGTACAGGGTGTACTCATAGCTAGTTATTGCGATATGATTTTTTGAAATAACACTAATAAAAATTTTAGGAAAAAATACTTTGTTTCAAGTATTTTGGCAATTAGACTAACTTGTCCCCTGTGTAAGCCATATCCACCTAGTACATTATAAAGAGGGCTTTGGTATGATTTACTGATAAAAGGTACAGGGTGTACTCATGGCTAGTTATTGCGATATAATTTTTTGAAATAACACTAATTAAAATTTTAGGAAAAAATACTTTGTTTCAAGTATTTTGGCAATTAGACTAACTTGTCCCCTGTGTAAGCCGTGTCCACCTAGTACATTATAAAAAGGGGTTTAGTATTATTTATTGATTAAAGGTACAGGGTGTACTCATGACTAGTTATTGCGATATAATTTTTTGAAATAACACTAATTAAAATTTTAGGAAAAAATACTTTGTTTCAAGTATTTTGGCAATTAGACTAACTTGTCCCCTGTGTAAGCCATATCCACCTAGTACATTATAAAGAGGGCTTTAGTATTATTTACTGATAAAAGGTACAGGGTGTATTCATGGCTAGTTATTGCGATATGATTTTTTGAAATAACACTTATTAAAATTTTAGGAAAAAATACTTTGTTTCATGTATTTTGGCAATTAGTCTAACTTGTCCCCTGTGTAAGCCATATCCACCTAGTACATTACAAAGAGGGCTTCAGTATTATTTACTGATAAAAGGTACAGGGTGTACTCATGGCTAGTTATTGCGATATGATTTTCTAAAATAACACTAATTAAAATTTTAGGAAAAAATACTTTTTTCTAGTATTTTGAAAATTACACTATCTTATCCACTGTGTAAGCCATAACCACCTAGTACATTACAAAGAGGGCTTCAGTATTATTTAATGATAAAAGATCCAGGGTGTACTCATGGCTAGTTATTGCGATATGATTTTCTGAAATAACAGTAATTAAAATTTTAGGAAAAAATACTTTGTTTCAAGTATTTTGGCAATTAGACTAACTTGTCCCCTGTGTAAGCCATATCCACCTAGTACATTATAAAGAGGGCTTTAGTATTATTTACTGATAAAAGGTACAGGGTGTACTCATGGCTAGTTATTGCGATATGATTTTTTGAAATAACACTAATAAAAATTTTAGGAAAAAATACTTTGTTTCAAGTATTTTGGCAATTAGACTAACTTGTCCCCTGTGTAAGCCATATCCACCTAGTACATTATAAAGAGGGCTTTGGTATTATTTACTAATAAAAGGTACAGGTACTAGGTGAATATGGCTTACACAGGGGACAAGTTAGTCTAATTGCCAAAATACTTGAAACAAAGTATTTTTTCCTAAAATTTTAATTAGTGTTATTTCAGAAAATCATATCTCAATAACTAGCCATGAGTACACCCTGGACCTTTTATCATTAAATAATACTGAAGCCCTCTTTGTAATGTACTAGGTGGTTATGGCTTACACAGGGGATAAGATAGTGTAATTTTCAAAATACTAGAAAAAAAGTATTTTTTCCTAAAATTTTAATTAGTGTTATTTCAGAAAATCATATCGCAATAACTAGCCATGAGTACACCCTGTACCTTTTATCAGTAAATAATACTGAAGCCCTCTTTGTAATGTACTAGGTGGATATGGCTTACACAGGGGACAAGTTAGTCTAATTGCCAAAATACATGAAACAAAGTATTTTTTCCTAAAATATTAATTAGTGTTATTTCAAAAAATCATATCGCAATAACTAGCCATGAGTACACCCTGTACCTTTTATCAGTAAATAATACTGAAGCCCTCTTTGTAATGTACTAGGTGGATATGGCTTACACAGGGGACAAGTTAGTCTAATTGCCAAAATACTTGAAACAAAGTATTTTTTCCTAAAATTTTAATTAGTATTATTTCAAAAAATCATATCGCAATAACTAGCCATGAGTACACCCTGGACCTTTTATCATTAAATAATACTGAAGCCCTCTTTGTAATGTACTAGGTGGTTATGGCTTACACAGGGGATAAGATAGTGTAATTTTCAAAATACTAGAAAAAAAGTATTTTTTCCTAAAATTTTAATTAGTGTTATTTCAAAAAATCATATCGCAATAACTAGCCATGAGTACACCCTGTGCCTTTTATCAGTAAATAATACTGAAGCCCTCTTTGTAATGTACTAGGTGGATATGGCTTACACAGGGGACAAGTTAGTCTAATTGCCAAAATACTTGAAACAAAGTATTTTTTCCTAAAATTTTAATTAGTATTATTTCAAAAAATCATATCGCAATAACTAGCCATGAGTACACCCTGGACCTTTTATCATTAAATAATACTGAAGCCCTCTTTGTAATGTACTAGGTGGATATGGCTTACACAGGGGATAAGATAGTGTAATTTTCAAAATACTAGAAAAAAAGTATTTTTTCCTAAAATTTTAATTAGTGTTATTTCAGAAAATCATATCGCAATAACTAGCCATGAGTACACCCTGTACCTTTTATCAGTAAATAATACTGAAGCCCTCTTTGTAATGTACTAGGTGGATATGGCTTACACAGGGGACAAGTTAGTCTAATTGCCAAAATACTTGAAACAAAGTATTTTTTCCTAAAATTTTAATTAGTGTTATTTCAGAAAATCATATCGCAATAACTAGCCATGAGTACACCCTGTACCTTTTATCAGTAAATAATACTGAAGCCCTCTTTGTAATGTACTAGGTGGATATGGCTTACACAGGGGACAAGTTAGTCTAATTGCCAAAATACTTGAAACAAAGTATTTTTTCCTAAAATTTTAATTAGTGTTATTTCAAAAAATCATATCGCAATAACTAGCCATGAGTACACCCTGTACCTTTTATCAATAAATAATACTGAAGCCCTCTTTATAATGTACTAGGTGGATATGGCTTACACAGGGGACAAGTTAGTCTAATTGCCAAAATACTTGAAACAAAGTATTTTTTCCTAAAATTTTAATTAGTGTTATTTCAAAAAATCATATCGCAATAACTAGCCATGAGTACACCCTGTACCTTTTATCAGTAAATAATACTGAAGCCCTCTTTGTAATGTACTAGGTGGATATGGCTTACACAGGGGATAAGATAGTGTAATTTTCAAAATACTAGAAAAAAAGTATTTTTTCCTAAAATTTTAATTAGTGTTATTTCAGAAAATCATATCGCAATAACTAGCCATGAGTACACCCTGTACCTTTTATCAGTAAATAATACTGAAGCCCTCTTTGTAATGTACTAGGTGGATATGGCTTACACAGGGGACAAGTTAGTCTAATTGCCAAAATACATGAAACAAAGTATTTTTTCCTAAAATTTTAATTGGTGTTATTTCAAAAAATCATATCGCAATAACTAGCCATGAGTACACCCTGTACCTTTTATCAATAAATAATACTGAAGCCCTCTTTATAATGTACTAGGTGGATATGGCTTACACAGGGGACAAGTTAGTCTAATTGCCAAAATACTTGAAACAAAGTATTTTTTCCTAAAATTTTAATTAGTGTTATTTCAAAAAATCATATCGCAATAACTAGCCATGAGTACACCCTGTACCTTTTATCAGTAAATAATACTGAAGCCCTCTTTGTAATGTACTAGGTGGATATGGCTTACACAGGGGATAAGATAGTCTAATTTTCAAAATACTAGAAAAAAAGTATTTTTTCCTAAAATTTTAATTAGTGTTATTTCAGAAAATCATATCGCAATAACTAGCCATGAGTACACCCTGTACCTTTTATCAGTAAATAATACTGAAGCCCTCTTTGTAATGTACTAGGTGGATATGGCTTACACAGGGGATAAGATAGTGTAATTTTCAAAATACTAGAAAAAAAGTATTTTTTCCTAAAATTTTAATTAGTGTTATTTCAGAAAATCATATCGCAATAACTAGCCATGAGTACACCCTGTACCTTTTATCAGTAAATAATACTGAAGCCCTCTTTGTAATGTACTAGGTGGATATGGCTTACACAGGGGACAAGTTAGTCTAATTGCCAAAATACTTGAAACAAAGTATTTTTTCCTAAAATTGTAATTAGTGTTATTTCAAAAAATCATATCGCAATAACTAGCCATGAGTACACCCTGTACCTTTTATCAGTAAATAATACTGAAGCCCTCTTTGTAATGTACTAGGTGGATATGGCTTACACAGGGGACAAGTTAGTCTAATTGCCAAAATACTTGAAACAAAGTATTTTTTCCTAAAATTTTAATTAGTATTATTTCAAAAAATCATATCGCAATAACTAGCCATGAGTACACCCTGGACCTTTTATCATTAAATAATACTGAAGCCCTCTTTGTAATGTACTAGGTGGTTATGGCTTACACAGGGGATAAGATAGTGTAATTTTCAAAATACTAGAAAAAAAGTATTTTTTCCTAAAATTTTAATTAGTGTTATTTCAAAAAATCATATCGCAATAACTAGCCATGAGTACACCCTGTGCCTTTTATCAGTAAATAATACTGAAGCCCTCTTTGTAATGTACTAGGTGGATATGGCTTACACAGGGGACAAGTTAGTCTAATTGCCAAAATACTTGAAACAAAGTATTTTTTCCTAAAATTTTAATTAGTATTATTTCAAAAAATCATATCGCAATAACTAGCCATGAGTACACCCTGGACCTTTTATCATTAAATAATACTGAAGCCCTCTTTGTAATGTACTAGGTGGATATGGCTTACACAGGGGATAAGATAGTGTAATTTTCAAAATACTAGAAAAAAAGTATTTTTTCCTAAAATTTTAATTAGTGTTATTTCAGAAAATCATATCGCAATAACTAGCCATGAGTACACCCTGTACCTTTTATCAGTAAATAATACTGAAGCCCTCTTTGTAATGTACTAGGTGGATATGGCTTACACAGGGGACAAGTTAGTCTAATTGCCAAAATACTTGAAACAAAGTATTTTTTCCTAAAATTTTAATTAGTGTTATTTCAAAAAATCATATCGCAATAACTAGCCATGAGTACACCCTGTACCTTTTATCAATAAATAATACTGAAGCCCTCTTTATAATGTACTAGGTGGATATGGCTTACACAGGGGACAAGTTAGTCTAATTGCCAAAATACTTGAAACAAAGTATTTTTTCCTAAAATTTTAATTAGTGTTATTTCAAAAAATCATATCGCAATAACTAGCCATGAGTACACCCTGTACCTTTTATCAGTAAATAATACTGAAGCCCTCTTTGTAATGTACTAGGTGGATATGGCTTACACAGGGGATAAGATAGTGTAATTTTCAAAATACTAGAAAAAAAGTATTTTTTCCTAAAATTTTAATTAGTGTTATTTCAGAAAATCATATCGCAATAACTAGCCATGAGTACACCCTGTACCTTTTATCAGTAAATAATACTGAAGCCCTCTTTGTAATGTACTAGGTGGATATGGCTTACACAGGGGACAAGTTAGTCTAATTGCCAAAATACATGAAACAAAGTATTTTTTCCTAAAATTTTAATTGGTGTTATTTCAAAAAATCATATCGCAATAACTAGCCATGAGTACACCCTGTACCTTTTATCAATAAATAATACTGAAGCCCTCTTTATAATGTACTAGGTGGATATGGCTTACACAGGGGACAAGTTAGTCTAATTGCCAAAATACTTGAAACAAAGTATTTTTTCCTAAAATTTTAATTAGTGTTATTTCAAAAAATCATATCGCAATAACTAGCCATGAGTACACCCTGTACCTTTTATCAGTAAATAATACTAAAGCCCTCTTTATAATGTACTAGGTGGATATGGCTTACACAGGGGACAAGTTGGTCTAATTGCCAAAATACTTGAAACAAAGTATTTTTTCCTAAAATTGTAATTAGTGTTATTTCAAAAAATCATATCGCAATAACTAGCCATGAGTACACCCTGTACCTTTTATCAGTAAATAATACTGAAGCCCTCTTTGTAATGTACTAGGTGGATATGGCTTACACAGGGGATAAGATAGTGTAATTTTCAAAATACTAGAAAAAAAGTATTTTTTCCTAAATTTTTAATTAGTGTTATTTCAGAAAATCATATCGCAATAACTAGCCATGAGTACACCCTGTACCTTTTATCAGTAAATAATACTGAAGCCCTCTTTGTAATGTACTAGGTGGATATGGCTTACACAGGGGACAAGTTAGTCTAATTGCCAAAATACATGAAACAAAGTAATTTTTCCTAAAATTTTAATTAGTGTTATTTCAAAAAATCATATCGCAATAACTAGCTATGAGTACACCCTGTACCTTTTATCAATAAATAATACTGAAGCCCTCTTTATAATGTACTAGGTGGATATGGCTTACACAGGGGACAAGTTAGTCTAATTGCCAAAATACTTGAAACAAAGTATTTTTTCCTAAAATTTTAATTAGTGTTATTTCAAAAAATCATATCGCAATAACTAGCCATGAGTACACCCTGTCCCTTTTATCAGTAAATAATACTAAAGCCCTCTTTATAATGTACTAGGTGGATATGGCTTACACAGGGGACAAGTTAGTCTAATTGCCAAAATACTTGAAACAAAGTATTTTTTCCTAAAATTTTTATTAGTGTTATTTCAAAAAATCATATCGCAATAACTAGCCATGAGTACACCCTGTACCTTTTATTAGTAAATAATACTAAAGCCCTCTTTATAATGTACTAGGTGGATATGGCTTACACAGGGGACAAGTTAGTCTAATTGCCAAAATACTTGAAACAAAGTATTTTTTCCTAAAATTTTAATTAGTGTTATTTCAAAAAATCATATCGCAATAACTAGTCATGAGTACACCCTGTACCTTTTATCAGTAAATAATACTGAAGCCCTCTTTATAATGTACTAGGTCCTCGTGGCTTACACAGGGGATGTGGTAGTCTAATTTTCAAAAAACTCAAATTATAAATAGTTTTTCTAAAAAACTGGATTCGAGTTTTAAATAAAATATATATGGCATACACTTTACTCGAGATTACTCTGGGCCTTTTACTAATCATGAATATTGGATCGCTCTTCATAAATTAATTATTTTTTTTAATTGACTTTTCAAATTGGGCGGGTTATCTTGGCAGAAAACTTTTGGCCGCTAACTTCACACCGGTTATTTTTTATATGTTTTAAAGGTTTAGTTTTTAGCTTAATTAATAATTTAGTTTATAGACAAAAAGTTTTAACGATAGCTATTATAAAAATATATATACATGTATTAATATGTAGAGATCGCAAAACACATAGACAAATTATTTATGTGTGAAACGTGCATACACAATTCTGTTTCTTCTAATAAATCCGTCGCGATAACTACTTTCGTCTCCCTCTAGCTCGAATGGCCTTAGAGACAAGAAAGAGATAACAACGGTGGTTTGCTTTTGTTATCATAAACAGGCTTTTGTTACATTATTTCATTAGTAGTGTAATTCAAACTCTACTGATTTAAAAAAAAAACTGTCTAAAATTAAGCATATGAAATAGAAAATATGTCTAAAATGTCTCCGTAATTCCTAGGAAGTAGATCAGATGCGAGGATGAAATCAAGTAGGCAGTTACAAGATCTGAATGATGGACAAGCTAAAGAAGAAATGGAGGAACCGAAACGTTACCAAAGCCACTAAAATCCGGCTGGTTAGAGCTCTTGTGTTCCCAATTTTTTTGTATGCGTAGACGTGGACCCTACGCGAAACAGAAAAAAAAACGAATAAATGCTCTTGAGATGTGGTGTTGGCAGAGAATGCTGGGTATATCATGGACGGAGCTACGAACCAACAAATCCATACTGGAGGAACTGGGGATCAGACAACGCCGTTCCTCGACTGTACAATTACGTATTCTCACTTTTTTCGGACACGGCGTCGCCGGCGTGAAGAAACATCCATCGAGCGCCTGGTAGTCCAAGAGAAAGTCGATGGCAAGAGGATGCGTGGTAGGTCTCCAATGAGATGTATCGATCAGGTGAACATTGCAATGGATCATCCCCTACATGAGTGCACTAGGAAAGCTGCGTTCTGAGAGGAGCGGCGACGGCTTGTTAAGCTTGCAACTAGCACTTAAATGGCGACCACGACCACTCTGCCAAGAGTGTAGCGACTAAGAAGAAGAAATAAATAAATAAACTTCATTTCTCAAAGTTCAATTTTTCTGTTCTGATCAATATTTTTGTGATTAATCCACGCTTGTCACTTTGATTATTTCAGCCAATGACGTGGATCATAGGCATATGATAAATATGTCAAAAGATAGTCAACCTTATAGCTATTAGACTTTAAAAATGTTAGATTGTACGAAAGAGAGGGATGCAATACGTTAAACCCCTTTAAAATGAGAGATTGTCTACAAACTACAAAACAGATCTCCATGAGCCTAACACCGCAGGGCGCTGGACAAGCATACGGGCTGGCCAGAGCGGGGGGTCAATGACCCTAACAAATTACCCTCATGGTCGATCAAATATTCACTCGCCACGATAACATCACCACGTTCATTACGTTAATAGGTCCGGCAATATATGCGAAATACAAGTATTATTATAGTCAAGGAGATAATGACCGAAAATTAGAGATGCTCTGGAAGGCCAAACAGCAGTGGAAGTCCTCATGGGGTGTAATGATGATGATGAAACGCCCGATGTATTTTAGGTCAATGCAAACAAATACAATAAAACTAAACCGTTTAGGTGAAATTCTAGCATTCCGTGAGGGATCAGCAGGGATTTGTAAAGTTTTAAAACCTAGAAAATAAATTCACGGCAACTTTGGCAGTTTGGCACGCTAGCTTAAATCGGTTTAGACTTTTTTGTTCTGCAACCTGTCTTAAATGTCTGGATAACGTTGCAACTTTTCTAAAATTGTAATATTAAAAGTAGTATTTTTTTTATTTATTATTAGTAAAATTTGTTTGCTATTTAAATAGTATTAGTGTAACTTATATTTACTTTTAAAATACGTTTAAAATAGTTTAATGCTTTTGCACCCCTCTCGCTCGCACAATCCAATATTTTTATAAGATTTTTAAAGTGCGAGTGTACTGCGTGTTAAATAAATGTGTATTAGAGTATTAGTCTAGCGGTTAAGTCCGTGGATTAAAACTCGGAGATACCGGATTCGATCCTGATCGGGACACAATAATATTTATTAATTTAAATAAATAAATTAAATTAATACTTAATTTAATAGTACACACATCAAAAGTGTCTAGGGATCAACATATATTTTTGCAATAACTTTTCTCCTGATTGATATTCATTAAAATTTTCTTTAAGGATTGATCAAATAAAATGTTTTCGTTTGTCTACAGTAACGATAAACCAAGTCACCTTTGCATTAGTAAAAAAAATTGCCATTTTCCTAATAAAGGGATTTTTGACATTTGAACCACTAACATTAAAGTTCGAAAAAAAGACTGAAATAACAGTTTTTTTTTTAATTTTATTGGGTAACTTAAACAATTAATAATCCGTGTTTCTACCGCGAACACTAACAACACAAGAACATCGGTTTGGCATACTCAAAATGAGTTCATCCAAATCACGCTGTGGAATGGCCGCCCATGTTCGTTGCAACAACAAAAAAAGGTCTTCTTGCGACTGGATACCCTCCATATTCGGCAGAGCTCTTCTCTGAAGAATATCCCATGCATGCTCAATCGGGTTCAAGTCTGGCGACTGAGCAGGCCAGGGCAGGACATTGATGTTAGCTGCGGCGAGAGTCTGTCTTACAACTCTTGCGGTGTGCGGTCGTGCATTATCATGCATTAACTGAAATAAGGGACCGATATGCACTTGTAGAGGAACGATGACGTCTGATACAACCGTCTCAGCATAAATTTGAGCGTTGAGGTTGCCTCTGATCCAAATCAACTCAGTTCTTCCGCCGATCGAAATACCCGCCCATACCATGATGGTTCCACCACTATAAGGATGGACTTCCTGGCAGGATTTTAATCGCTGTTGGCGTCCAGGGGTTCTCCAGTGTCGTATACGTCTTGTATCCGGCCTCATACCAAAACGAGACTCATCAGAAAAGCACACGAAACGCCATTGTTCTTCTGTCCAATTTCTGTGTTCAAGAGCCCATTGATATCGAGTCCTACGATTGTGCATTGCTATAGGTGGTACCCGTAGCGGTCTTCGGGAATGAAGGTTCACTTCATGCAAGCGGTTTCTGACTGTTTGGTCGCTAATTAAGTTCCCTGAAGAGCGATGAAGGCTCACGGCTAACATCATGGCGGTTATTGTTGGAGTTCTTCGAGCTGTGATTTGAATGTATCGGTCTTGTCTCCGTGTGGTGCAGCGATACCGTCCTCCATGGCGCTCAGCCACGGTACCAGTGGTTCGGTAACGTGTCCAAAGTCGACTGATAACACTCTGACTTGTATTCAGAGCTAAAGCCACAGTACGTTGCCGGGAACCAGCTTCTATCATTCCCACGGCTCTGATCATTTCTTCCCTGCTTAAATGACGTCGCCGCTCCATAATAACGTTGGTTTTAATCAGTAGTAGGAAAACAGTAGCACTAATAATGTCTTCAATGCGTCTTATGTTTTTATAGGGAAAATATTGACAGCTGATTTTCATCTTTTACTCGAATTTGATTGACAGTTCCTGTTTTAAATTATGAAATGCACCAAAAAGGATCCATATAAATTTATAAAATCATAAATTTATTACAAAGCCACATCTCAATCACAAGAAATCCGCATAAACATGCTTGATCCCTAGACTTTTTTGATGTGTGTATATGTCCCGAGTATGGTACGCTAGAGACATCGATAAGCTTGCAACTTGTTATTATTGGCCTATAGTAAAGTTGACTAAATGTGAATCCGCTTCTTTATAATCGTGGTCGGATCGTACTTCTAGAGTATTTATCGATTCTTTTGTAGCCATTATCATGTTCAAATGTTTTTTGTCGCGGCCTCACGGACCTGTCACATTCGTTTAAAAAGCAAACTGTAGTGTTGCCACTGTAAATAAATCTGAATTCGCGGTACACAAATAGAATAACAATGGTTTATTTTGCAATGGTTACTTAGAGAATAAAAATAATCACTTAAAAAATGAAAAGCTTTAATTTATAGTACGTGTAGGCAAAAATAGAACTTTAAAAAATTATGACGTTTCCTAACGACGAAAAACCTATTTAAATAAAGAACTTTGTTTCTCGGCATCTATTAAAATCATTAAAAAAGTAACAAGTGCCCTTTTTATTTATATTTTTTGGTGTAAAAACGTTGCAAATTTAGTTCAGGTATATTCATGTATGTATGTATGCAAACCACATACGCACACACACGTCCTGACTCAAGAACCTCAGGGAGTGGTTCGGGATGATACTTGTTCCGGACAGCGGGGCCATCAAAGTTAAAATCGTCATAATGACCTCCCCAGCACCTTAAGAAGAAGAAGAAGAAGAAATTCATGTATGGGCGCTCGCCATTGTGCTTCGGTGTTTCTAAATTGTATTTTTTTTAAATTGGCAGGTACGAAAAAAATAACGTGTTTCGTGTCGTTTACCTCTTAGACTAGGCCACCCTAGCGAAGATGTTATAACACAATCCTCCAATACTGTGTTAATGATTCATTATTAATCTTTGTGTCAACAAAATATGTTTAGCATTAATTACTTAATTAATTTGCATTGTCAATATTATATCTCTCTTTATCAAGTTTTTTGCTACAAAAAAATATATTTTACAACTGCCTCCGTGGTAAGTGTCAAGTATAATCATATAATCATGGCAAGTGGCAAGCTCGTCGATGTGTCCAGCGTACCAAACTCGAGAAATATCACAAATAAATTCAATATTAACTTAATGTATTTGATTGACATTAATAAATATTTTTGTGTCCCGATCAGGAATCGAACCCGGTGCCTCCGAGTCTAAATCCACGGACTTAACCGCTAGACCACGGAGGCAGTATTATATTGTATAAAAAGTTAATTTAATTCGGAAAACCAATAGATGACCGTTGCTATTCGACGGATCTTGTCCTCGGGGATGTGATGATAAAAACTTACAAGTTATAATAGGTATATGATGTACCAATTATGAATGCTTGGATGATTAAAGGTTAGGGGTAGGTATAGTGCATCCCCCTATCTGGTATGCGCATCGATGGGCTGTAGGTGCAACGGGCGGGTAATGCGATTTAAAACCAATCTTTGGCAATGCTCGCTCGATTTCCGTTCATCTCGCTGCTGATCCATCTAGATGCAACTGCTTAACGAATAGATGTTAAATAATTTGCAGTAACATGAAATTTCTGTTAATTTAACGATTAAATATTAAAATGGCGTCCACACATTTCGGGATCAAGCTTTAATGGCCGTCATGCACAGTCAAGTCGGCATAGTGTTAGGGACTGATGTTAGTGATGAGTGTCTGATTCCAGTTGCTAACATCCATAGACCTCGCGCGCCACTTACCATCAGATGTGTGCAAGGTCACATGTCGTGCTAGTATAAAAATAAATACTCTCTAATAGATTTAATGTAGACGTAACAAGAGTTTTCCGAAATTCATGAATATAAAAAATACGAGTGAAAAATAAAAAAAGTCTAGGTAAATATTACAGTAAAGTATCATCACGACCGTTCCCCTTTCGGGGTGGTCAGAAACTACGCTTATAAATAAGCGGATTCACATTTAGCCAACTTTACTATAGGCCAATCATGACAAGTGGCAAGCTCGTCGATGTCTCCAGCGTACCAAACGCGAGAAATCACAAATAAATTAAATATTAATTAAATGTATTTATTTACATTAATAAATATTTATGTGCTTCGACCAGGAATCGAACCCGGTACCTCCGAGTCTAAATATAATACAAATACAATATAAATTAAGCATTGACTTAGCTTTAAGAAAACAATAAAGGACCATCATACAATAGTATCAGCGAAACAACACATTTTAAAGGAAAAATTAAATAAAATCTAACGGTTAGCAATTATTCAAATAGATCCTTTCTCAGCAACAATAAACTACCTACCTAAAACTAGACAAAACATAGTAGGTAAAATTATGGTCAAAACTCCAAACACTAAAACAGAAGTAACAATAAGAGCGTAAAATAAAACTAATAACAATGGCCGCCTATAAATAAAGCAACAACAAAGAGAAACAAAAATTTAAATTAAGGAATTCCAGAAAGTAATGTTCATAAAAAAAAAGGTTGCAACCATTGAGTGGACTGAAGAAGATATCTCGAGCTCTATTTGTGGAAGGACGAGTCATGGTCCAGCCACAAATCTTATTTGTGATTGTAATGACCTTATTTGCGTGAACCTTTATCAGTCATCTGAATCATCCAATCTTATTTAAACTATATGCTAAAACACAATTGACTGCTTTCTTACGGTTAAATCGTCAAAAAGTGACATAGAGTGTAGTTTAACGTTCTCTCCGAGGCTATTTCTCATACATTCAGTACATACAGTGGTTTGAACCACGACTCTTTTTGGATTTAAAAGAAAGCGTTCTTACAAAAAAAAGACTAGGAGGTACCGGGTTCGATTCCTGGTCGGGGCACAATAATATTTATGTATTGAAAAAAAAAAAAAATATTTAATTGTAGGTTTGGTACACAAAGAGACATCGACGAGATTGTCATTTGTCATAACAGGCATGTAGTAAAGTTGGCTAAATGTGATTTCGCTTCTTTATAAGCGTGGTTTCTGACGACCAAGGAAAGGCAACGGTCGTGATAATGATTCGTTTTTACAACTGAGTCATCATCACCGTACGTATGTGAAATAAAAAAAACATGTATTTGCAACACACAAAACACCGCACGTATGTGAAGAAAAAGGCAATATATATTTTCAATATATACTCGTATACATTTTCTAAATCATTGTACCTTTTATTTTAGTAATTTCCAAGTTATTTTAAATAGGATCCTCTTTCTTTTCTAACTCAATGTTTGTACCTACAAAATCAACCAAAAAAAAAGCTCGTGAGAGCCCGTAATAGGATGCAATTGTATCTATTATAGGTCACCTTTGCATCCAAAAAAAAACTACAAAAACATGTGATCAATTTAGACGGATCTTGCCCGAAGGCAATTAGTTATTTAGAGTCTAAAAAGGCATCCAAACTTAGAGACATTAAATATACAACAAGACAGGGCAAGAAGCCAAACGGTATGAAAAATCGTTGAAAATATTGGATTGTGCGAGCAATAGCATTCATTATAAAAAAAACTATTATGATTGCGCGCGAAAGACACACAAAGAAATCGACAGTGAATCTATACATATAATACTAGGTATAACGCGTTTACAATTACTGGTATAAACATTAATGACGTACACATTTAACGATAAGAGTCGTCGACGTAATGTTACATTTACTATATTACTCATAGCAGACGTAATTTAATACGAAAATTATAATCACGCACATTAGGTATTACGGAATTTCAACCAGACATAATTACATATCTATGACAGGATTTTACACCCGTATTATTTATATATGTATGTATTTCCGTAACGGCTCATTTACTAAATTATTTCTTTCAGTTGTCAAACGGAGGGACACGTTACTACGCTCGAGGAATACAGCAAACTCAAAGTACATCAGTGTGTCACTGACATCAGTCCCTAACACTATGCCGCCTTGACTGGGCATGACGGCTATTCGAGACTGATCCCGAAACGTGTGAAACTTTACTAGGTTTATTGGCACGAACGGTGGATACTTCCCCGCCCCGGCAGACTGGACAAATTACTACCATAAGTCCGCCTGCCACCTATACAAAACCACCTTGAAGCGTGTTTACTCGTATGTTATTTTCGGCTAATTTCATATTATTTAAACTGGTATTGCATATTTATAAATAGTTAAATTACTTATTTTAGTACTTAACATATTAAAACAACGAATTGTCAAACCAAATAAGATTGGTTCCAAAATTACAATTAATATATTCTTTATATGAAAGAGACAGACTTGTCTATCGCTGGGTTAGAGCGAAAACCAACTAACTTTTTTTTTAGTAAATTCACTTTTTTACTCCATGCGTTTAAAAAACTCTTAATTTATATAAATACACTTAAAGTTCATATAATTTGCTAAACAACTACCTGCTCTTACATCTTTAAATGTGTGTATATACGAAAAAAACACAAACTTTGGCTAACTTAGTTGGTTTTCGCTCTATATGTCATATGGAAATGAGTCAAAAGCGCTAGAGAGTAATACTGACAAAATCATTATCATCCCCTATCAATACCAGCCCCTAGAACACAACGTCCTAGACATCCACTGCTGGAGATGGGCATTCTAGAACATATATCTGGAGAATTTGGCCTACACTCGCCACGCTCGCGCTGGCCAGACGGCTTGGCGAGGAACTGATAAAATGAATATTTAGAATAGGGGAACGCAAACTCAATATTGCCAGAAATATTTACTAAAATGGTAACATTATTAACATTTATCAACGATTGTACAAGTTGGTATTAGTGGAACCGGGACCGACGGCTTCATGCTCTCCGATACACGGAAACGGTGATGTTGTAAATCGATGACAAATGTACGTAAGAAAATTGTATTCCTCATTGGTACATACCGAGGCTCGAACCACATCTTTTGCTTTTATTGGATTTTAAGAAAATCGTTCTTACAACTGAGCCAACACTAATAGCTCTTAACAATAAATAATTACTAGAAATAACAAAACATCTTCGAGGGCTGTTTTTTATTCATAGAAGAGAGCTTTTTATAATCCATAGACGTATTATTAATAGATGGATGTATTCATTAAATAAAAAAACAATAACAAATGACATTATTTAGGCAATACTAAAAGGATCTAAATTTCAAAATTTCACCCAAATTGTATAATAGTACTTAGGTACCTAAGTATATAAAATCAGGATAACGACTACAAAAAATATTTTAAAAAGTAATTAACAAATCATGTAGTTATAATAATAATAAAGACAATGATTGTAACGAAACGCAAATTATACCAACTTGTATTTTTTTTTTAACTCACCCTAGAAATCATTATAAATAACAAATTGTCATGATCCCCATTCCAGAAAAAAGTGTTTAGAAGTTTAAATGTATTCTGTAACCACGTCCTTTAATAAATTAAATTAAAAAAAACTGCGATGTCGACAAATGTCGAGAATATTGTTTCTCTCCAAAATATTTCCCACGTGTGTCCCAAAAACACCCGTTGCACATAAAAAAGTAAAACCAAAAAAAAGTGCAGGAACGAAAAAAGATACAATGCGTCCCGACCGATTTTGAAGGGAGCTCGCCATTGTTAAATTTTGGAGAAAAAACTTTTTTAACTTCCCATTTGACGGCTGGGTCTTATTTCGAGTAAATTCATATGATAAACAAATATTATGCATAATATTCTTTAAATGTCGTTAAGTATAACATTTCATTTTGGGAAGTGGAGAACCTACATCATTAATGATCCCTCGTTTGGAATAATCACCTCGGTTGGGGGCGTAACATAACTTCTCATGGCCCGTCGGCGGCGCCACGGTCAGCTCCGGGCCAGTCCAAAAGCACTGCACATCCGTACCATGTCTCACACTACACTGGGCATCACAACACTATGTATTCGTCACGGCACTGCACTATATCGCGGTCACACTGAAGCACATGAAGTCGGTCGCGCGGTCGGCGTTGCACTGGCGGGCCCGGGGCGCAACAGCTGACGGGAGCCCCCCCGAGCCCGCGCGCGCAGCCGGTGCGTGCGCCGCGCCCCCCGCTCTCCTCTAATCCATTATTTACGGACGGCCGACCGGTTTTTACACTGGCTCTACACGTTGGCACCAACGCAACGCGCGGGTTTAACGCTTGTGCTTACCTCTCACTCGCACAATCCAATATTTTCAAAGATTTTTCAAGTCTGAGTGCACTTTTAAGAGTAGTCTATTAAATTTCTAGGAAAATTACACTTTTATGGATCTAATTTAAGATATTGAAAAATAGCTAAACATTTATAACGACTAGTGCCTCCGTTCGTCTCTAGCGGTCAAGTCCGTGGATTTAGACTTGGAGGTATCGGGTTCGATTCCTGGTCGGGACACAAAAAAATATATTAATGTAAATAAAAAATACCTTTAATTAGTATTTAATTTATTTGTGATATTTCTCGAGTTTGGTACGCTGAAGACATCGACGGTCGTGATGATACTCTTTTTAATCCTCTATTTTACAAAAAAAAATCTATGATATCTCTAAATGTCAGAAATATTAATTTCCTAGTAATTATTAGACTACATTTCTCAAAAGTACTATTACGATACTAGTTCTGTGCCGTCAGAGACAATGTGTAGATGTCCGAAACAGAAATCGACTTTTCTGAAAATATTTGTCAATTTGACAGAAAATTTTGGCAAAAATTGCATATTAAATACTTTTAAAAATGGGCAATTATTATGGAACAAGAAAGCGAGTGAGATGGATAAGATGTGAGGATGGAGCAGGTATGTTTGAAGGAACGAATGAATGATTAAATGTGAATGAATGTTAGATGATTTTATATATTTAGTTTTCTGTATTTTTTAGTTATTATTGTTATTTCGTTGAAATAAATTGATGTTTAAATTATAAAGCAGTAATTCGAAAACTATTTACGCGAATACGGTATTAATTATTTTAAATACGATAGTTGGCTTGAGCAATTCAAGACGATTATTTTTTTCCTTTACATCATGCAAATTTAATATAATGAGCAACGAAATTACGTTTACACGGGCAAAGCCGAGTAAAATAGCTAGTATATGATTTACAAGATGAATTATGTCTTTTGGTGCCAACGTGTGGAGCCGGCATCAGGCCGAGCGTTTGCACTGCCCGCTGCCTCCCGACGACCCGACCATCGCATCGTTCAAATTTAATGCCCTTCCGATGTCCGACCTCTAATGTGATAAGATTACAACTCCACTCTCAAGGTAACGAGCACAGCATATCGAAGGCATCCTCGTTAACTTGGCACCCAATATCAAAGACAAACTTTCGTACCCTCTTAGTTAAATTACAACTATAGCAAACAATTATTAACCATACTAGCTATTTGGCTACGCGACATTGCCCGTGTAATAATAAAGTGGTCAGCGGAACAAATTTTCAAGTGGCTATAGTCGTATTTAGATTTTCACGTCATATATCACTATATCCATTCCTGAACTTCAAGAATAACTACTGCCAAATAACATCAAATTTTCAGGTAAGTCTTGATTCGAGCGGTATAATTTTTTTGACATCATTGCAAATGGGACTTTTTTTTATACTAGCACGGCATGTAACCTTGCATGTTAGCAACTGAAATCAGACACTTATGTCCGACATCAGTCCGTAACACTATGCCGGCTTGACTAGATGCCTTTTCACACTTCGCTTGAAGAACTCCAGGTTATAGGAAAGTGGAAAGTGAAAGGCTGAAAGAGCATTCCACATCTTTATTGTGCGACAGATGTATGAGTCACCAAATTTATAGGCACGCGAATGGATGGTGACTACGGTATGTGGGTGCATATTCTGACCTGTGCGTGTGGTTCGGTTGCGGAATGGAGAGGGAGGAATTAGGTTATAGAGCTCTTTAGAGCACTCACCATAGTATAGCCGGTAGAACACGCTCAGAGAAGCTACATCTCGGCGAAGCTGCAGGCATACTTTCAACGAGAACAAATAGGTGGTAGGCGAACTGATGGTGGTAAATGGCCCAGTCTGTCGGGGCGGGGAAGTATCCACCGTAAAGTGTATCCACACGTTTCGGGATCAGACTCGAATTGCCGCATTGCATGCCCAGTGAAGCCGGCATAGTGTTAGGGACTGATGTCAGTCATGAGTCTGATTCCATTTGCTAACGTTCATGGTCCTTGTGTGCCACTTACCATCAGTTGGGCGCAAGGTAAAATGTCGTGCTAGTATAAAAAAAAACGGTTTAAAAAGGGGTAAAAAGTCAATACGCTAACATATATATGCATGTCACATGTCGTGGTCTAATGATGTCTCAGAGTTCCAAGGAACAATTCTGCCTAATTTAATCAAAATCGGTTCAGTAATATACGCTTGAGGGCGAGACAAACATATATACACTTACACACAAAGCTTTTTTCACGTTTACAATATTAGTACGGATATGTAAAATTTCTGTTAAAGCTCTCGGCCTAACCGCTTGGGCTGTGAGATAAGACAAGGAACGACAAAAATAGCTGTTTTCTTACTATTGAAATGCCAAAATTTACAACAGTAACAATTTCTTTTGGGATCTTTGGATTAGAATCTACATAATGAATGTTTAAATGCGTATAGTTAAAAATTTTAAAGCACAAAACATTCACGACTGACCGCGCGCTGTACAATAGTTTATCTTAACATTTATCTGTCTTCCGTGAAAACAAATTTCATCGTTACATTCCACGAATACAGAACTCAAACTTGTTTATTAAAATTGTGTAATGTAATCAGATAAAAAAATATATGTTATTTTAGGAGTTGTCAAAGCGGCTGACGGAAAGGTCTGGAGACAGGAAGCATTTTTTTTTTTCAAATCATCATCATCATCATTATCATTACAGCCCCTAGAACACAGCGTCCTAGACCCCCACTGTTGGAGATGGGCCTTCCAGAACATATACCTGGAGAATTTGGCCTACACTCGCTGGCCAGACAGGATCAGATGTAAATTTTTAATGACACTTTATTAACGATTCCACAAGTTGGTATTAGTGTAACCGGGACCGTCGGCTTAACGAGCTCTCCGAGGCACGGGAACAGTCGTACAGTCGTTCATTCCGGGGTTCGAACCAACCTTTTTAGGATTATGAGGAAAGCGTTCTTACAACCGAGCTACCACCGCCGGACACACCTGCTGCAGAACCAAACGGGGTCTAGCGTGCCGGGATTGAATATAATTCAAATTTGAACATCACACTCTCGTCAACTCGTTTAGCCAGAGTGGCGAGTGTGGGCTAAATTCTCCAGAAAATTCTGGAAGGTTAAAACCATCTTCAACAAAAAAAAAAGTGGAGGTCTAGAACTCTGTGTTCTCGGGGCTGTGTTGATAATAATTCAAGATTATTTATGCTTACAGAAAAATCAATAATAGTTTATTTTATTTTTCACTAGCAGTTTTACCCGGCGATGCCCGTGTAAACGGGCGACACGAAATTAATTATTTTGATTTTAATATATCTCCTAAGGTAAAGATAATTTGAAAGCATTTTTTTTTTAATTAAATGGTCCGAAGCCCGGAAAAAGTTTTTTTAAAAATTAATAATGATTAATTAATATTTAATTTATTTGTGATATTTCTTGAGTTTGGTACGCTGGAGACATCGACGAGCTTGCCACTTGTCATGATTGGCCGGCAGTAAAGTTGGCTAAATGTGAATCCGCTTATTGATAAGCGTGGTTTCTGACCACCCCGAAAGGGAAAACGGTCGTGATGATACTCCTAAGGTATTCATTTAATTTTCATGGTGTAAAAAGAAAAAATAATCTTCATGAAATACTCAAGCCAACTAACGTATTTAAAACGATAAGGCTTAATACCGCATTTGTGTAAATAGCTTTCCAACTACCGCTTTATAATTGGCCATTTTTTTAAGTATTAAAATGGATATAGTATGTTATCTCAATTGTATTGTAATAAATTTAATATAATTTATTTAAATAATTATAACAATGTAATGTGACAATACAAAAGAGCCTGAGAAGGCCAAATTGTAATAAATGATTTGACTTTGACTTTGATTATCCTTAAGAGATAGACATATGCCATCGCGTACTTTTCTGTAGACCTATATAAGATACACAAATCCAGCATACATTAATTTGTTATATCTCAAAGGGTTTAGGCAGCGTTATCGTTGAAAGCTCCCAGACGGCATATTTTTTTCTGTCACCTTTAACAAATATCGTAAAAAATAAAAACTAAAACCTTCCTCGGGGATCACTCTATCCATTGGTGAAAACAGCATAAAAATCGGTGGAGTAGTTTTTTTGTTTATCGCGAACAAAAAGACAGACGCGGTAGAGGACTTTGTTTTATAATTATGTAGTGATACTGATTAGCAACACGATCGTAACCGTAACGTTACAAATATTAGTATGGAATATTAATATTAAAATATTATTGCTTACGAGAGCAACCATAAACAACGCGGGTGGGTAACACTTCTATAGTTAGCTAATTAGACCAAGACATAAATACAGTGGACCACCACGGCGAGCCATCCGTCGGCAGTCAACCGTGGCGCGCGTTAGAATGCTGAAAGATGATCTTTAAGGTTCCTCCACCAACGATGTCATATTTTTTGTGTATTAAAGGAGATCAGACATTATTGCAAGGATCCAAAGAAAAAAAAAACTGCAAGAAATAAACACGCTTTTAAAAAATCGGATTCACATTTAGCCAACTTTACTATAGATAGACCAACCCGTCTGTCTGGCCAGTGTGGTGGCGAGTGTAGGCCAAATTCTCCAAAAAAATCTGGAAGGCCCAGCTCCAACAGTGGATGTTTAGGATTCTGTGTTCTAGGGGCTGTAATGATCAACTCAAGTCAAGTCAAAATATCTTTATTCACATAAACCTATTACAGGCATTTATGAAACGTCATTAATTTAATTATTTTGAATGATTTTACTCCTGCTAGTAGAAGACTAAACAGCAAAGTAGTCCAATAAGTAAGCTGCTAGCTGAAGACCAGCAGCTTAGCAGATTCCAGTGACCTGTTAATGTTTAATCTGACTGAGAAAGGAATCTGCAATCAGAATCTGCTCTCAGCTATATCAGATTTACAAAATAAAACATATACAGAACTGCACCACAACGATCAATTAATAACCTTTTAAATTTAGTTATCAGTACCTATGAGATTACAATACCTGGTACAGCAGTAACCCACCGGGGCAAGTGAGAATTAAGATAGACTACATGCCTATGTACAACCCGTAAGTCGACAAAACGCAAAAACCTCTGTTAATTTAAGAAATGATGATGATTAATCATAGATTTGTTATAGTAAAATAGAATAAATACGTTTTTTTTGCTATATTTCTCTGTCTAAAATTAGGTAGGTATATAAAAGTGAAAATATGTCTAATATTCGTAATTTTATTTCCTAAAAAACGATAAACCTTATAAAAAGACATTCAGTTGCTCCTATTATTGAAACTCGCCTACCGACAGTTGAGCTTGAGGTCACATGTCATGCTAGTAAAAAAAGCATAGAAATCACGAGTTCGCGGAACAGCGTGGTACAGGTACGCGCCAAGGTGAACGTTCGGGCCAAGGACGGGGCGGGCGGTCGGGGGCGGGCCCATGCTCTCTCCCAAGTGCCGTCGTAAGGCCCGGGATACATGAACCTAATTTTACATTAAAATAAATAAAATATTATATAAATTTTAACGAATAGCGTTCGACGTTGACAGCAGGCGTTTGTTAAAGCGTTTCTCCTATATTTATATATTTATTTAAAAAAACTTTATTGCACAAAGTACAAAAGCGGCTTAATGCCCGAAGACATTCTCTGACAGCCAAACCTTAGGGACAAAGAACAATTATATTATAACGGGTGTCTTAAAGTTTATATGAGTTTTTTAAATATGCATACATTATCAATGCACCGTATTATCTAGAAATACCACAATCTTCACAGGAGTACACACATAAAAAGCCCTTATGGTATACTTCTGTATGTAAATTTGAATGAAAATAATCATTGCGAAATGGCAGCCATCTTGTATTCTACATTCAGATCCGTAATACGAATTTTGTTGATTGCTTAAATGAGCAATTACAATGAAATTGTATTAACAAATTAATTTATCGATAGACCTCAATCAGCTATGTTGATACATTAATACAGGTATATTTTAGACGTTTCCTTAACTTAAAAAAAACTGTCAAACTCAAAGTTCATCGCAACGTATCTTAAAAACCTCCTTCATGCATGTTTATGTAATTTTCGGCTAATATTTATATTATTTAAACTTGTATTTCTTATTATTAATTAGTTGAAATTAATTATTTGGTTAAATAATTAATTTAAATTCAGATTTCGTTCTAAACTTGAATTTTTTTTCATGACACTTAAATATATACATAATGTGAAAGAGATTTGGATTTCAAAAGTGTAAAATAATGTGTCAAAATCAATAGTGAGAATGCGAGTTTCGCAACGTAATCTTCTATATTGCCAAACAAAAAACATCTTACAGGAAGTTTTCTTTTAACGTTTCGTGGGTTGATGAGTTTTCAACTAACAATATCGATTTCAAGGATGCCTTGAGGGAACCCGTTTGACAGATGAAAGGTAGGGTTAAAAAAGTAAAGTATCATCACGACCGCTTCCCTTTCGGGGTGGTCAGAAACCATGCTTATAAATAAGAAGGCTCACATTTAGCCAACTTTACTATAGGCCAATCATGACACGTAGCAAGCTCGTCGATGTCTCCAGCGTACCAAACTCGAGAAGTATCACAAATAAATTAAATACTGATTAAATGTATTTATTTACATTAATAAATATTTTTGTGTCCCGACCAGGAATCGAAGCCGGTACCTCCGAGTCTAAATCCACGGACTTATCCGCTAAACCACGGAGGCAGATTGGAGGGAACGTCTTAGAATACGGGTGTATATGTAAACATTCCTAAACAGCTCTAGCCTGGTATCCTAGCTTCGTAAAACTATCCACATGTATCCCGGTCATAAAAGCGCCCGAGGACGGCCGACTGCATAGCGGCAAAAAAAAGGGATCGAGGGAACAAATAGAAACGTTCGGAGAAAAAAACAAAACAAACATTAGGGACTTGGCCCCGAATAACTGAACCAGTGTCAGCTTCGAGTAATACTCGTGTTTGACAAGCAAGCGTGACATCACAGCTCCTTTAGAACACAGAGTCCTAGACCTCCAGTGTTGGAGATGAGCCTTCCAGCACATATTTCTGGAGAACGGCCAGACGGGCTGGCGAGGATATCAATGTTAATGACAATTTAATAACGAATCTATGGCAGTAGTAAGTCTTGTTTCAAGCGGTGTTATTTTCATGTAAATATCACCATAGCAAGCTTAAAATATTAGTTCTCCTTAAAATTAAAAACTGGCATTGGACATCATTGCAAATGGCACATACTTTCAACGAGAACAAGAAATAGGTGGTAGGCGGACTGATGGTGGCGATTTGCCCAGTCTGACGGGGCGGGAAAGTATCCACCGTTTGTACCGATAAACCCAGTAAAGTCTTTCGAGATCAGGCTCAAAATGCCAAGTCAAGCCGATATAGTGTTAGAGACTGATGTCAGTCATGAGTGTCGTATACAGTTGCTAATATTCATGTACCTTGCGCGACACTTACCATATGGTGGGCGCAAGGTCATATGGCGTACTAGTAAATAAAAAAAAGTTGGTATTTGTGGAACTAAGATCGACGGCTTCACGTGGTCCACGAGTCACAGAAACTGTGGTTATGTAAATTTAGGACAAATGTACGTTAGAAAAGTACTTCTCTTTGGTACATACCGGGATTCGATCAGCGAACATATTTGGATTGGAACCACCACTCGTTGACCACAAGTAAATGCTTAACTATGATTATTATAAAAAAAAATATTAGAAATTTAAGTTATTTTCATATTTTTCTTTACCTTTCATGATCCCCAAGGTTAGCTGGTGAAGAATGCCTTATGGCGTTATAGCTCGCCTATGTACTAGGTTTTAAGTGTAATAAAGTACTAAAGTAAATAAATAATTAACTGCCTCCGTGGTCTAGCGGTTACGTCCATGAATTTAGACTCAAAGGTACTGGATTCGATTCACAAAAAAAATATGGTATAGCTGATATGATGGGTCCATAGTAGCTGCTAGTTATTTTATAGTTATCTTATAATTTAATAAATAATTGTAAACTATGAAGAAAAAAAATTATTGACAATATCCAAGTGTTGTCTAACCATCCCTCATTCATTAATCCCTCGTAACGGAATCATACTTGGTTTGGTAGCAGAATGAACGCTTATGTCTTATTGCAAGAAATTTTAACATTTCCTTGGTAGGTGTACCGGAGAGAGATGAGGTTTTTATTATGAAATATTTTTTAGTCGATCACGGGCAACGAGTATTAATCGTAGTTGTATCTAGGAAGCAGCCCGGCCTATACTCATTATTACATCATCGAACAAAAATAGATTCTCCTGTTATAGCGGTCATACACTCCTGCGTATAGATAGTGCGTGCAAGGACCACATATAGCATCCTTGTCGCTCTTATGGGGGTAAATACACGTGAGAAAGAGAAAGAAAACTGTTACAGTTAGGGACCGACCCAATCACTGATTTTATTCAAAATCTAAACCGAAACCAAATATTCGGCTCGGATGGTATAGTATGATACGTCTAAGGCCTTCACCGATCGGGTATCTGCATCCTTGGATCTTTCATCTGAAGGCAGTCTCGGTGGCCTAGCGGTTAAGTTTATTTAATTAGTTAAGTAGGTATGTAATAATTTTATTGACAAGCCCATATACAGCCGCAACAATAGCTTAATTTATTTACCTAAGGTAGGTTAATATTTATATTTAATATAGGTACCTATGTATGTTTTTGGTTATTTTTTGTTATTGATTGTTCCTATGACACTACCAGTTCTGTTCCTTGTCTTCACATAGCACTCTCCAGGCAAGACAGATATTTTAACGTTAAATATATATTGTGTACAAAATTGTTTTTTTTTTTTTTTACCACCTCGTAATGATCCTTTACTTTACCCAGGAGGCAGTCTCCGTGGCCTAGCGGTTAAGACCGTACTTTTTGACGTTGAGGTACCAGGTTCGATTCCTGCTCGGGACACAATAATTTATGTGTGATATTTTACGAGTCTGGTACGAGCTTGCCACTTGCCTAATTAGCTTCTTTAAAACAGTTTTTGACCACCTCGTAATGATATTTTACTTTAGCGTACCAGACTTGAAAAATATCCGAGCAGGAATCAAACCTGTTACCTCAACATTTAAATGTACGGTTTTAATCGCTAGACAACGAAGACTGCTTCAGTCTAGCGGGCTTATAGTAAAAAGGCATAAGCAATTTGACTGTATACTCAAAGTGAATGTTTCGGTTACAATTTCGGCCTAAATTCGGCCGCCGCAACCGAATATTCGGTCAGACACTAGTTACAGTTAAGAAGGGACTCTATTTATATGCAAATATAACCTCTCAGAGTCGACACCTGTTTGCGTATTCAAAACACTTGGCAGTGCTCGGGCGGACATCACATTGTCTTCTAGACAACGAGTTTTCTATATTTTTCAAATAATAAAAAAAGAGTAAAGTATCATCACGACTGTTTCCCTTTCGAGGTGGTCAGAAACCACGCTTATAAATAAGCGGATTCACATTTAGCCAACTTTACTATAGGCTAATCATGACAAGTGGCAAGCTCGTCGCTGCCTCCAGGTGTACCAAACTCGAGAAAAATCAAAATAAATTAAATATATTTATTTACATTATTAAATATTTTGGTGTCTGAAGCACATTAAATAGCTTTCGTAACAAAAGGGCATGTATGAAGAGATTGTTGAATGTCGACGAAGCGAAAGAGTTATGTCGTGATCGTGTCAAAAGGCGCTCAATTGTCTCTGCCTACCCCGCAAGGCACCTGGCGTGAAGATATGTATGTATGTACAATGTTTTAAAATGGATAATTATATTCAAAGAATAATTACAAAATTATCTATTAAATCCATACTGGAGAAACTGGGGATTAGACAACGCCTTTCCTCGACTGTACAATCACGCATTCTCTCTTTCTTCGGACACGTAGAGATTCATCCATTTAACGCCTGGTAGTTCAGGAAAAACGGCAAGAGGACATGTGGTGGGTCCCCGATGAGGTGAACTGACCAGGTTAAAGCAGCTTATTGAAATAATTATATATTTTTTATTACATAGCAACTTTTAACAGTCAGGACCCATTAAAATGTGAGACAGGTTCAAATCTTACGCGGCGAACTCCGTAGCCACGACTCAGACTTAGCTGTTAAGGCACACAGGGCCAACAGTGAGAGAGAGACGGTTTATAGGGTTTTAGTCCGTAGGCGCCCTGGGGCTCCACTAGGAAGCTTCACGGATGAGTCGGGCATGCGACCGCCACCCGCGTTGGCCCTTCATCGACTATATTAAAAAAAAAGGTTTAAATCTTCTCAACAATGGGTCACGAATTAATTAATTATGATGTGCCAATAGTAAAGTTGGCTAAATTTTAATCAGCTTTATTATATTTATAATAGGTAGGTAAAAAAAAATAGCTAGGTAGGTGTAGGTAAGTCACATTGAAATTTTAAATGGTAATGGTTATAAATACTAAATAGTCACTCTAAATGAAAAAATATAAAAGAAACCTTAACATGATTTTCAAATAATACTCGTACCTATTCGATGATACCTCGATATACGTAGTTCGTCGACATATATTTTTTTATTTTCCACAATACGGCGTCTGGTTGTGGCCTTAATGAAGTTTGATGTTATATCTTCAGTGACACATGCGTGATGAAAACGAATCGATTGACGTGTGCTTTATCAAAATCGGCCAACGCGTTTGGTCTCCAGTGTACAAAGGAACAAACATACATACATAGGCTATAAACACATATTATTATTATTAAATGACTAATTTTAAATTACATTACATCATCTTTCATAGAATAAATATATAAAATATATTTTGCTATAAGTTTATTTACCTAGAATAATATCATATCTATTAATTATAACATATCTTATCATATCACATCATATATGTATCATATCATATCTTACTTTATTATCATATCATTTCTTATCTTACCATAGGTTTGCATAATATGAAAATTGTTGGCAGGATGGATACTGCAGTGGATGACACCCAGCGACTACATTAAATTCCATGCAACTTTCTCACATCATATTATTGACTGACCCCTGTAGTTCAGGTTCACCTAGTTTAGGGGTCTTAGTACTTTATATTTTGTTTTATTTTTGTTTGCTGTACTGTTATTTGCTAAATGAATATGTTTCATTCCAGTGTATTGTGTTTATGTTGTTCAATAAAGGTTTTTTCATTTTTCATTTCATTTCATTATTTGCATAAAATAGAGAGAAGAAAATGTTTATACATAGACATATCCATTTTTATTTTAGAATTATCAGTAATGGTGAAATAAGAATAAAAGTAAAGAATTAGAGCAACAAGGTCTGCAGTGGCCGTTCAATTTATCATACTCGGAGCGCGACAGTCTAAGTGCGTTCCACTGTACGTACACCTCCCGTCGCAGATTCCGGCTTTGCGTTATTTGCAGACCCTATTTGTCCACGTCGGTTATGAATACGCTCATGTGCACAATGGACGTAGAAGCCGAGATGTCATATTTTTATTATTATTAATGCAATTGGATTATTATTTTTAGACTTTAAATTAGCTCAGTTGAAAGCATTAGTTGAAACCCTCTTTGCACAATCCAATGTTATCAAAGATGTTTTCAAATTTAAATGTAATTTTGAGAAATGTATATAATATATATTTTCACTTTGCCTAATTTTAGAGAGAGAATAATTACAAAAACATGTATAAGGTAGCATCACGACCGTTTCCCTTTAACAGTGGGTGGTCAGAAACCAGGCTTCTAAATAAGCAGATTAACATTTAGCCAACTTTACTACAGGCCAACCATGACAAGGGCAAGCTCATGTCATGGTTGCTCGTCGATGTCTCTAGCGTACCAAACTCAAATTTAAATAAATTAAATTTTATTTATACACATGATTGTGTCCCGACCAGGAATCTAACCCACGGACTTAACCGCTAGACCACGGAAGCAATGGATTTATAAGGATTTACCTCTATTTTACTAAAAACAAATTTATGACTTATATTTATTTATATATATATATATTATTATTATATATTATTATATATATATAGATTAATGTACAACTTTATGTAGTTTATTTAGAATTGCAACATACAGTCTCACTCTCACAAAGGTTAGCTAGTCGATAAAGCTGAAATGGCTTTAAGTTCACCTTGGTACATACTTAAGTAATGTGCAATAAAGTAAATCATAACAATGTTTAAAGACGAAAGTCTTCAACCAGTGCGTCCTCCACGTGATGTCTTACGAAGCAGAGACGTGGACACTGACAGTGGGTCTGGTCCACAAATTCATTGCCGCTCAGCGGGCTATGGTAAGAGCTATGCTTGCTATTTATCTGATGGAAACGTTGATCTTCATCAGAGAACCAAAGTTACATACAAAAATTTGCAAGCGAAAGTGGCAAAGGGCCGGACACATCTCTGACTTACGACCGATGGGGCAAACGAGTTTTAGGGTAGAGACCATGTACAGGACAGATGACCTAAAGAAGGTCGCTGGAGGGGGTTGGATGAGGATTGCAATAGACCGTTGCAATAGCATGCCTTGTAGAGATGAGCAGTGTAGAGACACGCACTGATATAATTATAGATTAAAATTGAACAAATTAATAAATTAGAGGTGTTCGCTCGGTTGTAAGAACGCTTTCTTTAAAAATCCAAAAATGTACGCGGTTCGAACCCCGGCATGTAACAATGAGAAATACTTTTCTTACGTACACATTTGTCATAATATATTGTCATAACTGCCTCCGAGGTCTAGAGGTTAAGTCCGTGGATTTAGACTCGGAGGTACCGGGTTCGATTACTGGTCGGGACACATTAATATTTATTAATGTAAATAAATGCATTTAAATAATATTTAATTTATTTGTGACATTTCTCGAATTTGGTACGCCTGCCTGGAGACATCGACGAGCTTGCCACTTATTATTGATGGCTAAATGTGAATCCGCTTCATTAGAAAGAAAGCGTGGTTTCTGACTACTCCGAAAGGGATGCGGTCGTGATGATACTTTAATTTGCTTTTTTTACATTTGTCATAGATTTACAACACCACTGTTTCTGCGCTTTGGAGAGCACGTTAAGCTGTCAATCCCGATTCTACTAATGTGGAATTGTTAATAAATTGACATTAAATTGACATCAGACCCTCGCCAACCCGTCTGGCCAACGCTGCAGCGTGGCCGGTGTAGACCAAATTCTCCAGAAATGTGTTCTGGAAGGTCCATCTACAACAGTGGAGGTCAAGGACTGTGCTCTAGGGGCTCTACTGATGACATTTTTATTTTTTAATAGAGACAATTGATAAAAATATGACGTACCTATTAATACCCATTAAGCGCTTTTGGTTATGGCTCATAATAATTAAGACTACGAGATAGTCATCAAGGATAAAATATGAAAGCGAAGAACATAAAAGTGGATAATAGGTACTCGTAATTTTAATTAATAGACAAGTCGGCTGCCTAATTTAAAAAGCTAATACATAGCAGCAAATTAAATATACTTGTATATATTTTATTTGAAACTTAATAAATATGATAACAATAAATAAATTCATAAATGTAAAAAAATATTTTTTGTTATAGCTAGTTTTTTTTTAATTTTATTTTTATTTTATTTAAAAAGGGAACGGAAGGGAAACTGTCGTGATGATACTTTTTCGTGATAAGTTTACGGCTAAACGGATTTATTTTTCTAATCTCAAATTTATTATTTCCCTTCACAGTAAATAAGAAAGTTTTATTTTTACTATTTCTATTGCAAGGTTTTTAATTTGGCCAGCCGAGTGGTCGCAGTCGAGTTTACTGGCGCCGACTTGACAATTCCAGCAATTGATTCAACAGTAACTAACGTAAATCGACCGGTGAAAGGGTTGAGCAATAAAAAGGTCAGACTTAGGTACACAAAAACTCTTTTTTTTTTATACTGTTGATAAGTGGCGCGCAAGGTCCATGAATGTTAGCAACTGAAGGCAGACACTCATGACTGACATCAGTCCCTAACACTATGCCGGCTTGACTAGATGCTTTTTCACACTTCCCTTGAAGGTCTCCAAGTTATAGGAAAGTGGAAACAGAGAGGCTGGAAGAGCATTGCACATCTTTATCGTACGACAGTTGGATTTAAAAATAAACTAAAATCACATTTTACTGCTTCTCAGCAAGCATACTATATATTAAGCATATTTCGTTAGGTTTTCATAATCACCGCCGCTTTTGTTAGCGCATTTCATCAAAAAAAGAAAAATAATATATTCTGCTTAAAAAAATAAAAATAAAAACAATCTCAAAGTTCCATCGCCAAATAGTTAGAGAACCGGATTTAAATAATTTATTTATTGATATACACATAAAACTAATCATAAATTCTATCGCGACACATAGTGACTTTAACAGTGGGGACCTATTGTTGGGAATATTTGAGCAGTTCTCGGCTTTAAATTAGTCCCGACTATTAAAGCCACTGTTTCGCATTAGAATTTATTATTTGTTTTATGTATCAATCAAGAAATTATAAATTAATCCACACTACCTATTATTCGATTAGTTAAACTTTATTACGTCTTTATTATAGTAGGTAAGACCTACATACATTGAACATTTAACTAGGAATGGTTGCTAACCAACCTTAAATAAATTGTCATTTGAAATGAAAAATGATAAGACAAACCTCAAACATGTATTTAAATACCCATTCGATGATACCCCACTCAATATAGTTCAACGACTTTTTTTTCTTATCCCCACAATATAAATTGTCCCTAAGGTTGACTAGTAAGAATGCCTAGCATTAAGTCCGCCTGTGTACCTAGTGCATAAAGTTTTGAAAAAAAAAATAAATAAAATATGGTGTTTGGTTGTCACCTTACTGAAATTTGATTAATGTCTCATATGTGACACTCGCATGATTGATACGAATCGATTAATTTGAGAATCGTCGAAATCGGCCCACGCATTTATTTAATAAATAAATGCATAATAAACCTAATTCCTTCCTCTCCATTCCGCAACCGAACCACACGCACAGGTCAGAATATGCACCCACATACCGTAGTCACTATCCCTTCGCGTACCTATAAATTTGGTGACTCATACATCTGTCGCACAATAAAGATGTGGAATGCTCTTCCAGCCTTTGTGTTTCCACTTTCCTATAACCTGGAGTCCTTCAAGCGAAGTGTGAAAAGGCATCTAGTCAAGCCGGCATAGTGTTAGGGACTGATGTCAGACATAAGGGTCTGATTCCAGTTGCTAACATTCATGGACCCTGCGCGCCACTTACCATCAGGTGGGCGCAGGGTCACATGTCGTACTAGCATTATAAAATAAAAGTAAAAAATTGTCTCCAGTGTGTGCCACAAAGGAATAAACATACATACATAGGCTTAGCGTCGCGCAGACGGGTAAAAAATAAATTACGTTCGGGTAGCCGATTGGTAAACGTCGCTGTACTGTATCGCCTATCTAAATTACTCATAGCTTGTCTCACGTCTTCTTCAGTAGCTAACTCAATGGTGCTGATCCGAGAATCGCAAAAGCGGATAACTGTCAATCAAGTCGACGTGATGTCATGCCTGTCACTTTGGGCGTGCGATGAGCTTTGCTATCATATAAAATAATCGCGCGAGTATGGCCGGTGCATCGGCCGCCAGTGGCGGTGCCAGTTGGAAATTACAATGACAAAATAATTAACTTACAAATTAATAAAAAAACATTAATATACAGTTACTACTTTTTACGTACTTTAGTCCTTTCTCGTACATTAGTCATAGCATTACAATACCACCGTTCCCGTGCCAACACAATTACACTTATACCAAATTATGAAAATAATATATTAACATTAAAATTTACATCAGACCATCGCCAACCCGTCTGGCCAGATATTTTTGAAAGTTTTTATGTTCTAGTGGCTGTCAAGAAGATGAAGGCCAAAATAAAGTAAAAAATAATTTAAAGAAATACGAGTGCCGTTTACATGATCTCAAATAAAATACTTCTAATGAAGTCACTGTTTATTATTCCACATAAAAATAAACATGTAGCGCTTGTATTACTGCGTGTAATACCAGATCTCGACGGTCTATGACAAACGACTTAAGTGTATGGCAGGGCTCGTCGCTGTTCCTCCAGCAAGGTGACTTGCTTCATCATTGTATCGGCTGATGATTTCGGCCAATCAGAATCGTTAATACATATGGCTATGTCAAATGCGATCTTGCAGATTTGAGACCACGTACATCACTCGTCACGTAAGCAAACATTTCTTTATTTAATGACTATAAAAAATTACATTGATGTCCCTACATAAATACTTTTATTTATGTTAAAATAAGCATAGTAAAAAACGTTAATAACATTTTTATAACATCAGAAGAACTCCCGGTAACATTAAACATCCACTGCCTCAATGGTCTAGCGGTCAAGTCCGTGGATTTAGTAAGTTTGGAACGCTAGAGACATTGCCGAGCTTGCCACTTGTCAAGTAAAATTGGATCCGGTTTTTAACAAGCGCGATTCCTGACCACTACAGAAGGAATACGGTCGTGATGATACTTTACTTGTGTTACAAGAAGGAATTTAATATTTAATAGTTATTGCAATAAAATTAAATATATTTGTTTTTATTTGCATGTGGCAGGCCTATTGGCGAGTGCGTCGCCCGAGCGCCGCGTCCTCTTGCGCCCTTCTGGACGATGCGACGACCTCCGCGCACACTTTTATGGCACGCAATAACACTTTGCGATGGGTAATTATAGTTGAAACATTGTTTTGTGCTTTAACATACGACGATGTGATTTAGCATATTTGAATGTTTTGTTAAATACTAAACATGACATGTGACATCGCGTCCACCTGATGGTAAGCAGTACGCGAGAAAGAAAGTAAACTGACGCTAGCTACAAACGACCGGTATCAGTCTCTACCACTTTGCCGGCCTAACATTAGCTTTTTTTATTTACACTTCGTTGGAAGGACTCCCGAAAAGGACGACGGCAATTTTATCTTATTATTTTGGCTTAATTTGAGCTTAAAGTTTTAATTAAAATTATTGTTATTATTAATAATTGTAAATATTTTATATAGTAATTAAAGTAATACCTACTTTACCAACAAAATTGTACTACGTTAATTGTGAAATTCAGATGAGATAAATAATTGTAGAATACTAGGGTAGCTTCCCAGGACGCAAGACGAAAACTCCTGGTTTGGACCTCACAATACAATTTTAAATTTCAATTTATTTATTAACCATAAGATACATTAATTACACTCGGTTTTGTCACTTATACATATTATTGTTTACCAATCATGGCAGGATAGCAGAAGTATAATCATAATAATAATATCTTTATTCAGTAAAAAAGTTACAATATATGAAAACAATAACATATATCATTATGCATGCACAGAAAAACAGACATTTGCAGCCGAACTAAGCCCTCGCATAGGTCTGTCCGTCGGCAGTCAACGCCCATGACACCCACCCTTTCAAATATATTATTACTTTTAATTACAAAATAATAAAAGAAACAAAATGTATACCATTAATAGCAAAGATGTACAATTGGAAATATGTAGTTTTAAATTTGTACGCATCTCAAGCAATTTTATGTATTCTAAGTATTTATCTATTGTAACTATTACTGTTTAAAACATAACACCGCGTCTTGTTGTCTCCTCGGGTGACAAGAGGGCTGGCTCTATCTTCGCCCAAAGAATCAGTATTGCAATTCAGCGGGGAAATGCAGCCAGCGTTCTTGCTGCCATTCCACGCGGACGGGACTTATATATCCCTATCCTTATTTATTTATTTATTTGAAACTTTATTGCACTATGTACAAGAGGCGGGCATAATGCCGCTAGGCATTCTCTAGCAGCCAACCTTTGGGACAATACAGAGCATTAACGTTGAAATGCAACTGGCTATATGAAACATTTACATAATAAATTAAATCGTTCTTATATATACAACATTTAAATATTAAATATATATATACATATACTACACACTATATACATACATAGATATACACTACATATACATACATAAGGAGCTCTTTAAGAAATGAGAGTAAACCATCTTTTTTAAATAGTGTTTTGTTGGGAGCTTGGCGAATTTCAACTGGCAAGTCGTTCCACAAATTTGCTGCCACTACTGCGAATGAGTTAGCCTAAGAGCTAGAGCGATGAGAAGGAATAGATAGAACAGAATTGTGGGAATTTTATATTTTGTAAATATTTTTTTCGAAAAAATGTTTTGTCATTATATATTAAATAAAATACGATTATTTTTTCTGTTTAAACAAATTATTATTATTATACGAAATGCACGAATATAAACTTTAATACCAGCTGACATTGACGCTTAAAGAAGCAAAATTCGGCTACTGGTGGGCTTTTGCAAGCCTTGATTTTGACGATAATTATTATTTAAGTACTAATGTTTTATTCCCCAAAGGCGAAGCTTATCGTTGGTGAAAATTTGGAAGAACGTAAAATACCTAGCGCTCGAGGCACTTGCTAACAAAATAATAAAATCCTGCACTTTGATCTCGGTCGCTAAGCACCTTGGAAGGGTGGCTCACCCACTCAGCTAGAGTTTTTACTCTCTAGGACCATAGCGTATCCTATATAATATACCGCGTGTAATTGTAAGCAAATATTTTTTTAGGCTTAAGATGTCATTGAACCTCCATTTAAAATAAAATTGGTTACTTTTTTTAAAAGATAAAAATTATTATCCGAAACAACAAACACTACAGCATGGTGAATAAGGCCGCGTCTGAAAATCGCGATATCCATCGTGATATGAAAGGGATTGTTATTATTAATTGGTCTCGCTCACAACCGAGAGACGGAAAAGAGAGAGAAAGAATTACTGGCCAGACTGATTGGCGAGAGAGATTTTTATGACAATTTATTAACGATTCCCAAGTTAGTATTAGTGAAACCTGGACTGGCTTAACGTGCCCAATCGTTTCAGTGTGCAAAGAATTCCTCTCGCTCTAACTTTCACTGCGTAAAGCTGGAAAATTATCCTAATAACGTGAGTTTTAATCTAGAGGTGCGATATACTAATAATAATAAATTATTTATTGTACAAAACCAAAACAAGTGCAGGTACATAGGCGAGCTTAATGCCGTAAATGCATTTTCTACCAATTAACCTTTGTGACTGAGATATGTAATAAGCGGGTGCAGCAGAAGAAAAATGATAATTGAAATTATTTATTACTATATAAAACACACATTAATTACAAACATATAGTACTTATACATAAATAAATGTCCTACATAAACAAATAAATATATAACTAAATATAAAATACATACATATACGCATATATAAATAAGTGAGTTATGGCGACTTATTCTGCTTGTGAAATAAGTATGTGTATAGCTTATCTTTAAATATTTTAAGAGATGGTGCCTGTCTGATAATAAAAGGAAGTCTATAAATGAATGTATCTTCTTTTAGAACGCAATAGATTTTTGGAGCTGTCTATTTCTCGACGGGATACACAATAGCCTCTCGTCTAGTTGCGAAGGCGGCATTAGACGGAGCCAGTTGTCTGACCCACTAACAACTTCGGATATTCGTCGTAAACATTTTGCTCTGTGCGTACCTTCCATACAATATTTATAGGCGAGGGACTCCGGCTTGATTAGGCCCTACGTCTAATAACGGAATTTTCAGGCAACTATTAAATAGAAGTAAGGAGAAATTTATTGCCATTCCATGAATTTACCGTGCACTGGGTGCATCGTGTGTGGGAAAGAGAGAGAAGCATGGTATTTCGGGCTTGCGGCCGACTACAATTATAATTAATAATAAATAATAGTTTACAAAAGAAAATATACATATTGAAAAAAAAAAAAAAATTACAGTGTTGTACATGCTTAATTTAGTAGACGACTTCTGTCCCCTATACTAAGGTTGCCCTGGTCTTATAGGGGACAGCTAGTTGGCACTATAATAATAATAAGAAAGCGGTCTTGCAGCAGAGTCGTTCAATATAATCTGTTACAAGTCTAATTTCACACGCCTTATGTCGTACTCAATTTTTAAAAAAGTTGAGGGCAAGGCGGAATTGACAAATCGTGCGGTCTACAAAACTAACTTATATATACCTATTATTCTAGAACTTTTTATTCAGGCACACAGGTTTTTTCAACGACAATAGTAGAAGTCAAGGCTTATTTGAGATATTTAAAAAGTTAATGTTGTTGGGCACTCACTCTGCTACTAGTAACAATCAAATCAATTTCGGTATTATTAATTATTTAGAAAAACAATAATAGAATTCTAATAAATTATAATAATAAATTACTATTTATTAATAATAAGTTACTCGCGCAACAAGACGCCTACCATCCTGCTCCTCTTCCTACCCAATCAAATACTGTATGATTTCATTAATGCCGCTTTGGAGCTCGTTCCAAAAAAATATTTACGGCAGACCTGCTTAGAACCAATTATTTTAGTAAGTGGTGGAAAGTTATAAAAATATCGTAACTTAGGATGACCTATTATTATCTTCTATTCATACATTCAGTTATGGCTGGTCTCCTAGGAACGTATTCCTCTAACTGGTTAAGGCTCTTACTGTCCTGTCTTAAAACCCCCTGTATATTCCTAAGAAACCACATGGCCGGAAGTGACTATTTTTTACCTCTTATTTTACGCGATTGCTTTCCGTTGCCCTAGTGTGCGCCGAGCTTAAAATGCCGTTTCTTTGCAATATTGAGAGAGTGTTACAGGCCTATTTGGCACTCCACATATGGATTTGTGCATATTTTATCAAACGAAAGGGGATTGTAATATTTTTTTGAAGATTACCACTTTCCGTTCCCCGTTTTTGTTCAATTATTCTAAATCTTGAGTAAACTCTAAAACATTATATATTGAGCAAGAAGCCAAACGGTGTAAGAATTAAAGATAGGACAATCGACTGAGAATTAATTAGTCTATGACAGTGCATTGCCGGTTATGGTCGTCGACGTCACTTTTAAATTATTTTTGTTGTTTTAGTGACATTAAGCCGACAATGGGGTGTATCAGGCAAAGCTTTTTGTAGATATCGCTAGCGGCAATGGAGGTACCTTGTTTTACACTTATGTCGCGTGATTTTTTATTTTCTTGTAGATAATTTTATATATTTTTTTATTTTTAAGTATTTGTTTTTAATATTATTGTTTATTGTTTATTTAATGTTAGGTTTTCTTTTTATTTATTTACTATTTTTTACTTCATATTATTAGGAAACAATGTTTTTAATAATAAATATTATTATATGTCACAAAAGAGATTATGTTTTGTTTTTTTAAGAATGTGAGAAAAGTTTTTTAAAAAATATTTGGAGACGGCAGTCTGTTCCATTAACGAAGTGCAAACACGGTAAGAGAATATCTGCTAGAGTGAGGACGGATTGAAAGTTGGTTGCTGATAAAGACATAACCCTTATTTGAGTCGCGCAGTCAGGTAAAAACATACATGCGGGTAGGTATTCGTGAACGCTGAGATAAGCGACGACGGAAGCGACCATATGGCGAACTATATAGCACAGTAGCACACGCCCGCTTGCCGCTCCATTGCTCGCTGAGCATCATAACCTGCATTTTGCCAAAGTGTGTGTGTAAGGACATTTTAACGCCGAATATACACTTTTATTTATTAGCGAAAAAATAATTATATTAAAAAATTACATGGCCAACGAGTATACATATACGTAACCCTATGTTCCAGGATGTTGCTATCTCTGCAAAATTTCATTTAATTTGTGAATATGAGAAACATTATTTTTGTTTTTTAGATAAATATTTAGGCATTAACATTGAGATGCGTACAGAATGGGGTGTATCAGGCGAAGCTTTTTGTAGATGTCGCTAGCGGCACTGGTACCTTGTTTCCACCTATGATTGTTCATTTTTTAAATTTCTTTGTAGTTTTACATTTTTATAACAGAAAAATGTATTTTAACTTAACGTTACCTACCTTAAAAGACGAATTAAGTAAGCGAACACCGTCTTTGAAATAAAAAAGGTTGAATTAATGGAACAGCAATTTTGAGATCACCATATTTTTGCTTTCGCTTGGAAATCTCGATTTGTACACTTAAAAGTTGCTCACTTCTGCATAATAACCAGAAAATAATACATTTCGTAATAAATATACAAGTTTTCTATGCAACTGACAGTTATATTAGGTACCATCTATCATGCGCCATCTATCGTGATAAAAAGTTAGTGACACACCCCATTACATCTACACATTTCCAATTGTATTGCAGGTTGAGGCCATAACCAGAAATTATCTATCTATGTTCTAGAATTAAACTCTTTATTTTACTAATAAAATATTTACAATTTAAAATTAAAATCTATCTAATGTATTGTTATAGCATGCAAAATCAAAAATGGTTGACGATGGTAAAATAGTTAACTACCATCACGACCGCAGTAATCGATAAATCTCGTTCTTAGTTGCTAAACCACGCAGACGACGCACGGTCCAAGGAGAGGGTGTGAGGACTTTTTACATCAATTGACTTATTTTGACTTAACGTATCTACAAGTTAATATAATATAAAAAGTACGTAACTTGATTCCTACTAAAATATTAAAAGATATACAGTTAAGTATAAAATTTAGCAATTTCAAATATATATTTTTTATATTGACCTTAGAGACACATTCTGAGTTTATAGCTTAAGGCTCCGTCAGATCCTCCTATGAGTTTGGAATTTAATATGTTTTTTTAACATAGGATATATGCATACATACATTTCAGTATGTTATAAACAGTTCCCTAGCGAAGTAGGCAGAGACAATTAAACGCCACTTGACACGATCACGACATACCTCTTTCGCTTCGTCGACATTCATCGACCTCTTCATACATGCCCCTTTGTTACGAAAGCTTTTTCGTGTACTTTCAGCTAGTGTTTTATTTATTTGATCGTGATATGTGAGTGTCAGGGCCTCTTTCACCTACAACTTTCACATTATATATCTGGTTCGCTTCGCTCATCTTTTCAACATGCCTGAACCATCGTAGCATGCCTTTCCTTATTTTTGTCTATATGCGTTCTTTTATACCTACCATTTTCCGTATTTCGACGTTACGTACGCGGTCCGACAAAGTGACTTTGTTTAGAAGAAAATTTCGTTTCTTGTATTATTATTTATTTATTATAAACTTTATTGCACAAAGTACAAAGGCGGACCTAATGCCGCTAGACATTCTATACTGGTCAAACCTTTGGGACAACTAAAGCAGTTACGACAAGATAAGGCAGGTGCTATCAAAACTAATAGAAAGATTAGACTTCAATATATACTAGTGAATAAATACTGATTTACATACTAATACATACACAGATACATACAAATAAAACTACATACGTTCTATGAATATACATAAATATAATATACCTACTATATGATGACTATAATGAGAGATATAAATATAGCAGAGTAACTTGATTTACTACGTGTGACAGCTTCCTAAGAAACATAACGCCGCCGCGCCGGAAGCACTATAGAAACGAAATTGGATGTCTCTTATGCAGAAGGTATCTTGTTTGAGTTTATTTTAAGTTATCTGTTCTGTTTCATCGTCCCCACTAATATTCACGCCAACGGAAATGCATTAATTATAATCACATTAAAGAGATTAATGAAAAATGATACCTTCCGATTCTTTTTTAGATTTGTGCCATAGCTAAACAAGCTTATTATAAGTTGCCAAAGAATGTATAAAATTGCCTTATATAATAGTTTCCACGAGTCTTTAAAAATATTGCTACTTACAAAATCAAAAAGCTGGTTTAGTCAATTTTATTAGTTCCAAAGGACGGTAATATTTTAATATGAGAACTTATGTCATTAAAAACTCTGGCATCTCTATAATAACTTTTTATCTGCTGCTGTCACACGGTAAAGCTGTATCGATAACTTTGCGGGGTGTGAAATTTCGACGATAAATAGTTTGCAGAAATCGATAATTTGATAGAAAAATACGATACGTTTCCAACATTTTTATGACTAAAGGTAGCCACTCACTATACATCCAAACGGACGCCGTTTTAATTAAACTATTCGAATTGACATGCTTCCTATTATTTAGCAGGTGTTGATAGTTTAGTATAAGTTTATAATTATTATTTGAATAATGTAATATTCACATTTAAAAAAAACTACTTAGTTATAAATTATAAAGTTAAAAATATGAATAAATATATACAGGCAAAATATATATATATTTATATTTTGCGTGTATATATTTATTCATATTTTATTAGGGGCTTTTACCCAAATTGAGCATGTCAGCTCCATCGTCCGTCGATACAGCTAACCTAACCTAAATCAACAAACAATTATCAGTTTTCCATCTGCCTATTCTTATTATAAAGAAATAAAATAAATACTAAACTAGCCGATTGGGAACAACGGTCAGCTAGCACCGAATTGAAGGTTACCCGTATAGTATGGATTCAATTTTAGATGTAGTAGCCTTTCGCCCCGGCTCCTGGCACAATCCCACAAGATGTGATCTACATCATACATATTTCACCACAAACTTCACAGATAAAATTTATAATGTTAATAAGACCTAATTGATCATGCAAAATGCATTTCCAACATCTCGTAGCAACTTCATAAACCAGCGCAAAATCGCTTGCACTCCTGACACACAAAGGTGCACCGCCCCGCTTTGATGTTGCCCGACTGCACACTGACGAGTGAGCTACACAAATCTATGCTACATAAAGGTCGTCGCTCTGACCATTTAAAATCCATTTGAAATCAAAATTAAACCAGCATAGTGGCAGGCACTAAATGTCACTTATCACTAAACTTGTTTTTCTCATCCTGTTTATTTAATAATATAGGCTAGGCACCATTTCTATGTACTCAGTTCTTTCTGTACTGTATGTAAAACTAGTTGAATATTTTTTCTTTAACCAAGAAAAAAGTCAAGATGATCTTCTCACTCTTAGCTGTTAGAAAATGCCTAGACATTAAGCTCGCCTATGTACATTGGAATGTTTTTTTATTTTTTTGTGCAATAAAGAATTTATCTATCTATGTAAGATGCGAATAAATGACTTGTTACAACAGTTAGCTTACCAGGAAACTGAAAATCCATTGTCTAAAATAATAAAAGTGGAATATTCTACAAATAAAATAAATAAATAAAATAAAATAAATATTTCCAGACAGGTCACACAGCGCCAACTAATTTCTGTGGTAAGCTACGAGGCTTGTGTTACGGAAACTAGATGGTTGATAAACTACATATATACATATTATACATATAAACACTCAGACCGAGACAAATTATACAATGTACAACTTGCCCCCGGTGGGAATCGAACCCACGACCTCCCAAATTCACGGCAACGTTTGTTACCACTAGACCACGGAGGCGGTCAAATATACAAACGTCTCGGTTTAAACCACCCCGGCATATGCCTATGAGAAAGACACTTTTCTTATGTACATTTGTCAGAAATTTACAACATTACCGTTTCCACGTGTAGTGCCTCGGAGAGCAAGTTAAGCCATCTTGTAGAATCGTTAAAAAAATACATCAGATCCTCGCCAACCCGTCTGGCCAGCGGCAGCGTGGCGAGTGTAGGCCAAATTCTCCAGATGTATGTATGTATGTATGGACGGCCCATCTCCAACAAAATTCTAGGACGCTGTGTTCTAGAGACTGTAATCAAGAAGACAGGCAAAATTTCCCCTTTGTATAGCGAGGTTAATACGTTGGCAGAAATAATTGCCAGCCTTCCTGTCTCCAGACCTTGCCGTCAGCCGCTTTGCCAACTCCTTGGCCAGGCGCTTGGCTGAGTAAACATTCTTTAACATTTATTTTGTTATTGGAACTGGGTCCGATGACAGGTTAATGTTATCTACGAGGCACGGGTGTGGTGGTGTTGTAAATTAATGTACGTAAAAGTGTATTTCTCATTGATACATGTCGGGGTTCGAAACGAGACCTTTTTTTTATAGGAAAGTTCTAACAACCGGACCACCACCGCTTTGTGCTTAGTATATAAAAAAATACGTAAAGAATCTAAACAACGACGAATGAGACGAATTACAGGTAAGTAATTTAATCCTTTCTTAAGATTTAAGGGCCGGTATTAGCTTAAAACTTTAAGGCGGTATTAAAATCATTTTCTAGACTGAAGGATTAAATGTGCAGTAATTTGTATGGCAGTAATGTTGCTCATAGTAGTTTAAGTTGCTGTTAATGCTGGTCAGCATTATTCTGGTACCTAGTCGCAAACGTTATTAGTGGTATTCGTTATTTATACACGTCAGAGCTTGAGTTATAATTACAAAATATTATTCAATTCTCAACTCTATAAGCGCTTGACCTTGACAGCGGCCGTGCAAATATCAATATCGTGCTATATATATATAGTTAACGGATCCATTATTTATTTATTAATTTGCTGCTCCTTAGTGAACTAGGTCGCTATTTTACCCCGCGTTCGTTTTATAGCATTTCCAACATCTCGTAGCAACTTCATAAACCAGCGCGAAATGTCGTTTTTGTTAAGAAATACCACTTTTTTTTTAATGCTAACAATTCTTAAATAAAACGAGCGGAGAGGCTACTTTTTGACAAGTATTTTCGTTCATGTTTTATCATACCATGGCATCCAACACACATGATATTATTATGGTCTTTGAATTTATTACATAAAATCGTTTAAAATACCTTTTTAACAAATATAATAGAAAACTATAAAATATATAACAATGTAAACAAACCATTTCATATGTTAATGACATCTGTCAAAAAGTAACATCAATAACGCTTCTTTGAACACGGTACTGACATACGAAATTAGCATCAAATGTTAGAATTTTCATTAAACAAACGACTTGTGCTAAAAAAAGTGGTATTTTCATGCTAACATTTCTTAAAACGAACGCGGCCTTCGTTTCTCGGCTCCAGAAACCAAAGAAAGAGAGCGTTCAGTTCTGTGGTTCAAGGTAGTCGTTTGTTTGCTTTACCAATATTCAATGTATTGCAAATGAGGATATTGGGATTAGTATCCTACTCTATAAGGCATATTTTGTCCAACTTCCTCAACTTTAATGGTTGAATCAGGGCAAATAAAAGAAGTGATCAACCTGTTCTTCTTCTAAACATTTTTGTAATCATTTATATTTTTAACAGCCGAACTAAAAGAAACGAAAATGTGCGCATACACGCATGCTATCGATGGAACTAGTTCCGGTAGTTCCTCTATGAAACTAGTTCGTTCGCGAACTACACAAGCCTTTAAAGTTAAAGGAAGCTACTAAAGAATGGTGAATTACTAACAGCAAAATCTAAAACTAGCTTGACCTTCATTAAGCTCAACCCATAAAATAGCTTAGCGACTACATTAATTAACGTCTATCCTATTTCCCAAAGGAAATGAATCCTTCTCTAAGGTTAATCTCGGAAAACCACACTTTAGGTTGGTGCCTCGTGGTTAAGAGGCAGTTTCGCAAGCTAAATTTATTCTTGCTGTATTTTGGGTGAGGTGAGTTGTAAAAAGTAAGATATGGGAAAGGTATAAAAATTATAAGCAATTTTTTTTTAGGTACCAAAATTTTGTTAGGCAACCCATCACAATTGCTATTCTTAGCGTATTTTATTATATAAATAGTGGATTTCATTCTGATCACCAAGGATCTTGTAAATTAAAAAAAAGTATCATCACGACTGTATTCCTTTCGGGGTAGTCAGAAACCACTTTTTTTAAAGCGGGTTCACCGATAGCCAACTTTAGCCCATCATAACAAGTGGCAAGATTGTAAAAATAATAAAAACCCGCAAGAGTAAAAAAAAATAACTTGAATTAAAAACTGAAAAGGAATAAATAAAAACTAATCAGAAAAAAACAAGACTAATTTAAGGTAATTTTTGACAGACGGGTTTTTTATTTTTTTTATCCGCATCTTTATAAGCGTGAATTCTGACCACCCCGAAAGGGAAACGGTCGCGATGATACTGATACTTTTATTTTTTGAACGCTAATTGTAACATTAATTAATTACATTTACAGATACTTCATTTTTGTGCAACTCAGCCTAATTATCTAAAGACACTTGTACAATTTAAGTTAATATTAAGATAATTAGGACACAATCATTTTTTTTTTTTTAAATATGTCTTTCAAAACTTTTTGTTATATTAAAAATATCTAAATACTCGTATTATTATTTTAGCTTATCAAGAAATGTATATAAAACGAAATAGATTTTAAAGTTAAATTAGAGAAGTAGAACAATATTTGGTTGAATGTGGGGAAAAATGCTTTCTGTTGGTATCATTTTAAAATGCTACACAAGCGCCACGGCTTGAGTGGTGGTGGACTTTACAACTATTGTAAATTATTGTTAAAAGAATGTATCCTTTACATTTAATATTTGAGTAGTAATTAAATTAAACACCGCATGCTACTGGATGTTAAGCGAGTGGACAGTGAGGTTCACGTACCAGGAAGCGCAGTGGGCAGTTCCCACGGAGATCGGCGCACGCACGCGACCAGGCCAGGCGTTAACGAGCCCTCGACAAAGCGATCCTAGATAAGATTTACTTTACCATAACTTAAAACTTGTAGCAAGTACCTGGAAAAAGTAATAAAATACTATTAGTTTTAACATTTTAATGATAATATTAATGTTACTTATGACCTAGTAAAAGTATTATTACGACCGTTTCCGTTTTGCGGTGGTCAGAAACCACGCTTATAAATGGCAAGCTCGTCGATGTCTCTAGCGTACCAAAATCAAGAAATATCACAAATAAATTAAATATTAATTAAATGTATTTTATTTAAATTAATAAATATTTGTATGTCCCGACCAGGGATCGAACCCGTTAACTCCGAGTCAAAATCCACGGACTTAACCGCTAGACCACGGGGGCAGTTTAAATTAGTTTTTTATCTATTTATTTTGTATCTTACTTCGAATAAAGTATGATTTGATTTGCACTTCCCATCAGCTAACAGAACTTCTTGTTAATACAATTTTAATGCAACTCGCAATTTCGATTTGTTTACAATTCCGGCCGACTAGCTTCTTGCAAGTGAACAAAGCACTATAAAGGTTTTTTTTTAAAGATTTCTCCGTACCTATACGTTGAACAACAAAAACCGCACAATAACACAACATAACATATGGTCCGTGGATTGTGTTTCAGTATTCTTTTGTGCTATAGAACTTTGCGTTTACGAGTACTCCTACGATTATAGTTTACTAAAAAAGGTATCAGATATTTTACTTCAAAAAAAAAAAAAAACAAATTTAAGATAGGGTTTTTCACCAGCGGTGGTGGCTCGGTTGTAAGAACGCGTTCCTTAAATTCTACAAAGGTCGGTTCAAACCCACCCGGCATGTACCAATGAGAAATACACTTTTCTTACGTACATTTGTCATAGATTTACAACACCACCGTTCCCGTGTCTCGGAGAGCACGTTAAGCCGTCGGTCCTGGTTTCACTAATACCAACTTGCCATCGTTATTGAATTGTTATAATAAATTGACATCGTATCCTCGCCATGCCGTCTGGCCAGCGTGGCGAGTGTAGGTTAAATTCTCCAGATATATGTTCTGGAAGATCCGGACACAAAAATATTGATAACTGTAATTATACTGTCTTTGGAGCCATGCACTCCCTAAAGCGTTACCAGTACTTTATTCCGTTCTCGGCTAAGCTAACGCTGGTTACCTCACTATTGCTTCCTATTATAGACTACGCAGATATCTGCTATCCTGATCTTACCGAAGAGCTACTGAATAAACTTGATCGTCTTTTCAACTTATGTATTCGCTATGTATTAGGCCTGCGTAAGTATGATCATGTCTCACATTTTCGTATTCAACTAAAGTGGCTGAATATCCGTTTTCGTAGATCTGTCCACATCCTCTGCTTTCTTTATGGTATTCTAAACAATCCGAAAACACCCCATTACCTGCGTGATCGTTTCCAATTTCTTCGCGACTCCCACACACTCTCTTCGTTCTTCGCACAACAATCAACTTGCGATTCCTCTGCACTCTTCAAGCAGATATTCAGAATCTCTCACTGTTTCTGCAGCTCGTGAATGGAACAAACTTCCATTGTCAATCAGACTGGCACCGTCGTTGAACATATTTAGGCATCTACTAACTTCTTACTTTCTTAAAAAGCAAAATGAGATATAGTTTCTAAACTTAACATGGATTGTTTTTTATGTAAGTATTGTATATAAGTATATTTACATTTATGTATTATGTGTATATTTAAGTATATATTTATTGCTATTATTAGTTATTATACATTTTTCCTTTTAACTCTGCATCCCAAAGGTTAGCTGTTAGAGAATACCTTGAAGGTATTAAGCTCGCCTTTGTACTATATTTTATTTTAGATATTTATCGTGCAATAAAGATTTTTTTACTTTACTTTAATTATACATATCCGCCTCCGTGGACTAGTGGTTGCCGTGAACTCGGGAGGTCGTGGGTTCGATTCCCACCGGGGGCAAGTTGTACATTGTATAATTTGTCTCGATCTGGGTGTTTATATGTATAATATGTATATATTTACAAAAAAAAAAGTATAATATGTAGTTTATCAACCATCTAGTTTCCGTAACACAAGGCTCGTAGCTTACCATGGAAACTAGATGGCGCTGTGTGACCTGTCTGGAAATATTTATTTATTATTTATTTATATAATTAATATTTAATTTATTTATTTATATTATTATTTCTATAATTGGTATAGGGTGTCAACAATTGGATATCTTATCCTACGGCCGTGTTTGACTTTGAAAATAGTTAGTTCAAAGCGCTGACACTTTTAGTCAATCCAAGTCGAACACTTGGATAAAGCAATGCGAAGTAAAGCTATTACAGTGCAGCGCTTCAAAACTACGCGAACGGTGTTTCGTCTTTCTTCTCTTTGTAGAGTAATTGTCTGTAGTATCAGCTCGAAAATGTATTAAATATAATAATTAAAATAAACGATATAATAATAATAATAATGATTTTTATTAACCAAAATAAAGAGTACAATATACAAAAAACCTTAAATCTAAGTACAAATAAATATACTGTAAATATGGGGTTCCCTGGCCTCCATGAAAAGTTAACTTGCGTTATGGAGACCAGTTGATTCCCTACAATTTGTGATAATAGTTACATCAAAATATCTATAAACAAACCTAATAATTAAAACCATTAGTACGTATAACTGTCAAACAAATGCAACTGCAAATATAAAATAATACATAAAATGCAGGTAGTCTGAAAAAAAAGATAAAGCTATTCAATAACACTCGCCAAACGAAGTCACCAAGCAACGGCTGTTAATTGATAGAACAACTCTGCAAACTCACTCGCAGTAATTTTTTTTTTTAAGTAATTTTATTATAAGTGTTAAAAATAAATATACTCGTAAAATAGATAAATATATATATATCGTCATGATCGTAGAACAGTGACGGATCTGCTATATTTAAAATTTTCATGGCGGCCATTCAACTGTCATTTCGACTGTTTTTTTGTCACTTTTTAAGTCTCATAATAAGTGCAAACCTTTTAGATTTCATTTTGGAACCCTTTCTAATATTTGCACTATAAATTACAGACCACAAACAATATAAAACTATATATAAATATATATGCAAAATTATGGGTATTTTTTTACATTCGACACTGTTCTACGATCATGACGATATATATATATGTAAGAAATATATACCTAAGAAATATCTACAATGGAAAAATAAAACAAAGCGACGATGGTAATTTAAATACAAAAGAAAGAAAGAAAATACTTTATTTATCGCAACAATTACAATGTTTACAAAAAACTTAATATGCAAGGGATAAAAAATAACTTAAAAATAAAAATAACTTTATTCGAAGTCAAAGAGTTCCAGTTTACATTTTTTAAAAATAACTTAAAAATAAAAATAACTTTATTCGAAGTCAAAGAGTTCCAGTATACATTTTATAAGTAACTAGGTATAAAACAAATAGAGTGACGTAAACTATCCACCAGTACTTGTAAAACCCTGCAACCCGAACGAAGAGTACCTGTGTTCCGGAAAGCAGTATTCATTGTGTGCGGAACGAGTATGATTCGATATATGTATTTATACACCTAACAAACTATGATGGAATAAATAGATATTGAATGAACTTTAAGCAATGATAATAATATTTTTATTTTTTATATTGAATAGATAAAATATAGTATTTATATAAATGAAATAAGATACATATAAGTAAGATAAATATATATTAAAAATAGATTAGATAGAAAACCACCTAATTAAATCTAAATGTATCAAAAGAAAGGAAGGCTGCAAAATTTTACAAAATTTGCAGTAAAATCAGTGACATCATTCGTTGTGAAACCCGTCTTGTCTTTGGTTATTCGACGTCATCAAAAACATTGGGAAAGCTACCCAAATGCCTGTCAAAGTGAAATTCAGTATAAAAAAAGCGCTTACAGTGCCAAGTCAAACTGGGTATATCAGATACGTCGATGAACCGGGATGGCGACGTTGCCGCTTCGACTCAGCTGAGCCAGGTAGAATGGGAGCCCGTTCGGATACAACAATAGCGCAGCCTGTTCAACTGTACCTGCTTATAAATAAAGATGTTGACTTAGGCTGTATGTTACTCTACAAGTAGAATATACCAAAAACTACATAGCTGCAAGTAAATTTGAGAATATATAAATAACTACATATAGTAAGCAAAGTTGAGGTTTCATTGACCGCCTCCGTGGCCTAGTGGTAACAAACGTAATTTTTAAAATTTGTCTCGGTCTGGGTGTTTATATGTATAATATGTATCTATTTACAAAAAAAAAGTATAATATGTAGTTTATCAACCATCTAGTTTCCGTAACACAAGCGTCGTAGCTTACCACGGAAATTAGATGGCGCTGTGTGACCTGTATGGAAATATTTATTTATATTTATTTATTTATTGAAAGCTGAACAATTTAATTTTAGATAAATAAATAATAATACGAGTACTGCGTGGTGGTGGCTCGGTTGTAAGAACGCTTGCCATAAAATCCTACAAAGGTCGGTTCAAACCCCTCGGCATGTACCAAAGAGAAATACACTTTTCTTACGTACATTTGTCATAAATGACCGCACTGTTCCCGTGTATCAAAGAGCACGTTAAGCCGTTCGGTCCCGATTCCACTAATACCAACTTGTGGAATCGTTAATAAATTGACATTAAAAATTGTTTTATTTATTAGTTTCTGACTTTAACCTTCAGAGAAATCCCGAGCATAGCTCTCTCCATAGCTCGCTGAGCGACCTTGAACTTATGTATCAGTCAGTGTCCACGTCTCTGCTCCATACGACACTACTAGAAGAACACACAGGTAGAACTTTAGTCTTCAAACATAATAATAATAATAATATAATTCTTTATTGCACACAAAATATAACATATAAAATAATGTACATAGGCGAGCATAATACCGTATGGTATTTACTACCAGCTAACATTTGGGAGAGTGAGAAATTATTATAATGGGTGCAGAGTACGAAATAAGAATAATAATAATAGTTAAAATCAATCATAAATATACCATAGTAAGTATAAATAACATATCAATATATAAATATGTCATACGATATAATAAATACTTAAATTAAATAAATACTAATATAATAATTATCTATGTCGAGATGTGGAATATGATGTCATTTTGTTTTTTGAGAAAGTATGTAATTTATAAATGAAACATTTAAACGTAAACACTTACGACTTGAAAAATATATTTGTGCGAAAGAGAGGAATGAAAAAGCGTTAAAGCGATCTCTCGCTCGTCCGATTGCTAGAGAAAAGTTACGCAATATCCCTCTTACCAACCTTTTGATATTCCTTGTTGTAATCGATCCTGATCGCAGAGCCGCGTGAGCACACCCCCTCCTAACTTAGCCGAGGGGACACTTAATCCCCTGTCTATTTCAAACACGTTTTACCTCATTCGTCGCGCGTCCTAAAAAAACCTTATTAGATTTACTAGTGGGCATGTGCAGTCTGTTTCTATATGCGCAAACGAATCATTTAACGAACGGACATTGCAACTGCTATTAGATATTTTCGAATAATACATTGAATATTTATTGTAGGCTCGGCATGACACAGGGTTTTCATAGAGATGACTAAAAATTAAGCTTTTGAAGAATATTGAAACAAGTTTTTTTTTTTTTAAATAACCTATGCGAATGTATTGCGTAACAAACCGCGTTTTTTTTAAGTAGTCAACTTTACTATAGGCCAATCATAACAAGTGGCAAGCTCGTCAATGTCTCTAGTGTACCAAACTCGAGACGGACTTGACCGCTAGACCACGGAGAAAATCAATTAAAGTTCATCATCATCATCACGACCGTTTCCCTTTCGGGGTGGTCAGAAACCAAGCTTATAAATAAGCGGATTCACATTTAGCCAACTTTACTATAGGCCAATCATGACAAGTAACAAGCTCGTCGATGTCTCCAGCTTACCAAACTCGAGAAAATATCACAAATAAATTAAATATTAATTAAATGTATTTTTATCCATTAATAAATATTTTTGTGTCCCGACCAGGAATCGAACCCGGTACCTCCGAGTCCAAATCCACGGACTTAACCGCTAGACCACGGAGACAGTCAGTGAATGTCAATTAAAGTTGATTTTCGTATAATACTTTAATATTTAATATAAGCTATTTAAGCTTTCGATTAATGTAGAAACAAGTTTTGTGTTTTTATTAATATTTTATTACCACAGTTTCCTTTCTTTCAACCTTTACTTATTTCTATTTTTTACAATTTAACTGCCTCCGTGGTCTAGCGGTTAAGTCCGTGGATTTAGACTCGGAGGTACCGGGTTCGATTCCTGGTCGGGACACAAAAATATTGATTAATGTAAATAAATACATTTAATTAATATTTAATTTATTTGTGATATTTCTCGAGTTTGGAGACATCGACGAGCTTGCCACTTGTCATGATTGGCCTATAGTAAAGTTGGCTAAATGTGAATCCGCTTATTTATAAACATGGTTTCTGACCACCCCGAAAGGGAAACGGTCGTGATGATACTTTACTTTTTTACTTTACAATGTAACATTTGCGGTTATAGAAACAGAATAGGGGCCACTTACGATCAATAACTAACTGTGATTTGACAGATAGTTTTCTTACGCAGAAGGGTCGTTTATACGCTTTGTTGTGATCCTTTTTGCAATTTACAAATTGACACTTTTCAATTTAAGAGTCTAGAGTTTAAATGGTGCAGTTTGTTTTGTTTCAGTAATAAGAAAGCTTATGACAATATATATATATATATACTTATATATTGATACCTACAAATTCATAAAAGAGCTGGGTAAACGAATTTTTCAAGACGGTGGCGATGCCAAATGCCATAACTAGCTAAAACAGAATATTTCCATTATAATTCAACGAGCGTTTTAGGTACCCGCCCTGGTGGTAAGCCCTTAGTTTATTTTGTAGAATAGTTTTAATTTAGGTATTTTTAGTTTAGTTTTATTTATAATTAGTTTTTTAATCTATTTTGACAAAATTATATTATGATAAATAATAGATTATCCATCTATACTAATAAAAAAGCTCTCTATGTATGTCTGTTTGTTCGTCTTCAAGCCTTTTCTTTTGCTTCTCTGACGTATAATAAATTTAAAATGATTTTAATATCTTGGTTAAACAAACTAAATTATGAAGAAACTGAAGAATTGTTACATACGAGTATATTAAAATAAATTATAATATGTACCTACTAAGTAATATATACCTATGTATTTTATATTTAGGTATATATTTATTTGTTTATTTATGATGTTTATCTATGTATATTGTATTGCATATAATAAGTACTATATAATAATAATAATAAAATCATTTATTGTCACAAAAGTATACAGATGTACAATAGGTGAACAACATAGGGTGATGTGTTTGTAATACCTACACGAGGTTGTATGTATATGTATATGTAATGAAGTTATGTTTTATATATTATTAAATAATTTCAACTATCTATTTTCTTCGTAACGTTTTGCACCTGCTTATTACAGATCTCAGTCACAAAGGTTAGTTGGTAGAAATTTTAACTGAATATATAATAAATTAAATTAAAACTGATAATAAGGAAATAAAACCCCTATACATATAATCGTAGAACAAAGAGCAAGAAATGAAGTTGATTATGATTAGTTATTTGTCTAAAAGCAGTACAATCCTAAAAAATAGCATCTAACAAAAACCGCATTACTGGGGAGCAAGTAATAATTCCTACTGGACAAATAAGCGGAGTATATGAGATATGGACACAGATCGAAGAAAAAAAATAGACGTGTCAAATGAGCTTCTTAATTGTTTTAAATGAGACAGACAATCTTGATGTATTTAATTCTGTTCGCATCCACCGTAATAAGAATGTAGATAGGTACTACCTCATTAAAAAAGTATAGCGTATTACCTCATTAAAAAAGTATAGCGTATTATTTTAAAAAACTTTACTAATTTACATAAAAAAAATTAATATGTGGAAGTAAATAACATGTGGAGATATCTTCTTCTTCATTTTAGTCGCTACACTATTGGTAAAGTGGTCGTGGTCGTCACTTGTGTGTCAGTAGTGGCACGCTTAACAAGCCATCGCACTCGTCTCGAACTGCAGCCTTCCTGGACCACTCATGTAGGGGGTGATCCATTGCTGCTTTAACCTGGTCAGTCCATCTCATCGGAGACCTACCACGCATCCTCTTGCCATCGACTTTTCCCTGAACTACAAGGGGCTCAATGAATACCGCTACACATGTCCAAAGAAAGTGAGAATGCGTGATTGTACGATTGCGGAAAGGCGCTGTCCTATCTCCAGGATGGATATGTTGGTTCGGAACTCCGTCCACGATATGCCTAACATTCTCTGCCAACACCACATTTCTAGAGCATTAATCCGGCGATATCTTAAGGTGAGGGATATACACACATCATAGCCCCTAGAATACGGAAGTCCTCCTCCTCCACTTTTGGAAATGGGAACGAAAACTTATAGTATTAGGGACTGATGTCTGTCATGCGTGAAAAAGTATGAAAAGATGATGACAATGATTAATACTGTCATTTCTAGTTAATTTAAAGTCTGTGGATATGAGTATCTGTCGGGCAAGCAGTAAGTGATAAATGAAAATAGCCGACAAGAGGGGCCATCTCCCGCGGAGCACACATGGCAGTATCGACCGCGCGAGCCCAGCCCTAACTGTGGTACTAGGAACTGTTAAGTATAATTCATATTTTCTTTTGTAAACTTCATTCGTATTCTAAGACGTTTCCTCAACAGCTCCTCCACTCAACCATTCCTTCCAGCTGTCAAACGGGTTTCCTCAAGGAATAAATTATAAATGTTACCATTTTAAATATTTTCGGTAAGATAAGATTTTTTTCTGGCAACATTGAAGATTGCTTTTAAGTATTCCAAATATTGCTATAGATCAAAATTACTACACGCTATAAGCACTTTTCGATAAAAAGCACTTGTCTCTTTGTATGACTATTTAATTTATATTTTTATTTATTCATTCTTAGGAAAAATTATAGCTATTACGATAGGAATATCGACCGCCTCCGTGGTCTAGTGGTAACAAACGTTGCCGTGAACTCAGGATGTCGTGGGTTCGATTCCCACCGGGGGCAAGTTGTACATTGTATAATTTGTCTCGGTCTGGGTGTTTATATGTATATATTTACAAAAAAAAAAGTATAATATGTAGTTTATCAACCATCTAGTTTCCGTAACACAAGCCTCGTGGCTTACCACGGAAATTAGATGGCGCTGTGTGAGTATGACCTGTCTGGAAATATTTATAAAAAAAATAAAATAATAGAAGAGTGAAGCTTTTGAAATTTTCACTGATTAATTAATTTAGTGGACACCAAGAAAAAAACACGTTAAAAGGATACAATCACTACATATTATACAACAAAATCCTTCGCCGAGTCTGTCTGTCTGTCTGTTCGCGATAAACTCAAAACAACTGCACCGATTTTCATGCTGTTTTCAGCAATGGATAGAGTGGTTCTCGAGGAAGCTTTTAGTATATAAATTGTTAAGTTTTTTTATACATACAAATATTTGTTGGAGGTTTCAGAAAAAACAACCCGCTGGGAGCTTTCAATGAAAACGCTGCCTAAACCCTTTGCGATGTAACAAAATAATGTATGGTGGAATTGTGTATCTTATATAGGTCTACAGAAAAGTCCGCGATAGCGATAGTCTATCTCTTAAGGATAAATAGTATATACCAATTTTATTACTTAAAAAAATGGACAATTATAAAGAGGTCATTGGAAAGCTATTTAAACAAAAATACGTTAGTTGGTTTAAGCATTTCATGAACATTATTTTAGCTTTACACCATGCAAATTAAATAAATACCTTAGGAGATATAGCAAAATCAATATAATGCGCGAACGAAATTAGTTTTGTGTCGCCGTTTACACGGGCAAAGCCGGGTAAAACAGCTAGTTCACGTATAAAGCGAATAACAATACAAATAAGAGAACAAGCCATAGAAATTCTCAAAGCTTTAGAAATAATTAACAATGAACCCATCAGCACTAAATATGTTTTATTTACAGATTAAAAATCATGTCTCATGGCTATTAACAATTTTAACAATAAACCCTTCGTTCCGATACGCGATAATAGTAACCTAAGCACGCTTAAAGGTATTCCGATACGCGCTTAAACTGTTTTGCCAAAGCTGTGTGACGTCACAAATGACATCATTTATCGCGCTTAGACTGCTCACGATATCGACGTAGATCGCTCTGAGTGCTGTCAGTTTTTTGTCATTATGTCGCGCGCCATTTTCAAGTTTATTTAAATTAAGTTTTCTTTTAAATTATTTAATATTGTAATTCGTTAATACTGTTTGTATATTACTTCTAAAACAAATCCATAATTAATATTTAAGTAGGAAGTTTGTAATAACTAGACTGCGAATCGGGCATACCAACCTAACACACATCCACCTTATAACAAAAAATCCAAAAAATAAATGCGACTGTTAGTCACCTCCTAATAGATTGCAGCGCTTACGATAATGACAGATTTCGCTTCAATTTACCCCCAACATTAAAAATATGCCCCAGTGATGAACATTATCAGGACGTGTTCAGCTTCTTAATTACGGTTAATATGTTTAAAAATATTTAAAATCCATTGTAGAATTCTTTTGTTATTAAACGGTCGCTTATGACCATGTTGTTAATAGCGACCTTAAATGAATAATTAAAAAAAAAAACATATTCCATCGAGAAAAAAAAAAAGCATTATAATTATTAAAAAATATGATTGTATAATTCTTAAAAATGAAATATCAAGCGACATTATGTACATAGAGCAATTAACTTTCAAGAAATACTCATATGGATTCTGTAAACCCCTTTAGAGTCATGATTAGAAAGAGAAAATAAGGTCCTAGTCTGTTTCTTTAACCGCAATACTATTACTGTCATTGCTATTTACTGTCATACTGCTACCTGCGTCTTAATGCGTAAATTAAGACGTTAAGTAAGATAATAGGTAAACATGGCCAAGGTTTCAACGCGTTAATTTAGTAACATACTCGTTTACATTTTCACGACAGTTCCTTTGCGGGGTACGTTACGGCTCTGCTCCGTGCGAATTTTTTTTATATACCTATCTTTATTCACGTAAATCACAGGCATTTGTGACACGGCATAATTTAAATTATTTTAAATCTTGTTAGTAGAAGAAGACTAGCAGCTTAGCAAATTTCAGTGACCTGTTAATGTTTAATCTGACTAAGAAAGGAATCTGCAAGGAAAACTCAGCTATAGCACATTTACGAATGAAACAAATACAGAATTACACAACAACAATAAATAAATAATATATTTTAAATTCACCTATGAGTACCTATGAAATGATACTGGGACTGGGACTAACTGGTTAAAGACCTTCGTCTTCAAACATTGTGGTTTCGACAAAACGAAAAGGGATTTTGGAGCTATTATTTAAAAAGATAGTTATTCTCAACTACCAGCACATCCCTACATAGCACTTAGATGTAGATAACATCATACAGTAACATCCCAACAGTTTCCCGTTCGGGGTAGTTAGAAACCACGCTTATAAAGAATCCACGCACAGGATGCACAGGAGGCATTTTAAACGCATTAAACAAGGAATAGTTGACCTTAAACATTAACGTTAACGCAGCAGCATTAAAGAAACAGGATTTGGCTACAGGAATAAGAAGCCATACAAAGGTTTGTATAAGAACGGTCATGTCATCGCGCAATGATTGATTGAAGATAAACTCTCAACAGAAAATACGCTCGAACTGACAGCAATAAGAAGTGGAAAAAACGAATGTAGTGTAAGTGGATGCGTTATTATGGGATTTAAAAAAAAATAGATAAGATCGATTGCTTTTTTATTCGAATCTAGCTGATTTTAAGCAGACACGGTCCCTCTACAGCCACGAGATAAAAAAGGAACTTGTTTATGACAACAATGTTTTAGACATATAATAATAATAATTATTACTATTTGCATAAATAATATATTTTATTTCAAGAATTACAATATTAAATAATTAAAAAGAAAATCTAACATGAAATAAACAAAAAAAATAAACTACACAAATAAAACTAAAAAAATCAATTCAATTCAATTTATTTATTGAAATTAATAAATATTATTGTGTTGAATCAGGTACCTTCCGAGTCTAAATCCACGGATTTAACCGCTAGACTACGGAGGCAATTAAAAGATACTTTTTTAATTTATTTATTCCTATATATTTTATCTTTCTGGTATGGATGCATGTCGATAGGACTATTTCTAAAAAATCTTATTTTGATTTTTTACAAAAGCATTTTGAAATAGGAAAAAGCATGCTCCGATAAATCGGACATTTTAAAAGGATAGATAAAGCGAGCTTGACGAACCAGATATATAATTGCTGGGACTTGAAAAGCCAATTATTGGAATAATCTAACTAATGAAACCCTAGCTTTCAAGTTAGGCAATTTGCAAATGGCAAAGTATTTGAGTCCAAAATATTTGGCGTGCATTCTACGTAATTCTACGCCGAATCATGATGCATTTCCCAAAGTGAGGTAACAGACAACTCGGTAACTATTTAGCTATACATTGCAAATATGGCATATTTGAGAATACCCGTTCTGGCGTATTTATTTATATAGAATAGGTACATACAACAGTTATTAAATTATAACAATGCACGAAATAAGAGGATCAAGTTAAATTTAACAACCTAAAACTATTGTACACGGCATGCACGACCTAAGAACTATATAAAAGAGACGAATTATAGATAAATAATAACGTAAGTCAATGTTCGCGTGATCGGCAATATTTTCAGGATAACTTCTCTGCACCGTAACTTAAGATTTTGTTACTGAATAATTAAAATAAAAAACACGTAGTTCTTTATTTTTATTCTAGATTATAATATAAAAATATTAGCATTTTAATAAATGCCACGCAGTATAATAAATAAATATTTATTTATTTTTAATTATTTATTTACTGTAGGAATATAATGACTGTAATTCGGAATTTGTGGCTGAAAATGAAAACCGGTCAAAGTAAAGCGATTCTCAAACCAAACAAACCCTAGTATATTCAATAACCATGAATGGTAGACCTAGACAAAAGCAGCAAACAATGTAAGTAATCCGGCTTGTGTGGTGAACTTTACCTGAATTGCCCAATTTGGTTCGGTTATTGTTCTAAAGTTTGTACAAAGTCGTGTGAGATTGGGGGTTACAACAAAAGCTATGTTGAGCGATTATAAATATAAATTTTAATACAGCAATAAATATGCATGTAACAGGAAAATTTTATTCGAAGTAATATACATAAAATATAAAATAAAAATTAAAACTAAATTAGAGAACTAATTATAAATAAAAGTACTCACCCATGATTTGTTTCTGCACAGCAATGCTGATTTGCTGCGCGAGAAAAATGCCAGCCCTCTTGTCACATACAGCATTAACCAGGCGCTTAGACAACTCTTTAAAGAACTTCTTTGCACTTGGCCCCCACGGACCCATTGTCTCAAGACCAAAAGGCACAAACACGTAGTCGTTGCTAATCGACTCGTATTTGCGACTTTTGGCCTTTTCAGCTAAGTCTGCTGCAGCCCCGGCCCTGGCAGAGGTGCCCTGGAGATGAGACCTAGCAAGGGTGTCGACGCAAGTAGCGTCCCACACCAATGCTCGTCCCATCGACCAAGGTCAATCTATCGGCTCTTTTACCGTCACTGCGAGAGATCCCCGACGGTCCGAGAACCGATGGGATTCCGGCAGTAACCAAAGCCCGATGGATCACATTGTTAACAGAAACGTGGCGAAAACGACGACCGGCACTTTTGAGACAAGACAGGCCGTGGTGGCCAAGCTGATCAACGTTGCTGCCACAGGAACAAATATGGGAAACGCATATCCTCTCATATTGAATGTAACTAAAACGAATTTTGGTTTTAGACTCGTATATTACGCATTTTACGAGTACTATTACAAAATTATGTTGTTTATTTATTTAATTATTTGCATTTTATTTTTATTTATTTATTGAAACCTAATTGCACAAGACATAACACCACGTCTTGTCGTCTCCTCTGGTGACAAGAGGGCTGGCTCTTTCTTCGCCCAAAGAATCAGTATTGCAATTCAGCGGGGAAATGCAGCCAGCGTTCTTGCCACCATTCCACGCGGACGGGACTTATATCCCTATCCTTAGTATTAATATTAATTTTATTTTATATTTTGTAAATATTTTTTTCCAATAAATGCTTTACATATTGCACAAAGTACAAAGGCGGATGACAATGATAATGCCGCTAGACATTCTATGACGGTCAAACCTTCGGGACAACGAGAGCAGTAAGTACATAAGGTAGGTGCAATACTAAATAAACTTGAGATGTTTTAATGCAGATAACATATACATACTTATTATTAATTACATAATATAAATTACATAACATATAATCTACATAAATAAAATATTAACAATACAATATAATATATACACAATACTATACCTACTAATGATAAATCACAGTGATTAAAAGACTAAGCTAAAACAAAAGGAAGAACATGGAAAATTACGAACCTCGGTCTTGCATGTAGTGAGCATACATATTTTATATTTTAGTAATAAAAATAAATTTATTTGCAGAAACGAAACACTGTCTACAACGCTTGAAAATATTGTGACGTTATAGAACAAAAAATCACTCACACATATCGCTGTTTGTTTTTTAGGTAAAACGAGAACAGATGCACATCTTGTAGATTCGGATCATCAACCTGAGTAGCAAGCTGGAATACCAAATAATAAAAAAAACCTCTTGTTTAGTCTAAACCCACCTTTATAGGATGCCGGGTCAAACAGCTCGTAATAAATACCTATATGAAATGTTGCATCAAATACATTTAAAGGACAAACTACGAAGTGCTGATGTTGCTTGTAGTCAAAGAGATCTAATATAAGATAGAGCGGGCATTGATTGTCATTTTTTATACAAAAACGTTTTATTCAAATTCAAAATCGTTTATTTGCTTTAAATGTGGTACATACAGAGTAATGTGGTTAGTAAGTTGCCTCTGCACATTTAGCCATTGTTGTGGCATGCAAAAATTGTTTAATTTAAATATATTCTTATCTATTAAGTTTAGTCATCATTACATAATTAAATTTAGGTCAATACATATAATAATTTTATGTATAACATGTATTGTATGTATTCGAAGTAGGTAATTAGATACAAAAATATTAAAATAAAATTGACTAAAAAATTAATTAATTTTATGTTCTTAAAACAAACAAAAAAATAAAAATAAAATATGTATATTTTATTTATCTATCTTCTGTGTTCTTACAGTTTTCATCACTTACTGATATAATTGGGCCAAAGCAGGTCAGCCGTCAATACATTTATGGACCGAGCTTCGAGGGCGGTATTAACAGCATCATACAGATGGGTAGAGGGAGCAGCTGAATGGTGGAGGGTGGTCTTGTTGCGCAATAAAAAGAGGAGGCTTCAAAACGATGTACTCGGCACCAACACGGTAAATATATGAAATGCTAGAAAAATTGTCCCTTTATTTATTTTTTAAAACTTTATTGCACAATATATACAGTGGGCGGACTTAATGTCGCTAGACATTCTCTGACAGCCAACCTTAGTGTCCCTGTAGAACATTAAAGTCGAAAGGTAGGTGCAATTAGAGAAATATGATTACGTAATAAATATGCAATATTATCTAAACCATAAACTATAATAATACATACACATAAAAGTTTTATTAATACATACATTATATGTGTATAATAATAGATATACTGAATAAACTAAATGGGTTGTAAAGAGCTATTTAAACAATATGAATATAGCATATAGTTTTGTCGAAGAAGAAAGCTTTTTACACTTCCGTAGCATGCAGGTCGTATATTTGTCAGTGAAAATATAATCAGACGATTGTCCTAGCTTTAATTCTCATACCGTTTGGCTTCTTGCCCCGTCTTGTTATATATTTAATGTCTCTGCTTGTAGTAAAGCTGAAGACGCGAGGGAGTGAACCCATAAAACTAAATATAGCCAGCGGCTTGGACCGACTCGGGCCATCAATCGACAGGCCACGGAAAGCGCTCCCCTACAAATAAAACAATATTATGACGGAAACAATAAAATTAATGCCTAATTAAACTTCATATCAGTTTCCTCAAATGATTTTTATTTATTTATTTATTGTTCCTAATGACATACCTGCAGTCGAATTCTCGTTTCACAGCCCCTCAAACGTTATAGTAAATCGCATACCTCTGTACTTGCTATACCGTCCCACCACTCTAGGTTCGCTATTTAAAAGAATGATCACACACACTTCTTATTAGCTCTTAACTAATGTAAGTATAGGCGTACATAGTGTATTTATAAATTAGACTATTAGATTGTTGCACCCTGCCCAATAATCTCACCATCCCAAAATGAACAGGCATTAAACTCACCTATGTACCAAATTTGTAGTTTTGATGCAATAAAGAATTTTATATAAATAAATAAATTCTTTCCTTTAACATCATACAAAGGTCGTTTCAAACGCCCCCCTGACATGACAATGAGAATGAAAAATACACTCTTCTTACGTACATTTGTCATAGATTTACAACACCACCGTTCCCGTGCCTCGGAGAGCACGTTACACCTAACCTAACACCTTCGACTGTCCCAGTTCCACTATTACCAACTTGTGGAATCGTTAATAAATTGTCATTAAACCCATCATTAGCCCATCTACAACAGTAAAGATCTAGGGCGCTGTGTTCTAGGGGCTGTAATGATGAATGTATAATATTATATTTACATTTTATTCGAAGGAAGTAAGGTACAATGATTTAAAAAAAAATACTAAATTATTAATTAATCAAAAACTAACATTTTAAAACATAATTTACTATTAATAAAAATAATTAAAAATACAACTAATAACAAAATAAAATTAATATTGTATTTATTATTATTATTTATGTATGTAAAGTGACGGTTGACCTCTGTGCCGCTATAATTTTTATTATGTTACACATATATATGTTCATAGCTATATTTTAAAATGGGTATAAGTTATATCGAAAAATGCTGAAAGGAGTCTCCGAGACGATTTTCATGAAGAATAAAACTAGCCGGAAATAGGACCCGAAAATTTTGATAAAATCCGATCGGCGAAGGTCGCTCTTAGACTAAAACAAAGAATATTAGAAACAGCCAACAAACAAGTTTAAAGAATAAAAACTCGAAAAACAAACGACAAGCAAGCACTCCAGAAAATTGAAAGATCGCGAGAATAAAAGATATACGTGAGAAAAAGTAAACAAGTGAGGAATGATGTCACTATTACGTAAAATTTGTCGAGTAATAAATTACCTAACACCACATCTCCCCGAGCGATGGTGGCATAAGCTACAAAACTTTTCTGCGAATAGACGCCAACTTTTCTCTCACCTCGAAAGGGAGACGGGTGCGCTTTTCGACGCTCGCGTGAAATACAGACGTATCGTAATTAATAAAACGTTTAAAAAATACGAATAAATAAAATAATACACAAAATAAAGATAATAATAATAACAAATTTCTAAAGGATTTTTTTCAACCAATGCGTTCTTCCAGTATTGTCTTACGAAACAGAAACGTGGACAATGACAGTGGGTCTGTTCTGCAAGTATAAGGTCGCTCATCGTCGAGCTATGGAGTAAGCTATACTCGGTATTTCTCTGGTGGATAGAGTACGAAACTTTGACATCTGTCAGAAACTAAAGTTATCTGCATAGCCTTAAAAATTAGTAAGTTGAAGTGGCAGTGGGCCGGACACGTATGTCGAAAAACCGATGACCGAAGGAGTAGAGTTCTGGAGCCTGGAGTGGAGACAGCGTCATAAAAACGCAGAGTGGGAAGAAACACGCCCGATGAGCAGATGACCTGAAAAAAGTCGCTGATGGGGGTAGGACGAGGGTGGAAGCGTACATCCAGCAGTGGACATGATGATCCAGCTGATGATGATCATTATTTTGTATATTTGTGTACAACAAAATACAAAAAATAAAAACATGTACAAGTAAATAGGCGAGAATAATACCATAAAGGTATTTCTCTACCAGCTAACCTTGGGGAGAGTGACAGAAAAATATTATGGATGCAAAGTAATAGAAATGAACCCAAACAGATCAAAATATAAAAAGTAAATACTATGTGTAAAAATAAACAAAATAAAATTAATATTTTTGTCATGTTAAATAAATATATATACCTCGTCAAAGAAAGAATATTAAGATGCATTTATCATCATCACGCGATCATTTTTAGATTTGAAAGCTGTTCGAACAGAATCAAAAAACACTAGCAGGTTAAGTCGGTCCTGGGTGGAATCGTTCATAAATTGGTACCAGATCCTCGCCAACCAGTCCGGCCTGCGTAACGAGTGTAGGCCAAATTCTCCAGATATATGTTCTGGAAGGTCAACAGTGATATTCTAGGACTTCGTGTTCTAGACACTGTAATGATAATGATGAAAATGTAATTAAATTAACAAAATAAAACTTTTTCTAGGAACTCAATTTTCTCAAAATTAAGATACTATACGACTGAACTGAAAGCATTTTATAAAGAAATTGTTCCAAGGCTCATTGACGTATCTGGTGACAATAGGGCTGTCAGATTTTTCTCCCAAAAATTAAGTATCATAATGCAAAGGGGAAATGCTGCTAGTGGCATAGTGCCCAACACCATGCCACAAGACAGCGATTTGGAGGAGCTATTTTTTTTGTAAGTATTAAATTTTTATTTTCTATGTATTATTATTATTTTAGGTTAAATTTAGATTTTGTTGTAATATAGTTTATTTAATTTAAGGTTTTGTATGAAATAAATAAATTGTTTTTGCTATACGACTGTTTGGCAGTTGAACGACGTGTTTACCTCCTTGTGCATTACGCGGCAATTTTGCTTACTTCTCCTTTAATACTTAATTTATTAGGGTATACAATGAGTTTATGCCAGTTTTATTAAGGAACAGATTTTGGAATTACGAAACCAATTTCATTTCCTTAAAAGATTACAATTTATGTGTATATTTTATACTTTAAATTGGTTGTAAAATAAGCGAAAACAATACCAGGTTTAATCAAAGTTGGGTTGTACCAAAACAAGTTTCTGTAATAATAATAATAATATACGTTTATTCAAAGCAACTAGGCTCACTTGTTAGTTACAAAATCCTTACAACTAATGTTAGTATAAAAATGAAAAAGTAAAAAATATGATAATATTAAAACAATATGACCGTGCAGTAACCACTCCGACCCCACCAATCTGACTGGATGCACCTCACTCCCGCCAGACCAGCAGCCGCACCAAGCAGCCAATGCACGGCGAACCATATCTTTCAGATATCATCTTCAGGTTACTGTTAGTGCTTGTCCTCACTCTGTTAAGCAACGATGCAGTGGTTTTGAGTCTTATAGCAAAGAAGTCATCTGTCTGGGCCTGCGCAAACATTGCCGACGCACTACAGTAGCGTGGCAGCCCCAACAATATCCTAAATCTATTACTATAATAGATCTACTACTTGACAATTTTGGAAAAATACTTAAATTTTTATGGGGTCTAAATCGCAATAAATCTACTTCTAAATATCGTCTTTGATTTTTCGCTCGAAAACGCAGCAGTTACAAATGGCTGCCAAATGACGTCACGTAATATAAATAAATCACGTAAATAAGCAACAAATTTACGACACTAACATAACAAATTGTTTTTTATAAAGGTAGGTTCCAATTTATTTATTTTATTAACTTTGTGCTAAAATACGACTTAATTAATCAGATTTACTTCTGTGGCAGTTTACAACAATACCTACTATTAAGTGACGTCACTCAAGCTGACTAATGTTTTTAGGTAACGTTCCAATATCTCTATAATAATGTATTTATAGTATTTACATATAAATGATTTATGTACTGTAAAAAAAATATATTATAGTAAAAAAAGCACTTATTTTTTATAATAGTCCCCTATTGTTTTGAGAGAGCCATGTAGGGTCACTATGACTATTGTCTATATATCTAAAAAGCGTTGCTATTTTATAAAATTACTACCATTTTGGGAGTTATGATCAATGTTTACACTTACATATATATATTTTTTGTTTTATTTTCCTCTCTTATCCTTTTTGTTTCAATAATATCTTTACATCATTATATCTCGCCAAACCATTAAGGGTTGTTGGCGAGAAAGGTCGCAACAATAACATACATATACAAATAATAATATATTCCATACATATAATATGCATGCACAATATATATATTATTATTATTATAATCGTATAATTAACTTTTTTGTGTACTTCCATAATTTTACATATAATTTATCATATTCCCCTTTACATTAATTTTTTGTTTTTCCGTTTACTATTTATTTATTTATTAATATATATACGAGTATATAGGTACGAAGTTTTAAAGCTTTAGATGAGAAACTTATCAATTTCATGAAGCGTAAAGTAACATACCGCACATACAATATTCATAGCAATACGGTCGAGTAATGTGAAGTTATTTGACCGATTCGGGTTTCAAGTGACAGACCGTAATCAGAGTATGATCAGAAGTGCGGAACGGTTCTCCCATCTGTGCAGCGCGGGCCCGGTCGTGAGTAATTGACTGGAATATCTCTAGTACCATTGACTTAATACTTATGACTTACGTTATGAATTGGATTATATTACTAAAAAATATGATAAAATTGAAAAAATATACAAAGGCGTGACATAATGTCGCTTGACATTCTCTGCCTGTCAGCGAAAACATTTATGTGAGATACGCGCAATTAATTATCCTGCCTATCACCTTACTCGATCCCCAAAGTTAGCTGGTAAAGAATGCCTACTGGCATTATAGCTCGCCTCTGTACTATTTTTAAGTGCATGAATGAATTTAGATAAATAAAATTAAATATATTAAAGATAAGTGTATAGAATATCATTTATTAATTATAATATTATTTTTATAATAAAATTTACTTTAACTTTTAGCCCGAGTTTTGCCGATCATAGCCGAACTCAACGTAACGTTTTCAACTATTTCAAAAGTCACCCATGGGCTTGCAACTTTAAAATTATTCGGAAAACGTAATTTATAATAATTTTAACAACATTTATATTCATCAGAATCAGATTGTATATTTAAATTAATCACAGTTTTATAACACACATTAATTTATAAAGCTATGATTTAAATAAACGCTTTCGATAAGTTATTTGCTGTCAGTTTGGAAACCATTATACAAGAATATCAATTTTAATAGCGTTTTATACCGACAGTTTTTGATATTTAAAAGGGATTTATTTTAAAGATTTTTTTATTTTTATCCGTAATCGAATCGAGAACATCAATAAGGTATGGGATTTTAAATAGTGCCACGTCATTTCATTAAACGTTTTTTTTTTCATTTACACTTTTCGTAATCAAAATTTATATTAAATAATAATTATTGTATAACATTGCTTAATCTAATAACAAAGTTGTACGAGTTAGATGCCATGGTCATTCATTCTGCCCATTTATGAGAATACAATATTTATACTGTATGAATACTAACCCGCATGGCTAGGTAGCATGGCGAGTGTAGGCCAAATTCTCCAGAAATATGTTCATGGCCCATCTCCAGCCATCTAGGACTATACAAAATTTGCTGGATTTCAAGGAACATCTCTGTCAAATTTAATCTTAATCGGTTCAGTAATATAAGCGTGAAGGCAAATTAAACATACAGACAAATATTACCAAATTTAATAAAAATTGGTACATAAAGACTTAAAGACAATACAAACAAACATACAGACTGACAGACACACAGATTTTAATCACAATTTAAAAAGATTTAAACTAATTTAAAAAACAAAAAATAGAGCCAATATTTGTTGCCAACATTGTATGGAAAATCGTGGCATTGGATATAAGTCAATGTTTGGTATTGAGGGAAAGGGTTCACTCCCTTCCCGATTCATATCCCGAAAGAGTACCTATAAAGGTGACAGATACGGTAATTAAACAGACATTCTTTTGTTTTATCGCCGTTTAAAAGTTCCGATTTGGTGGAAGCTAACGAATTCGTGTTCATTGTTTATGTTTTAGTTTAAATTGTGGGTTGCAACTGCTCTCTCTATTTGCTCTTTCATAATCATCACAGTCTACAACATAGAGTCCTAGACCTGCACTGTTGGAGATGGGACATTATCCACATTTCGAACAGCTTGTCTCTGCATTGAAAGCATCTGTAAGGTACTTGGCAGAACCATCAAAAAGATGAAAACAGTATTCCACGCATGATCTAATCTGTGCTTTGTACAGCAACAGACTGATTGAAAGCGGGAAAAATCGCTTCACCTTGTTGTTTTCGAAGCTTTTTTGACGATGTTTTGGTGATGCTCTCAATGTTTTTATAATTTTAACTTAGATACATAATTCTAACGACGTTTCTGCCAGGCCAAGAAACACGCGCTCACCGTAAAAGATGTTATTACTTTTCAAACACCTGGAGTATATAAAGTGAACTGCAGCTGTGGGACTTCATACATTCGCCAAGCTAAGCCTACCTGTAGTAAGTGGCTAGGTAGTTGGATTGATCTGCATAACCCGAAGATATTCTCCACCGACCGTCACTATTAGAACAGTACGTGAAGTGATCGAAATAAAGAAACACAAAGAATAATCGAGAGGATTATGAGCTATCTTCATCGTGGAATCCAGTAATTAATCGGTTTCGACGCCGGGATAAATCGCCCGGTGTCGCCAAGGATATTGTAAGTTTTACAGCTACCGCCTATTATGTGCGAGGTTACACCGCGCAGCTCCAGTCTCGTGAACACAGCTTTCAATGTAGTTCTGGTGGTTAAGGTCTGAGCGTATTTCCACCCCGAGAATTTTGAAGCTGGGCTGTAGATCCAGATTGGTGTCCTGAAGAGTGGGGGAAGCATCTATTTTGTATCTATTGAAAATAAATAAATAATCTACAAGAATCGTCAGCAGGCGAGCAGGATTTCTTGTAAGCTCATTAGGTCGCGTCACGTATGCCCCATAACCGGTTTTATTAGACTTCACTAATGCATCCCGCTCGGCGCGCCGGCTCTCCCGAGCGACACAATATAGCAATGTAATATTATTTCCGTATTATGTTGTGTGTGAGTTGTACTTTTTAGGTTACCGATAACAGTAGCAGATGATACACGCATATACATACTGATGTAAATACCTTATTCTAAAATACATCTTTTATAAAACTTAATTTATATATTCGGGTTCGATTACTGGTCAAATCAAATCAAAATCAAAATAATTTATTTGCTAGAAAACATGGTTACATTGCAAGATCTTATAGCTATAAAATTCGCTTCACATGTTTCACCTCAATGGCATGCAAATATTGGGCAATTACAATATGAGAAAAGTCAGATTGCAAAATAGTAGGTAAATTGAAGCTACGCTCGGACTATATACACTTTAGCATCAGTTATTGCTTAGATATTCTTTAATTGTATAAAAACATTTTTTTATTAAATAATTTCGGTCGGGACACAAAAATATTTATTAATGTAAATAAATACATTAATTTAATATATAATTTATTTGTCATATTTCTCGAGTTTAGTACGCTGGAGACATCGACGAGCTTGCCACTTGTCATGATTGGCCTATAGTAAAGTTGGCTAAATGTGAATCCGCTTATTTAAAAAGCGTGGTTCCTGACCACCCCGAAAGGGTAACCGTCGTGATGATACTTTACTTTAAATTTATATATAACTTATATACACTACATCTTGCGCATCTTGTTGTAGAAAAAATAATACTATGTTGGTATTTGGACTACTTACCTTTCGTTGAAGATTGGTTGCCGTAGTGGAGCCGTGCTGGTGCAGTTTGCAGATCCACGTATGGATCTAATACCTAGCGCGGCGGTCATAAACCACACTTTTAAGGCAGATTTACATTGGCCCATCATGACAACTGACAAGCTCATCAATTGTTGTGTCTATGACACGGATTTGATTGTAAGTACGCTTACCAATCTAAAAAGGATCCCGGTTCGAACCCCGGCATGTACTAATGAAAAATACTTTTCTTAGGTAAATTTGTCATAGATTTACAACGGTCCAGTGCCTCGGAGAAAGCCGTCTGTCCCGGTTCCACTAATACTAACTTGTGGAATCGTTATTAAATTGTCATTAAAAATTGACATAATATCCTCGCCAAGCGGTCTGGCCAGCGTGGCGAGTGTAGGCCAAATTCTCTAGATATATGTTCTGGAAGGCCCATCTCCAGCAGTGGAGGTCTAGGACGCTGTGTTCTAGGGGTTGTAGTATCAGTATCATCACGACCGTTTCCCTTTCGGGGTGGTCAGAAACCACGCTTATAAATAAGCGGATTCACATTTAGCCAACTTTACTATAGGCCAATCATGACAAGTGGCAAGCTCGTCGATGTCTCCAGCGTACCAAACTCGAGAAATAAATTAAATGTATTTATTTACATTAATAAATATTTTTGTGTCCCGACCCAGGGGTTGTAATGATGAAAAAATGATGTTATTTGTTATGTACATATGTCTCATTGTGAGGGATCAGCTGAAAATCAGCGCTGTGACCAGTGTTGCAGCTTATTGCAGAGCTGATTCCCTATTTGTCATCACACTATCTTGTTGTTGTGTCAAAACTATTATCTGACATTCTGCCGCGTTCACAGGTGGCGCTGGAGGGCTATAGTTGTAATATTTTCATTTGTTGTTGCTTTTGTTAGTTGTATTGTGTATTTGTGAAATCAATTAGGAAAATAACTTATATCTTTCTATTTGGATATTTTACGTATTCATTTTCTTAGTTGTTTATTTTGCTTTTCAATGAAGTTTGTATATAAGATACTTTTATCATTTAACTCTGTAACTGTAAGTATTACTTTTAGTCATAGTTCTCATTATTTTTATTTTTTAAATATTGTAACTATTATTATTTAAATTTCTTAAACATATAATGTATCATAATTGAATTTAGTTCGACATGTTGTGGTCACCTGTTACTGGGGTACCATTCACGTAGGTTTTTTTTACTGTTTGCTTCTATTGATAGAATTGGATTCAATGTGTACTCTGTTGGTGATCCTAATTAAATACATAAATATTTCTTTTTACAGTTTGTGTTTTATTTTGTGACAAATTAACTTTTTTTTTTCTCTTATATAAATCCACGGACTTAATCGCTAGACCACGGAGGCAGAAGCCGACGATGTCATCAAAAATGTCCTTTAATCTTCCTTTTCGTTAAGAATTTCTTTGAGAAACAAGAGCTTTTAATTTGGATAGATTTACATTTTAATTTGAACGGCTACTGCGAGTCGTTGTTGGCCCCGAGAAATTAATATGCAGGGATACTTCCTCTTTAAAATATAACTAATATGTAATGGGTTATTTGAAAACTTTAAATAATATTACAAGACAGAAATATTGTAGAAATGTATTTTTATAATCTGGTAGATAATTCCATTGGAAATATTTTTTAAATATAATTTCCGGCATATGTCCGCCGCGGCTACGAGATACATAGTCTATTAGATCAGTCGATTTTTTCACTACTTTGCGACGAATCGACATATCGGCGTCTTCTTGAATTCGCGCCTAAAGCACCAACCTACTCACAGTCCCACTAAGGCTGGCTTGTAATTGTGTGACAATGTCTATGTAATTGTAACGATTTAAGTTAAAAATAAGAAAGAGAAAAAAAAGTGCATTGGTAGCTAGGTTGTAAGAACACTTTCCTTAATATCCTAAAAAGGACGGTTCGAACCCCGCATGTACCAATGAGAAATAAATTTTTCTTACGTACATTTATCATAGATTTACAACACCGCCGTTCCCGTGTAATGGAGACCAGGTGAAGCAGTCGGTTCCGGTTCCACTAATACGAACTTTTGAAACCGTTAATGCCAACCTGTTTGGCCAGCATTGCGAGTGTGCCACATTCTGGTAGGCCCATCTCCAATGTCTAGGACTTTGATGAAAGTTAAAAATGGCGTTGAATGTAACAATTAACCTTCAAAATTAAACTGATATATTCAACGCCATTTTTAACGACAATTGAAGAAATTTTATTTTCGTGCATCATGCGTACCGGGCTTTGGCCTTTCCAAACCAAAGGTTTGTCTGTCAGAAAAAGTCTACAGGCATTAAGTCCGCCTTTAGAACTTTGTGTAATGAAGTTTTAAAATAAATAAATAAAAAAAAACCCAAAAACTACCAGAAAAGCATGAAGAATTGACCTTAAGACTTGCAGGCCGAAAGGAAAAGTACTAGGGCATCATATTGGATGAAGAGTGGGCCGGGTGGCGCGGGGCTAGACGGATCGATAAGCGGGCCGCATTGTTACCGCACCCCGCACGTCGCGCCGCCAGCGTCCTTCCTAGGGCTGCCAGCTGAGATATGGTCCTTTGAGACAGCTTTTGGATAATCTTACGTAAGGATTATTTTATTTATAGAACTTCCTGTTAAGTTTATAATAGGGTAGTTAATTATTGTAAAAAGTGTTTTATCTACTCTCATATCGTAAAAGTGAATTACAAACTTCAAAACGAATTTATATTGACATACTTTATAAACATACTGCTGAAATTAAAAAATAGAATCACATTATAACACTTTTTCTCTAACAAAATAATGTTATATTTCATTTTAAAAATAGAATCATACATATTATATAACACTTATTTTTTTAAGGCAAAGGTTTCATTACAAAAAAGTTTTGATTCCAATTTTTACTTGTCTATGGCAGCGCCCGCCAATGCGCGTGCGCGGTCATAAGCTAGGTTTTGGCTCCATTTTATTGTTTAGGCCTTAGGATTTTAATAAATAATTTTTGATTTTAGAATGTTACCTTAAAAACATAAGTCAGCGTGAGTGACGGTTCTTATGGCGTGTTTGACTTGAAAGCAAAACAAAGCGCGCTTTTTTTTTTACAAAATTTTGCTTAAGGTGAATGAAAACGCTACTGAACGACTTTCTAAGAAAAAAAAAGAAAAAAAAGAGCACGCTTTGCTTTACTTTGTTTTCAAGTCGAACACGACATATACTATATTACGTGACGTCATCTGGCAGCCATTTGCAATTGCAGCGTTTCCGATCGCAAATACAAACATAAAATATACAAGTAGATTTTAAGGCGCGATATAGACTCGATAAAAATACTAAAGTTTTTTCCAGAAATCCGTAAATAAATTTAAAAAATATGAAGTAGCCTATTGGTCATGGACATTTAAGCGCCACCATACCTTATGGGTATTACTTAAAACACAACAGTATTTATTTATTCAAATAATAGTTACAAACTGCTTAATAAAAAAATATATAATAAATACCTATAAATTGACTCAAAAAAAAAACTATCTATAAATAATAAATGTCCTATAGATACTATATCCCATCAGATATAGTCCCAAGAAAACTGGCAACATTTCCCCTCTGTATAGCGAGGCTAATATGTTGGCAGAAATAATTACCAGAATTCCTGTCCCCAGATTTCCCAGTCAGCCGTTTGGACAGATCCTTGGCCAGAAGCTTGGCTGAGGGTCCCCACGGACCCATCGTATTGGCCTTATAGTTGATATTAGTGGAACCGGGACCGACAGCTTAACGTGCTCTTCGAGGTTCTTAAGAAAAGTGTATTTCTCATTGGTACATGCCGGGGTTCAAACCCACATCTTTAGAATGTTAAGAAAAGCGTTCTTACAGCCGAGCCACCACCGCTCTCTTATTCTAAATTAATATCTATAATTGATTGACATCTGCCAACCCTACAATAGCCGCAAGCCACTTGCTCCCGAATTCGCCCCATTTGATCGGGAGCAGGAATCAATTCGTCTTTTGTTCAGATGCAGCACCAGTGCAGTAATCTGAGGACCAGCATTGCATATTACAGTACAGATAAGTACGAGTTAATAGCTTAGTTTATATTTATTATTATCACCACAGCTCCTAGACCTTCACTGTTGGAGATGGGCCTTTCACTCTGGCCAGACGGGTTCGCGGGCGCGGTGGTGGCTCGTTTGTAAAAACTTTTCTTAAAATCCTACAAAGTTCGGTTCAAATCCCCCCGGCATGTACCAATGAGAAATACACTTTTTTTACGTATATTTGTCATAGATTTAGAACACCACCATTCCCGTGCATTGGAGAGCACGTTAAGCCGACGGTCCTGGTTCCACTAATACCGACTTGTGAAATCGTTAATCTATATACATATATCCAGGACGCTGCGAGTTCTAGGCGCTTTAATTAAAATTATGACATGCCGGGGTTTGAACTGCGAACTTTCAAATTCAAATTTCTTTATTTGTTTGAGATCGACTATTTAACAAATGTGCTCTGCTTTAAAGCTATTAAAATATTTAATTTACACTATCTTAAATTCATTTGTTAACATCTTCAAGGTGAATAACAATAGGTACTTAACAAAAAATAATATAAATACAATAATAAAATTCTTCATTTGACCAGAGATTGCCTAAAATAATAAAATATTAAAAATCGTTTATTTACTTAAAAAGCTAGTATTTTTATTTAGGAATTTGGCCACTGATGCTCAACCGAAGTTAATCTGAATCTCAGGCACTAGTTCCATTACACAAATATATATAATAGTACATATTGAATTTAAGCTTAAATGACAAGCATTAATTGACTATAGGCTCATCATGACAAGTGGCAAGCTCGTCGATGTCTCTAGCGTACCAAACTCGAGAAATATTACAAATAAATAAAAATTAATTATTGTGTCTCGACCAGGAATCTAACCCGGTACCTCCAAATCTAAATTCCCGGACTTAGCCGCTGGAGGGTGGTTGTAAACAAATAAATAACCAAATGTTATCGACATCACTTAACCTATGATCTCGCGGACGAATATAATACGTCTCATAAAGAAATGGGTCTACAGATACTGTTATCTGTTATCAGACAGTACTTTTCAAACGACATAGTTATTATTAACACATGCTCAATAGATAGATATATGTAGTAAGTAATAATAATAATAATAAAATTCTTTATTTCACATTAAAATATACGAAATAAAATGAAGTACATTGGCAAGCCTTATACCTTGTAGGTATTCTCTAACAGTTAACTTTTGGGAGAACGACATAAGAAATTGTGGAGTGCAGAGATAGAAAGAGAGAATTAATATTAAATTAAATGCAAAGGTAGCTATACCTTTCACTGGGTATATCATATGTCATATTAAATTATATAACATAACACTCGTACCGAATAAAATTATGCACTTAATCAAAGAACCAAAGTTACCGATAGGTATAGCTTTTAAAATTAGCAAGCTGAAGTGGCAATGGGCTGGACACATATGCCGCAGAAGGTTCTGGAGTAGAGAGCACGTACTGGAAGACGCAGAGTGGGACGAACCCCCCCGAGATTGACAGATGACCTGAGGAAGGTGGTGGCAGAAGATCGTGTGAAGTGGCGAGCCTTGGGGGAGGCCTACATCCAGCAGTGGAGAGACACAGACTAATGATGACTTAATCATAGACTTATCCAAATTCCGGTGGGAACGTACGGTGACAAAATAAAGAATAAAATGCACACAAAATTACCATTAATCACTATAAACAGTTACAAATAAGAATGATGAAGTTATTGGTGGATGCGAGGGTCAAGAATGGCTGTAAAAGCTATGTAAGAACTATGACTGTTTGATATTTGCAAGATATTTCCGGTGCATGACAAAGTGAACTTTTTAATAGCCCTGGAGCAATTTGAACGTAGTGACTACAAAAATGTAGATATTATTACTAGGAGACATACACATAGGGAACTTGTGGAAGGGACCATACGTGGTAACTAGTACTATGCAGAAAGCATGTGTATTCAAGTTTATAACAAGCTACCTGATGAACTGAAATTGTTACCTGAAATGTCATTTAGACGAAAACTAAAATACTATTTACTGTCACATGTCTTCTATACAATAAACGAATACTAATAATAATGGTAGAATTTGTTGTGAAAATATTTTGTAAACACCAGTTCTTTCTTTCTTACGGCAAAAGTATTTACTTCCCAGAATACTAAATAGGCTATATCAAGAAATAGGATAAAAAAAACTTTCCAATATAAAAACAAAATTAAGAAAGAACTACTCGAACAACTGAGTAGCAAAAACGATAGATTGTTTGTGTAAAAATTGTGTAATTAGAAAGAAACAACCATTATTTATTTTTATTATTTAACTGCTACTTTGATTGATTTTTAGTAAACTAAACTGTGGTAATATTTACATATATATATTATTCTGATGAGAGCCATCTGCCGATAAACTAGTTTGGCAGAATAATGTTGTAATTAAATTTTATGATATAAGGATGACAAAAAAAAAATGATTATATTCCTCTCGCACACGTCTTGAATCCGTCAAAAATCGAACTCTCCACGTCTAAAATAAACTTCCGTAACTTCAACGGATGCAGTTTATGACGAAGATAAGAACGTTGTTAAATGTCCTGTAATAAAATATCTTCGAAAAATCAACAAAACATTATTTTTTTATAATTTCAAACCACCCTCTTTTGCATGATGAGGCGATAAAAAGTAATCATTAAAAAAAAAATAGGTCAAAAATGTGTTTAATCCCTGTTCTACATATAAGTTGCATCCCTTAAAATTTAAGTGCCCATGTGACCCGATTTCCACATTCCACCACAAGCTTAGAGCTTTCCAGATTGTCATACATAGATACATATGTTATAATACGAAAACAGAGATATTAATATATAGAAGTAATATACTTCTACTATACGGTTTAGATGAAGAAGCAGAAAAACTATATAAGTATTTCTTAACATCAGAACACTTTAGATAAATTCTCAAGAAGGAATGTCAAATTCGCTTTTTAGTTTATCCTTAAATACTAATTTAGCCAATTATTGTTTATTCACTACCAGCAAAATCAAACAGTTGTAATCCAAAATAGAATACCAAATCGAAGTCTGTACGTTTTGAAAGCGACGATATCTATACTTTAATAAAAAACTAATTCGGTTTTAAACCATACATATTATTCAGATAGAAAAGTAGAACTAAATTAAACAGTAAACATAACAAATCGTTTAAATCAGCGCGAGCGCACAAATTATCTGTCGTAGAAGTAACATTCGCGATCACTGACCTACCACAAGCCGGCTAGACCTAGCCAGCTGACCGCGTCACATCCCTATATAACTATCCACACCTATCTAGATTTATACAGGCACTAATAGCTCAACGCGATGCGAGATTCACACACATTTAAATCGTAAACCAAAACGCTTCTAATTTTAATACCTTTGCTGGTAGACTTAACGTTCACACTGAACTATTACAAGCTGACAAATAAATAATTTACTACATATTTTTCCAGTAGTTACAAATGTCTACTTATTACATAAAAAAATGGTTGTACTATAAAATACATTTGTGTTATACGAGTAAATATTAAAATTACATTAAGATACACAATAAAAATAAAATCAATAAGGTAGATGTTACAATAAGCAAATTACTCAATTTGAATAACAAAATAAATGAACAACGCGGAAAATTTCCTAAACCTTAAATGGTATTAGATGAAAATATTAATCCTATTCACAAAGGCTAAAAATATGCCGATGAATGGGTGGGTACAAGTCTAAATTAATCCCCTCGAGGTGAACTCAAAAAGCTTGGAGAGCGCGAAAAGTAAACATTCGCTGCGTCGGGGTTGAAGACATCGTGGAAACATCGGGGTAGTTCGCGGAAAACCGAACGAGGGCGGAAATTCTATACATCCCACAATCTAGCTATACAAAACCCTTAGCAAGTTGACTATTAATTCGTGAGCTTTAAGGGTTAATATTGTTTGGCAATTTGTTGGATTGTAAGGGTGTCGGGTGTTGTTGGCCGTCACACCCCCTAGGTCTTTGTCCCCTTGCGACCTAGTTAATGACCGCCCCGCCGCCCGCCCCGACCTCGGCTCAGACTGCTTCGATATAAATACGCCTACTACACTTGACCTCCAAAGTTTTTATTGGAAAGCACGTGCTATTGAAAGCGACGCGAGTTGTTATCAACTATTGTATAACGGTTTAATTTAGGAATTCTCTCGTAGTGCCAATGCTATAAACGAAAGATTTCGAGCGGATTTTTTCATAGACGAGTCGAATACTTGGATATTATTCGTCAGAGAATTAAAGATACCGAATTACGCTTTTAACATTAGAAATTATCAAAAGATTGAATAGACAGTGAACGGACGACCTGGTGGGTTTGGATAGACCCCAAAAGACAAATGTAGAAATAAAGAGAGAGATACGACTAAAAATACTTGAATACTGACACAAAAAACAACCCTGTACAAAGTGGGCCCTTATAAATTAAAAAGTAACAGCTAGCTTGTTTTACGAATATTTTTTTAATTTGATAAAGGCGTGAATAACCAAGATTACCAACTAATTGTAGAGACTACTGTCTGCCCCACAGGCAATACGGTCGCGATAACTGTTATTATAGAAAGTACTTAATTGTTAGCTGTGGGTTATTATTACAATTTGTGAACCCTCTTTACAAAGGCAGTGCTCATTACGCGCGCGGAAATAATAAATTACGCTGACAAATTGATATTCTCAGCGCCTTGGCAATAATTTTAGTCGGGTTCATTATAAAATCGCGAGCTGCCCAAGCGAGTAAGGGTTGGACGCAACAAGTCGCGAAACAACGTTTTAATTGTGTTGTCCGATAAACATCGACGTCATCGGAGCGCGACACCGCCTCCAGTCCGTGCACCAGCGGACGATGACCGCGCGTCAAAACGTTCCCTGTTCCAGCCCATTCATTTCGACTGCAAGCATTCACTTGTACGTCAAATTCCCGAGTAAACGACCGATATAATCGCTTAATATACATATTGTGAGGGTCACGTCAATCACGGGTGGAAACAGTTACACACATGTAAGGATAACGTACAGGTGATCGTTTTAATTTACCCGTTGTTTATTACACTGATAGTGACAAAAGAGAGCACTTGTTTTGCTTTTTATTTTGTATTCCAAAACAAGTATCGCCATATGATAGCATTTTAATTCGACACAGGTTAATTTGGTAACTACAAACAGCTTTTTTTGTTATTTTATACTGAACACGACATGTGACATCGCGCCCTCAGGTAAGCGGTACGCGAGGTCCAACAATGGGAGCCATTGACACCAGTCACTAAAAGGCATCAGCCTCTACTATTATGCCGGACTAACAAGACTCTTTTTAGCACTTCGCTTGATGGACACCAGGTTATAGGAGTGGGAAAACATACTGGCTGGGAGAGCATTCCATGTATTCCACGCATGACCAGATCTGTCTTATATTTAAGATGAAATACTATTCATATGCATTTGATGTTTGTAGTCTGTCTAATGTATATTACCTTCTAACTAGCAGAGCCACGCTCGGTTAGGAAACAGTGTAGCGATAAATTGACAAACTTTGTTTGGTTTGGCGTCGCTGAAAACTGTCGCCATAGTTAAATTGAATAACATTCAACAAGTTAGCCACAACAGAGAGAACTAAGTCAATCTAAGATAACAAGTTAGTCGAGCGGTGAGCACAAACTAATAAACTTGTATAGAGAAAGGAATTATCTGTCCTATTGTTTTCAAACATCCCACAGTGCCCGTGTGACCCATTAAATATATTAAAGTATATCTGTGTGACCAGATTTTAGTGGTTATAAGTAAATATGAAATCTAAACATTTACCTACACTACATTCTAAGGCGTTTCCTCAACAGATCCTCCACTCAACCATTTATGCACGCTGTCAAACGGGTTCCTCGGAATAGGTATTCTTAGTTGTAACCTCTCCAAACCTCGAAAGGCTTTATGCCATATTTCCTGTAAGATAATTTTATTTCTGACTACATTGAAGATTCCGTTTCGTATTATAAATATTCATTTTGACTTACTATTGTCATTATTCTACGCACTAGCATTTTAGACATTCATAAGTCGGTCCCTTTCATTTTATGAATATTTATTTGTCACGATTTTTAAATAAATAATGGAACGAAATCTGTGTTGAAGATTTTGACAATGTGATATTTAACTTAAATAAGTAATTAAACTAATTATTAATAGGAAATACAAATTTAATAATGAAAATAACATATATAACCTTCAAGGAGGTGGCGATGTACCTTAAATTTGACAGTTCTATTCCTCGAGCGTAGTGAAGTGCCGAGGCGTCCCTAGTTTGACAGTTGAAATAATTGAGTGGAGAAGCCCTTGAGAAAACCTCTATGAATAAATTTTAGACGTTTAACCTTTTTTTTAAAGACATTTATTATTATCATCACAACACCTAGAATACAGAATCCTAGACCTCCACTGTTGGAGATGGGCCTTTCATAACATATATCTGAAGAATTTGGCCTACACTCGCCACGCTGACCAAGGGGGTTTGAGACATTATTACACATATCTATTTAACAAAGGTTACATTTAGCTGTAGCACAATAAAAAATCTTCTACAAAATTTTGTAGGACTTACGGGCACTTTGATTTTGATTTCTGTTGAGGGGTCGCAAATTTCGGGCAATAGGTTCAAATAGTAAAGTAGGAGTGAAGTCCTGCAGTTGCACAAGTCGCTCGTCGCAAACCACAAGGGATCGAGTCTCGAGTGCGGTAAACGTTTCAATTTCCTTTGTACTAGGCTGATATCTATGAAACGCTTTTATGCTTCCCTCAAACATTTGATCAGCATCATCACAGCCCCACAAATTCACGATCTTAAAGCTTTACTTTTCACTGTTTATGCATTTTAATTTAAAGACAGGTGGATATTTGTGATTTATATTGTCCTCCATGGTCTAGCGGTTAAGTCCGTGGATTTAGACTCGGAGGTACCGGGTTCGATTCCTGGTCGGGACACAAAAATATATATTAATGTAAATAAATACATTTAATTTATATTTAATTTATTTGTGATATTTCCCAAGTTTGGTACGCTGGAGACATCGACGAGCTTGCCACTTGTCATGATTGGCCTATAGTAAAGTTGGCTAAATGTGAATCCGCTTATTTATAAGCGTGGTTTCTGACCACCCCGAAAGGGAAACGGTCGTGATGATACTTTAGTTTCTTTTACTTTTTTTAAATAAATTTCCTATAGGAGATCCATATTTTTTTAAGATTCAGAACTGCATTTTAGGAAAAGTATACAGTCATCAAGAAAATGATAATTTAACAAATATACTTTTTTTGAGGTTGAGTACCCGAAATATCAGAAATCGCGGAAAACTTTTCAGAAAAACTATAATTCAACTGGCAATAGTATTTGTTGCCTACACTCCTATTTCTTACTGTCATCAAAATGCTCACTGAGGCCAACTGAAGTTTGAGTACAGAAGCTACAGTAGTCAGCCGACCGGGTTGATGACTCTGAACTGGCCTCAGACATACTGTACCTAGTATTATGTGTGACAGCGTTTTTCCACGAATCCGATGCCATTCTTCATTATAGTCCCTAGAACACCGAGTTTAAGACATCCACTGCAGATGAGCATTCCAGAACATATATTTGGAGAATTTGGCCTTTAGGTAAATCGCCTTAAATCGTAGGTACTTAAGAAATTTAAAATTTATAATACAAGATAAATTTGGGTAATTATTCCTTGTCCATGTCTTGGCACGACATACAGGCGGGTCTCATGAATAATATTTGCGTTAGGGTAACTTTATTAATGTGCATAATCATAATTTAAAACAAAAACGAAATATCTTATTCCTAAGCAACTGAACGCACGCACGTAAACCTTAAATCAATTTGCAATTATTTGGTATCAGTTTTGAAATGTTAATGTCTTAAAAAAATATATATAATCGTATCTATTGCGGTCAGAAATCACGCTTTTGTAAAGAGCTAGTTCACATTTAGCCAACTTTACTATAGATCCACCATGACAAATGGCAAGCTCGTCGATGTCTCTAGCGTACCAAACTCGAGAAATATCACAAATATATATTTTTTTTATATGTTCTCGGCCAAGAATTGAACCCAGCACCTCATGACAAGACGAAATATCTCTTTAAATGATTATTAATCATTACAGAAGACCCTAGAAAAGAATGCACAGTTTAAGACCTTTACTGCTGAACATAATGGCTCTAGCACGCATAATGTAAAGACCTTCGAATCGAGAGCATGAAGTATGGGATTTTAGACAGTGCCATGAGGTGACAGTGCCATGAGGTGATAGAACTAAAAATTGGTAGCTAAGATAAATGATCATTTAAAAAAAATGAGCTGTTAGATCTACATATCATTTTCGTGCGCGCGCAATTTTAAAAATGTAATTAATCAATACTTTAATGATAATTTTATCTCACAAATCACACTCACAAATCTGTACGTCAAAAGGTACAATTTTTTTAATAGGTAAGTACCAGCAATGATAATAATAGTAAAAGCGTTTATTGCAACAAATAAATAGATTTATGATTGAACCCGCGGCGGTAGTGTCTGTATTACCAAGATCAGTCCTTCCGTATAAAACAAATAAATTAATCATTTATGCAAATATGAGAAATAAACAATTAAGTATATTAAAAGTTACTTAATAAATAATAAATAACATACCTACTTAACTTACTATTATATTAAAAGTTTAATACAATAATAGAATAATAATAATAAACGCTTGGTAAGTCTTGGGAAATACAAACTATAGGCATACATTCAGAGAACCACTATTCACCCTTACTAGTGGAGGACAGTCAGTGGAGGCAGTAAAACTAAACTAAGTAACACAGTAGCTGCATTAAGTTATGCATTCAACTGCACGTCTAGATTTTTTATTCCAAGATTTAAAATGAAGAAAAACATATAATACTTTTATTAGTACAAAAATATTATCGTATTTCATTACCAGTTAGTTAAACCTCAGTTAAGATTTCCTCGTACATTGCATGTTATTACAAAGTGTACTAATCTTAGCTTTGATTACAAGACGCAATGTACAATGGAAACATTCTCCTTTATTATTTCAATCTCGGTTAGGCCTCATTCACATGAGCGTCAACTTGCCAACGGCAGTGACCTCTGCATTGACTTATTGCCAGTTCAAAGACTGTATTTAATTATTGCTACAATTAGCAATACATTATCACTTATGTCACTGGAACTTATGTCACTGGAGCTTATTTCAAAGTCCGCAATGACAACAAAATAAAGGACACGGCATGCTTCAACTGCAACTTAGCTGCAGTTCCCTCTGGCGTTGGCAACATGTATAAGAGGCCCAATTTTACACCAGTTAAGACTGCCTCATACATTGCTTGTTACTACCAATGGCACTCGTATTTGCTTTAAAAATAACACGCAATGCACAATGCCAGTCTCAAGTAATAAGTACTTTATGGGTTATATTTCGAATTCATAACATAACAGGTTTTGTTAAGATTTTCAACTTTACGAGTGGGGCCTGTCAACAACGTCAATACAGCAGACCGCACTTTTTAGAGCTTTAGAATTTGACCTTATTTAGGTACACTGAGAGTTGCCCACAAAAAACTAGTCTCGACTAGATTTTATTATGTCGATAACGTAACACTAAAAATATAAATTACTATTAATATAAACGACTCAATCATTTAAAATACAACTAAACTAAAACAAAACATAAAATAAAGTACGAACAAAAAAGAAAAAAAAAAAGAAATTGCTCCAAATCGCTATCAATGGTGCCAAGGAAACTAAACCTTTAGCCCAAATATTGCCTAGCCCTCTATTTCATCATCATAACAGCCCCTAGAAGACAGACTCCTAGACCTCCACTGCGAAAGATTTGCCTTCTACAACATATTTCTGAAGCACACATTCTTCAGTGTAGAATTCGCCCTTCTATCCGGGTTGGCGATGGTCTATTGTCAATTTTTATGATAATTTATTAACGATTCTATAAGTTAGAATTAATGGAACCGGAACCGACGACTTGACGTATTTATGACAAAAGCACCTACTTAAGAAGTGTATTTTTCAGAGGCACATGGGGTTCACACCGCGACCTTTTTTGGATTTAAAGGATAGCGTTTTTACCACCAGCACCGTTTAAACAGAAAGATACTTCACTCAATTAAATTTTTTTGCTTGTTTCTTATAGGTTTGACATTTTATATTTAATTTAGTTTAATACTTTCTTTCTCACCATAATAATCGTAAAGTACGAAAATGCCTTTTCAGACAGACAGACAGCGGAGCGGCGTCATCCAGGCCCCGATGTTCAATGGTTTCTGGGTTGGTATGGGGATAACCTCCCATTTTCTACAACATGATCTTGGCGGGTAATCTAGTCCTCATAGCTTGCATCTAAATTCCTTTTAACATTTAAAACTAAACCAAAGATGGTCAAATGAGGTCAAACGGGAGCGAGGGTTAAATTTTAAAGGTTAAATCGAACTCAATAAATGCCATGGGAATATTGAACGAAGAAATGGTTGCCTTGAAGTCAACGCAAAACTCGACCGTAAATAACGTTACGTACCCTATTAAGTACCCCACTTCTAGTTTGACATATTGGCTGTGGAATTTATTAGAAAAACAATACATTGAACAATTGATGATTAAATTAGTTGGTATGTATATTATGCTGGTTTGATTTGTAAATAATAAAAAGTGCAACTCACAGTAGGTAAGTTTACTTTCAAATTTAAGAAATACGATTTGAATTAGTTTGAGTTATGATTATTAAATACATATATATCAAGATGTGGTAAAAGTATCATCACGACCGTCTCCCTTTCGGGGTGGTCAGAAGCCACGCTTATAAATAAGCGGATTCACATTTAGCCAACTTTACTATAGGCCAATCATGACAAGTGGCAAGCTCGTCGATGTCTCCAGCGTACCAAACTCAAGAATTAACACAAATAAATTAAGTATTAATTAAATGTATTTATATACATCGCGACCAGGAATCGAACCCGGTACCTCCGAGTCTAAATCCACGGATTTAACCGCTAGACCATGGAGGCAGTTGTGCAGCAGAAAGATGTGGTAAGAAGCCAAAATTTGTGACACGTCATTATTTATATTATGTTAGCAGAAGACCAGCTTAATTAATTATTTAATTATTATTGTTTTTTTGTTTTAATGTAGTTGTGATTATGATATTGGTAAGTAACGATTTGCACGCCTGCTTGCAGGTAGAATATATGCCAGTAGATACCTGCTAAAGTTTTGTGACCACCTGTACTGTATTATTATATACATTTTATTTCATTGCCAAACGGTGATATTATAAATCTAGGACAAATGTCTAGTATTCAGGTTTTCTGTTTTCTTGCCTTCTTGGTGAGTACATTCCAGGAAGTTTAAACTGCGAACTGTGAATTGAAGGCATCGTTCCAAGAACTCGACCAAAATTTGCTTTAAATATCTGTGGTGTCAAGAAAAAAGGGGATAAGTACAAAACTTGAACTTTTCACTAGAGACAAATTAAGAAAACAACTAATTTTTATAATTAGAAAATTGTAATTTACGTAATGTTCAATTCCATTAGTCGTATACTTTAGGTACGAGTCCACTCATCTCACTATGCATAACTGAATTATTGGCGGTAAAAGCGCGATACTGAAATAACTCGATTGAACTCTTTTTACTTATTTATACATTTTAATGTTACGACTAGCCCCTTTATGTACGTAGGGGTGTAAAATAAACTGTACAGTTTATAGACTCATCTCCTTATTGCATTGACACATATGAATGTTTTGAACCAAAAGGTGCAAAAATCTAATTTTTAAATTTTTCGACTCATCTCCTTTTTCCTTGACACCACAGATATATTCTAAGACCTTTTTTTTAAATATTAACCCATTAACCTAACCTAACCAGAGTTACACAATTACCTAGTTATATAACCAAGATTAGCACGCCAACCGCGGTACCTATGCTATCAAAAACCGCACTGTCTTGCAACCGAGTGCAATGGTTGCAAAACTGCAGCGTGGCCTTGGCAAGCCGCTCGATGCACATCTACTTGCACTAGGATATATTCTTGATAATCATTTGAACTGGGATTTAGGACCGTTTGTTGTTCATACGAAGTTATCTTTCACCTTTATTCACTTCAGATCTAAAATATACAAGCCATTTTGATCAAGCGAGCATCAGTCCCCATCAATATGCCGGCCTATTAAGATGCTTTTTCACACTTCGCTTAAATATTCCAGGTTATAGGAATTATTATTAAATAACTTACTTGCACTTTACTTAAAAGTATGTACAAAGGCGAACTTAAAGCCATTTCAGCTTTTTGTACCAGCTAGCCTTTGGAAGAGTGAGACAGTATAAATATGTGGGATGCAATCCTACCCAATAAACTACATAAATACTCATCAATATATACTTATAATAATAGATTTACATATATGAAGATAATATATTATTAGGAAGTAGAAATTTGTGGAGTTAAAATATATTGTTCTATTATTATTTATGGGGAAATACATTGGCTAGGAGAGCATTCCTCATCTTCAGCGTGCGACTGATATAAGAGTCTCCAAATTTATATGCATATGCATGTGGTTCGGTTACGGAATGGAGAAGAAGGGATTAGGTTGTGGAGCTCTTCAAAACACTCACCGAAGTATAGCGCTCAGGTAGGCCACGTTTTGGCGAAGCTGCAGCGATTTGAGACTTTTAGACACTGTAGTGTAGTCCACTATCCGAATCGCCCGCCTCTCCAAAATATCCGCCTCCGTGGTCTAGTGGTAACAAACGTTGCCGTGAACTCGGGAGGTCGTGGGTTCGATTCCCACCGGGGGCAAGTTGTACATTGTATAATTTGTCTCGGTCTGGGTGTTTATATGTATAATATGTATATATTTACAAAAAAAAAAAGTATAATATGTAGTTTATCAACCATCTAGTTTCCGTAACACAAGCCTCGTAGCTTACCACGGAAATTAGATGGCGCTGTGTCACCTGTCTGGATATATTTATTTATTATTATATTGAGAACATCTGTAAGGTACTTAGCGGTATCATCCTAGATGTTAGAAGTATTCCATCTTATTTGTGCTTTATAAAGCGTAAATTTGATTAAGGGTAAAAAACCTTTTTCACTTTATTCAGTTTGATAAATTGAGTGGGGTGATGACGTAACGTCATATAGATCTTGAGAACCTAACCATTGATCTTGAAAATCAGCGTGGCATTCAGCGCTAGATGCAATACATCAGTTTAAGCTGCTACTCGATAGCCAATCGGAGATAAGACACGAATTAGTCCAGCCATACTTAGTTCGTCGTTTTGACTTCGAAGACATATAGCTGAGAATACGTTCGCTGGTCGTGTTGGCCCTGGACTGAAATAGGCGCTGGCTTTCCATTTACGTTCTATTTCCAATAGGTACCTATTGTGGAAACTGAATAAATTATCAAAGGGCAATACTATATCAATATAATTACTGCAACAGTCAACATTCTTCTGCATCAAGGAAGATGGATGTATAGATGTTCGTTGCTCTTTCACGCAAAAATTACTAAATGGCTTTTATTAAAACTTTACAGGATATAGCTTATACACCACCTACACAACCTGAACCAATAAATATGCTGATTTTATTGTTAGATTTAATGTTATTAAGAATACTTATTATTATTATTATTCTATTATTTTTGTTTAGATTATACTGTTTGCATCTGTAAGTACTTGGGATATTTATTGTTGTTGTTTTCTGTAGTTTACTGTTTTTGTCATGCCTATATTTTTTTAAAATTGTACTACTTAGTTTTTGTGTTTTAGTAAACGATGTTACCTACCTTTAGAATGCAATGCTGGTCTGTAAGTAACATGTTTACTAAACTAATAAGATACCTTCTAGATTGTATATTGTATAAGATTTTGTAAACATGTTGTTGACTTGCTTAATTAAATAAATAAATAAATTACTACTATTACATCGACGAGCTTGCCACTTGTCATGATTGGACGGCAGTAAAGTTGGCTAAATGTGAATCCGCTTATCTATAAGCGTGGTTTCTGACCACCCCGAAAGGGAAACGGTCGTGATGATACTAATAATAACTACTATTATATTATTATTGTTTTTGGGTGTATATAAATATATGTAATTTTAGTTATATATAAGATATGTATGCCAAAATGTTATTTTTATGTTTAAATTTAGATATTAATGTATTTCTGTATTTCATTCTTGATATTGTTTACTGCATGCTGTGTACAAATGTTTGGTTGGCAAACTTACTACTTTTTTATATCACTGTATTTTGTTAAAAGTGTCTGTTAACTGTTTTTTGTACCTTAACAAATAAATAAATAAATAAAATACATCAGAATAAAACATAGACTATACGACGTCACCATTTATTTATTTATTTAGAATAGGTACAACAAACAGTTATTAAATTACAACAATACACAAAATCAAATACAAAGTGAAAACAAGTTAAATTTAACAACCTAAAAGTATTGTACACTGCATGCATGAACTAAAAATTAAATGAATGAAAATATTAACTTAAACTAAAGTAAATCTACACAAATAATAAAAATTACAATTATAAACAAGTTAAATTAAACAAAAATTAAATGCCAATCACAACTTAACACGGAAAATAAAAATGTAATGACAATTTTAAAATTCCCTTACAATTTTTGACCACACTAGTGTTGCCCAATTTTAGAATAACCCTAGTCTTTGTCTTGATCTTGCGCAAGAGTCTATATTATTTTTACTAATATTGCTTAAAATGTCTTTATATTTTTTGGAACACAGTTCTCCCTCATGAAATGTCTTCAAAACAACCTATTGTTCCGCTATGGAATTTGGCGAATTATTTTTCCTCTGACAAAGATGTATTGATGAATAAAACATCACATAAAACGTTATATATGTATAGAGTTTTAGTTACAACCTCTTTATAGATGCCTGCCTTCGTGGTCTAGGGGTTAAGTCCGTGGACTTAGACTCGGAGGTACCGGGTTCGATTCCTGGTCGGGACACAAAAATATTTACTAATGTAAATAAATACATTTAATAAATATTTAATTTATTTGTGATATTTCTCGAGCTTGGTACGCTGGAGACATCGACGAGCTTGCCACTTGTCAGTCAGGATTGGCCTATAGTATAGTTGGCTTAATGTGAATCCGCTTATTTATAAGCGTGGTTTCTGACCACCCCAAAAGGGAAACGATCGTGATGATACTTTACTCTTTATACATGCTGTTCAACAAGATCTATAACCATTACACATATCAGATAAATCAGACCAGTAGTTCTAGAGATAGTAGTTTGCAGACAGACACTAGAGTCTCACAATGTTTCCTTAGTAAAATTAGAAAGGAACATATATTTTCAGTCTTGTGAGACTCTTGCGCAAGACCAAGACTATCCAACCGCCATCTTTATTCATGAATAAGATGAAAATTGGTAAATAAAGTCAAAGTCAAAGTCAAATCATTTATTACAATTTGGCCTTCTCGGGCTCTTTTGTATTGTCACATCACATTGTTATAATTATTTAAATAAATTATATTAAGTTTATTACAATACAATTGAATTGACCTAAATATAAACATACACCAACAGTAAAAGGTGCCCAAAATATATTAATAATATACATTTGCACATCTAACAGGCATTTTTGTCACTAATAAAATCATTTATCTTATAATAGGCCTTGCCTATAAGTCGACGTTTGACAATATATTCTTTAGAACCTAGGTTTATTTACTATAATGCAGCATCACCCTTCGCACTCTTCAAACTGCAGTCTTCTTCAAAAATAGTTTTTCCTTTACTTTCTATCCATACATAATATTCGTAGTTGACCTCAGTACTATTCCATATTGTAGTAAAAAACATTTAAGTTTATCCTTTCAGTATGTATTATGTGTAGTGTATTGTATGTGTGTATTATGTATGTATGTGTAGTATGTATTGTTGTTTATTGTACCAATATTATAAGAATATTTGTATGTCTTAGTATAAATTATTATTTTATAATATTTTCCATTTATTTATTTTTTGGCACTCTGCCTGTAATTGGTTACATTCAAGGTTAGCTGGTAGAAGATGCTTTAAGGCATAAAGCTCGCCTTTGCGCTCAGCTTCAAGTTATTTAACTTTGTGCAATAAATATTTATTATTATTATTATTATTTGAACATGATATAACCAAAATTACAAGACAACCCGACCTTGTAATTTTTTTTTTTTTTTATATTTGGGTAACTTACAGCTATGATACATTTATGTGTTAATGTTTAAATTACAATAAAGCCAATTAACAGTTTCCACATTTAGGATTAAGAATGAAACTATAAATAATCAAGTGTTAAGTTCAGAAAAACAAAAAGTACAACTTTAACATAATGAAACAAAATAAAAAACAAAAGGATTTACACACATAATAGATCAACGTAGCATTCATAAGCAATTTGTTTTACGTAAAGCGTATTAAATCGAATAAGATCGTCGAGCGAAATCTCAATGCAACAAAAATAAAGTAGCTTACTTATTAGTCACAAAATATATTGAAGTAAGACCAATGTCACTAGAACCAATAAAATCGTAAGTAAATGTAAACAAATACACGTTATTTCTTTTATGGAAATGCAACAAGGTTCCTCGGTACCATAAAGCGTTGATAACTTTATCGAATGAAGTGTCCACTTTAAAGTTACAATATTTAATTATTTAAAAAAAAACATCTACACATCAAGAGAAATGATGTTGATTAAAGCTCCTAGACACAGCGTCCTAGACCGTCACTGTTGGAGATGGGCTTTCCAGAACTTGGCCTACACGGGCTGGCCAGACGGGTTGGCAAGGATCTGATGTAAATTTTCAATAATAATTTATTAACGATTCCACAAGTTGGTATTACTGGAACCGGGACCAACGGCTTAACGTGCTCTCCTAAGCACGGAAACGGTGGTGTTGTCAATCTATGACAAATGTACTTAAGAAAAGTGTATTTCTCATTGGTACATGCCGGAAGGGATTGAACCGATTCGTACGATTTTAAGAAAAGCGTCCTTACAACCGAGCCACCATCGCGTGTAAATTAAGATACGTAAAATATTACGAAAATAAAAACTACATTACACTTAAGCCTTTTCAGTCAGCCGTTTGGCCAACTTTAAGTTGAAAGATTGGATCTCATTTATAGAACAAAAACAAAAAATACACTAGGCTAGGCTTTGCAATACCAAAGTTAAATCAGTCCGAACAGTATTAGGTTCGAATAATAAATAAAGATTAAGATCGCTGGTGACGGTTGGATGAGGGTGGCAAGAGATCGCGTTAAGTGGCAAGCCTTGGGGAGGTCTACATCTAGCAGTGGAGAGATACAGGCTGATGATAATGATTCTAGAACTCTCTGCTGCATTGATTCCTCAAAGCTTTCCATTGAATAAAATCGTTTGCTACCCTCATGCATCATGCCACTTTTAACATTGCATGTTATCTATGGCTGTTATACGCTATGATAACGCGCAATCAATGTGCGTGTCACACTTAAGCATACTGATAGAGGATCATCCAACTCTTGCGTCTTTCTTTAGGTTGTCTTCGTTGTTGATTTCTTTGTTGAGTTCTTTATGGCTCATTTCTTCTACGACCCGTCAAGTCTAGTACTTAGTGTTATACTCGTTTATTAAAACTATTCATTTTAAAGTAGACATAACAATTACAACCTTCGTGTATGCAGTTATCAATGCAACATATAAGGAAGGTATGACGTGATGCATTTGTTATATGACCTTATGATAATTTTACACTTAATTATGTGTTTCATTAAGGATTTATTCTTCCTATATGTAAATATATATAACACAATCTCTTAGGCCTGTTAAACACTTTTGCATTTCTCTCACCTTTGCACCTTGTAGTGTATGTATTGTATATATTTCTTGGTATGTAGTCTATATATTGTTTGCATTCTTTATATGTAGTAAATGTATTTTTATATATTTTATTTTATATCAGCACTACCCTTTATCTCGTACTATCGCAAAGGTTTAGTTTAGTTTAGGTTATTTTAGAAGGTATATATATACATATATATTGTATTTGACATTTTATTTTTATTATTATTATTTATGTTTGTTTTAGTATATAGTATGACAACGCCAATTTACAGCTGCAATATTATATTATTAAATAAAATTATTTATTATTATTTTAATATTTTTTATTTTGTTTTAAATATTATTATAACTATGCCATTAGAGTTTAGACAGTAGCGTTTTGATTTATATGTATTTTGTAAATACGTTAGTATTGAGTTGTTCAGTTTATATCATGTTTAGTTTTTATATAGCTTCATATAATTGTATAAACTTTTAAATGTATCTGACGTGTAAAAGTGCTTGTAATATTGCCAATTTACTGAATAAATGAATTTGAATTTGTTAGAAAATGCTTTGTAGGCATTAATTTTCGCATTTGTACATTTTTTGTGCAATAAAGAATTTAAATAATAATAAACTGTAGAAATACTCACTCCTCAAACGCATAGGGCACACAATATGAGTAGGTGTGTTTTTATTACTAAAACATTGAATGTTTCGATGACCTCAAAACAGTCGTGATTATAATACCTTGGAAGTCATAGTGAGTGCAGAATTACAAGTATCATCCGGGCGACGATCATGTTATTTCATATCATTTCCGTTTTTCGGTGACGCATCAAATGGTACAAAGGAACAGTTTTTTGTGCCGATCAAGTCTTCACGTTGAAAAAAACCCTGACTAATGTTATTCTTAAGAAAGTGACTTGGAAATGTAATTTGATCGGATTTTCTGTAACTTTGGTAATTTAATCGAACCACGGCTATAAAATGGTAGTAACCTTTGCGATAGAATATATGTGTAATTTATGTAACAGTGTAAGTATTCATTAGTATGTAGTGTGTGTAGTATATTTTTCTTAGTCGCTACACTCTTGGCAGAGTGGTCGCGGTCGTCACTTAAGTGTTAGTTACACGCTTAACAAGCCGTCGCCACTCCACTCGGAACCGCAGCCATCCTGGCGCACTCATGTAGGGGGTGATCCTTTGCTGATTAAACCTGGTCAGTCCACCTAATCGGAGAACTACCACGCATTGTCTTGTTATCGACTTTTCCCTAAACTACTAGGCGCTCAATAGATGTATGTCTACGCCGCGACATGTATCCGAAGAAAGTGTAAATCTGTGATTGTACGATTGAGGAAAGGCGTTGTCTTATTCCTAGTTCCTCCAGAATGGACTTGTTGGTTCGGAACTTCGTCCATGATATGCCTAACATTATCTGAGTAGATATTGTTTAATTTTAATACTAGCACTATAGTCGGTTCGTTAGTGCCACCCATTGTATGGGAACCCTGGTACCATAGGAATCATCATCATCACAGCCCTTAGAACAGTGTCCTAGGCCTCCACTGGAAGGCACTGGAACCGAGGTTGGCGTATTTGCGCAGCTTGAGGTTTTCAACAGAAATGCTCTGCGCAGTTCCAAAGGGTTCTAGGATCGCGGGTACTCCAACAGTGACAGAAGCCCTTCGGATGATGTAGTTGAAAACAACGCGGCCAAAAATATTGTATTGTGCGAGCGAGAGGAATATACTTCCTATTAATATTATTATTATTGGCGCTACACAGTCTGTTAGACTAGTGAATGAATGATTTGTGAGTAATTCTTATACGTCTATGAATTGTTTCCGGTAGTCGTTTGTGGGAACCTTCAGATTTTGTAGGCAGGCGCTAATTCTATGGATCCGTATATGCGTCATACGCGGTGAATGAACTGTTAAAGAGTTACCTATGCACGAAAAAATGATATAATTTTGATCTTAGAAATCTTCATCATCATGATTTTGATTCAGTACCACGCACATCTGCCTTAGAAGCGACCTTAGATGCAACTACACCTGATGGTAAACGTTACGCAATAGGGAGCAACTAACGACCGACATCAGTATCTAGCACTTTGCTGGCCTAACTGCTTTTTCATACTTCGCTTAAAGGACTCCAGGTTATAGGAGAGGGTTTTAGTTTCCGCGTCTGAGTCATTTAGATAAATGAATAGCTCTTGTTAAGTTTTGTTATGGCACAAGAATACGGCTGCCAGCACTGCAGGATATTTATTTCGAGATGAGAAATACACGAAGCGTGGTCGTCGTTGCGTATCGTCTGAGAAATGTCCGATTAGCTCCACTGGCCGAGTCATTCATAACTTTTGAGGTTCACTTCTAAACTCCGCTACAGACGCCCCGCGATCATGCAAAAAATATGTAAATAAATTATTGTTTCCTTGGTCTAGCGATTAATACCGTAGATTTTGATATCGATTTTGGTCGGGATATTTATTTAATTTATTTGTGATATTTCTCGAGTCTAGTACAGTCTCCGTAACATTTTAGTATATATACTAAAATAATCTGTGTGTGATATGATGAAATAGGGTGAATTTTTTAAGTGAGCCAAACCTAAACTACAAGGTAGTATAGTATTCATTTTTTTAAATTAACCGGTTTGGTTTCTGGCTACAAGTTTTTTTTGTTGTTTTTTTTTTTTATCAAAATCGGCTCCGAGACTCCTTAGAGATTTTTTTAGCTATTCCGTGTAATTTACGATTTCGCCAAAGGAGGAAGGAAAAAAGCTAGCTGAAACCAGGCAAAATTAAAGTGCAGCAGCTGTCAGTAATGTTTAGACGTAGGTAATTTAATAATAATTTCGCGAATAGTTGATTGGACTTGGATTTGTTGTTACTTGATATTTTAATTATTGAAGTTTAATAGGTATAAGTATTTATTAATCTGTAAGTACCGAGAAGGATTTTTTTCTGGAGGAAGGAACACTTTCCTAATATGTTTTTTTATATCTATAAGTTCTATATCAACACTTTATTTAGTATTATTTATTTATTATGTTAGAAAACTTACAGCTATTTTACACTAGTAAACTTAAGATTAGATACAATAAACCCAATTACCAGTTTCCACTTATAGTTGCACCATGAACAAAAAATAGACTTAAAATATAAGCATTTGAATTTTAAAAAAATATATAAAAATATAAAAGTATAAGGTTTACGAAATATTTTTTTTGCATTTTAAATATATATTTTTTTGTACTAACAACATTATCGTTAATAATAATAATTTGCGATTTTGTCGTTATGTTTGCAAGTTGGCCTACCCAAGTACCCTCTGCAATAGTTTCGTGCTATTGCCGAAATTCCCATACGATCCGGTTTTATGATCCTTTGCATTTAATCCACATGCTGTGAATTTTAATCGATTCATTTCGTATCTCGTTCCTGTCGCGATGTTATCGGTACTACTGGATTGCTTTCGTTTTGGGTGGTTTTATTTGTATTGACTTATTATTTTTTTTTTTTTATACTGTGCGTGACATGTGACATCCACCTGAATGTACGCAGTACGCGAGGTCAAAGAATGAGAGGAACTGATGCCAACCTCGCTTTCTTAAACAAAAATATCCTTTAGCTATGCTTGGTATTTCCCTGATGGATAAAATTCGAAACATTGATATTCGTCAGAGAACGGATAACCTTAATAACCTTGGTCGCTGGTGGGGGATAGATGAGAGTAGCAAGAGACCGCATGCAGTGGGGAGCCCTGGGGGAGTCATATATCCCGTAGTGGAGAGACGCAGGGTGATGAAAATGATGATATATATATGATAGTATAATATTGCTCCTGCCTCTCATTCGTTCATTTTATTTTAGGTAAATAATCATTAACTTATTGGTTTTCACTTATTTATTATTATTATTATTTTTCTTTTGCTAGTTACAGTTCATTTGCACTATTCATTTAAATCTAATTACTATATTTTACTCTTATTTCTGTTTTAATTGTATTGTCTAAATAATATAAAATCTCTTTGGCTTGTGTTTCACTATTGCTACTTTGTTTATATGTTTAATATAATAAGCTGTGATTTAAAAAAAAAAGTTAAATAAATAAATGATGATGCAGCTTGGCTAAACTCGTCCTTAAACTAAAATAATGGAATCCACTATTTTGATAACGTCAACTTTGCTGTTTGAATGAGGAATTATTTATACCCACTCTATTCCAATTACGAAATTTAATTTGACACCTATGAGAACGTAATTCTGCACGTTTCACGTAAATTGAAAAGGAAACAGCTTTTGTTTATTTACAATTAATTTACAATCACAAACAACGTATTTCTTAAGATATGTGGTATGTATTTAGTATTTGGAATGAACTATAGCTTTGACGAAAGTCAAAATCCAGTAATGGAGAGGCATAATAATAATTATGTTATTTATATATTTACAGGAAAGCTGGCAATTATTTCTGCCAACGTATTTTAGCCTCGCTATACAGAGGGGAAATGTTGCCTGTGTTATTGAGACTATCCCTGAAGGGTCGTCATTTTTGCTTAAAGTTTATTTTTTATTAGGTTTAGTTTAAATTTATTTTATTTTTTACTTTAAGTAGTTTTAATAAATAATAAGCTGTGATTTTTTAAAAAATAAATAGAAAAAATAAACCACGGTCTATTCCTCCATATTTTAAAACCTAATTAGAAGCGCCACAATCTCTATTTTAAAACCTAATTGAAGACGAAGAAGATCTACGAACACTAACTACTAATCTTGTATAACAATTCGGTAGCTTTCTGTGAGGGTGTTGGAGTGAGGTTGTCTTTCCGAAGAATGCGGGTCGAGAGCTCCGAGGGGCGGGGGAGACCACAAAAAACTTCGGGACGAGCCGTACCTGCGCTCCGCTCTGCCGTTGACCTTAGAGGGCCTATTCTTATGAAATTAACATTTAATTGTAGTTTGACACGTGATTGGTTCTGCCAATTATATTCCGGACGCAACCTCTGTTAGAAGGAAAATACCTTGACACAGATTCCCCACTCCCCCCTGCGGGGGGTGTGAGAAGACTCTTCTACTAATTATATTCGTTTAAGGGTTAACAGTAATGAAAGGAAGAAGACAAATTTCTAAGCATTACGTGAGGGTGTGCCGGGTCCATCGTGTGTGGGTAAGAGGTGAGAAGAATGGTCTCAGGCTTGCGACCGAAAATAGGCTGGTTTAAGAAAAGGAGGCCTCTCTTTTTTATTTTATTGCGCGATAATACGCTTACCATCCACCATTCTACTCCTCTCCCTATCCAACCAAATACTGTATGATTCCGTTAATGCCGCCTTGGAAGCTCGTTCCATAAATGTATTGACGGCAGACCTGCTGAGGCCCAATTCTTTCAGTAAGAGATGCAAAGATTTTGCTGAAAATAAGTCGATGGCACTGTATAAGTACTTGCCATAATTGTCCAAATATTACCATAGGATATACTGATAAAGAAATAGGCCTAAAAGCAACAGTTCTGAATTTCGGAAACTTTTGTCGTATGGTGTAAGTAAGCTAAGCTACAAAATTTACGAAATAATAAATTCGAATACGAATTTGTATCGAATAAGTATTCGAGAATAACCCGGAGTTTCTCGATTATCTTTGTCGACGAGACCTACTACAACCACCACATGCTATGCACTTTTACGCTGTATTATTGTTTAGTTTCCTTATTTCCACTATTATTAAAGCGACCGTTTCGAATATCTGTGCGACTCACACACCCGTTCTCTTCGTTCTTCACAGAACAACCAACTTTCTATCCCTCTTCACTCTTCTAGCAGATATTCAGATTCTCTCACCGTGTCAGCAGCTCGTCAATGGAACAGGCTACCATTGTTAATCAGAGAGGCACAGTCTTTAAATATATTCAAAAAACTTCTTCTCTCTTATTTCCTTAAAAAGCAAAACGAATCCTAATCACCTGACATATTATTAGTACCTATATAATATATAATTATTTATGTATTTATCTTAATTATGTATTATTATTTTTCTGTTAGGTATTATAGTATTATAAATGTATATATTGTATTTATTTACATATTTTAATTCTGGTTTTTACTATATTATTTCCATTTTCACACTCTGCACCCATAATATTAATCTCTCGCTCTCCCAAAGGTTAGCTGGTAGAGAATACCTTCATGGTATTATGCTCGCCTATGTACAACACTTTATATTGTATATTTTGTGTGCAATAAAGAATTTTATTATTATTATTATTATTAAAATAGATATTGTACAAATGTTATTAAATAAAAATAATTGTAATGTAACTTACTTATTTAACGCGAGAAGCCATTACGTTTCTTCATTTAGCTTTTATGTAGTTATTAAAATTATTATTTTGAAATGTCTTCACGGCTTACCTGTAACAATAAAATAATATAAAAATTTAAAAAAATAGATAACATTAAAATTACCTTTATCAAGTCTCCTCTGTATAGAAATAAAAAAATACTAGGTCCTGACCGCCTCCGTGGTCTAGTGGTAACAAACGTTGCCGTGAACTCGGGAGGTCGTGGGTTCGATTCCCACCGGGGGCAAGTTGTACATTGTATAATTTGTCTCGGTCTGGGTGTTTATATGTATAATATGTATGTATTTACAAAAAAAAAAGTATAATATGTAATTTATCAACCATCTAGTTTCCGTAACACAAACCTCGTAGCTTACCACGAAAACTAGATGGCGCTGTGTGACCTGTCTGGAAATATTTATTTATTTACATATTAAATTGACGTTTTGTAAATAACGCGATATTTTACATTTTTCATATTGTGAAGAGATCGATGTCAAAGAAAATCTAATTGAGTGACAACAAATGAATCAGGAAACTCAAAGAAACAAATACACAAAGCCTAAATTTAAATTTGGAATTTCCTAGCTTAACGCCAGATATTTGAGATCAAAGTGGACAGTTCGACAAAACGTCAATTTCATATGTAAGGACCATTATATAATAAAATAAATAAAATCAGTTTTTATTTGTCACAAAAATAGTTAATAAAAATTTAAAATATAGTTAAAAAATAAAACAAAGATATAATGACAAAAGGGTCCATGGTCCAGAAAATGGTGTTGGAAGCAGGTTCCAACAACCTCTGTTATTATACCATAGCCGACATTTAAATTTAGCGGAACAGTAATATAAATAAAAGTTATAAAACAATAATGAAACAAAATTAAAATAAAACAAATGAAAAAAACCAAGAACATAAATAAATAAATAAAAAACAGAAACCTAGACGGGAGCAATACTCGTACATTGTGTAACCTCACCGACCTATCTATCCCACTATGATTTTCTATAAGTTGTCTGTATTTTTCTAAATTTATTTCATTTTTTCTCATCTCTGGGGCTAACGTACTAGGATAGCAGGAAGCGGCAGAGCCTTATCAAGGGGCAGGCCGGGATACACGCGCGGAATCACAAGTAGGATAGAGACCGACTCGACACCCTTTCTTGTTCGATTCAAGATAACATCGAGTTTCAAATGTCTTGTAATGATGTAATTTCATAGACAATCTATTCTATTGTCTATGCGTAAGTTTGGCCAAACTATAGCTATAAACTTGCCATCGTTAAGACCGTAGATTTAGACGCAGATACTACACCAAATAAAATGAATTTATTTGTAAAATTAGCGCATTAAACAGACAGATATATATATGGTTGTGACGTCACGTGTCGTGGTCTGATGATGACGGCATATAGTCATATGTTCCATCCATTCCATTTCTGTCAAATTTCATTAAAATTGGTCCAGTAATATAGACGTGAAAAACGGACAAATACATACATACAGACGAAGCTTCTTTCACATTAGTATAGATCTATCAAAAATAGATAATAAATAATAAATAAATAAATAAATATTTCCAGACAGGTCACACAGCGCCATCTAATTTCCGTGGTAAGCTACGAAGCTTGTGTTACGGAAACTAGATGGTTGATAAACTACATATTATACTTTTTTTTGTAAATATATACATATTATACATATAAACACCCAGACCGAGACAAATTATACAATAAACAACTTGCCCCCGGTGACGGCAACGTTTGTTACCACTAGACCACGGAGGCGGAGATAGTATAGATTCATTGCACAAGTACCTAATGCCGCCGCTAGAAATTCTATAAGTCAAACCTTTGGGACAACTAAAGCATTGGCGACAAGATAAGGCAGGTGCGATTAAAAGTAAAAGATATAATAATTAGATATCGATCAATAGCATCGACATCACATCCTCTACACATACGTATAGTCCTAGAACCACACTGTATTATAAGTCCTTGTAAGAAAAACTTCGAATAAATAAACAATTTGATTTGATTTGATTTGATTTGTTGGAAGATATAGACTTCTAGAACACACTCGTATATAATAATGATAATGTATTAACCGAACGTGAATCCGCTATAGAGAAAAGCCAAGAGAAAGAATATGAAAAGCTCGTTTTCAATTTCTTTGTGACTCGCACGGTCTTTCACTTCCTTCTTCCCATAACAATTTACTTAAAATCCCTCCCCACTCTTCCAGCAGATATTCAGAATCCTTTTCGGTATCTGCAGCTCGCCAGTGGAACAGACTACCTTTGGTAATCAGACAAGCTCCATCTCTCAAAATATTTAAAGACAAGTTATACAATTTTTTACACCATAAACAGAATAACTGACCATAACTTTCTACTATGTACTTAGATATGTATTTATTAATTATGTATATATTTATTTAATATGTAGGATATGTATATTTAATTAGTATGAATTTATGTTTCATTATTGTTGATCACAATATTATAATGCTTATAATGGCAAAGGTTAGTTGGTAGAAAATGCATTTATAGCGTTAAGCTCGCCTTTGTACCCACGCTATTTTTGGTTCTGTACAATAAAGAATTTATTATGATTATTATTATTAATGTGAATCCGCTTCCTAAAAAGCGTATTTTCTGACCACCCCGGAAGGGATACGGTCGTGATGATACTGTACAATTTATTAACGATCCCACAAGTTTGTATTAGTGGAACCGAGACCGACAGCTAAACGTGCTCTCCGAGGCACGGGAACAATGGTGTTGTAAATCATTGATGTAAAAAAAAAACATTGGAGGAGTTGCGAACCTTTTTGGATTGGAAAGTGTTCTGTAAACCACCACCAATTATTATTATTATAGTTAAGTAATAATATACTTATTAATAATTACTTATTACATACATAGAGATAAAACTACATAAGTCCTTTGGTTACATCTTAGCCCGAAACAAACTTACGCAACAAAATCTTGTGCAGAATCTATCTCACAACTAAAATCAACGCAACTGCGAGGCTGCGTGAGATAAAACTGTAATAACCCTGCTGAACGGTACACCGGGTCCCTCTGACCACCCTAACAGCGTCTTGTCTTTGTTGCTTTGTTGTGAGCTATTTATTGCCGTCTCTTGACTTACATCTACAGACCTGGGGCCTAAATCTGACGCTTTCGACTTGGTTCAAAATATTCGAATGAAAAGCGACAGATCTCCACAGAAAACTCAGTTTCATTCGAATAAATTGATCGGACATGCATGTCGAAGGCACGAGAATCGGGGCCCAGGTACTTAATGCCCGAACACATTCCAAAGACAAAATTATTGACACTAAAAACCTAGGTGTATTTTAGGCTGGTCCCAAAATGCAGCCATTTACAGAGCTATTAATAGAAGTTTCGCCAAGCCGTCTGGCCAGCGTGGCGAGTGTAGGCCAAATTCTCCAGATATATGTTCTGGAAGGCCCATCTCCAGCAGTGGAGGTCTAGGACGCTGTGTTCTAGGGGCTGTAATGAATGAAAAATAGAAGTTTCTCTAAACTAAACCTAAACTGTCACTTTTGTTTCATATATGTGATAGGGAGAGGAATGAGCTTTAACTAACACCTGGTCTAGCCAGGTACAACCCAGTAGTTAGAAAGTTAAAAATATTATTTAAGTACACTTTTCAAAAATTTCGCTGGCGTGACATGTTGCCCCATCTTACTAAAACCACGATGTAACGATCAAAATATAATGATTACGATATAATAAATTAAAAATATTTCCCATTGGCTGCTCTTGCATTTACCTCACTGCAGCAGTCAGCCTTCATCAGAAGGTGGTCGCCGTAGCTTAATTTGACCACAATAAGATGAAAATGCTAACGCTGTAGTGCAGTGTATATTTATATTATATATATTTTAGTTTATAAGGTATATATCTATGAGCCTTTTGTATATTCACTTTGTTGCCTGAAAATAAAGATTATTATTTTTAGTACCCCCTCCGCCCCACCTCGCCGTGGCTACTCGACGGAGATACCGATTTAAATGTAAACGGAATTTTAGTCCATCCTGTATAACGTAAAATTACATTGACTACTACTTTCAAATTGTAGTTTTAATGAATTTCCCCCCAGAATATTAAGTCTGGATATAGCGAAGGTTTTAAATAGCTATTTTCGTGTCACCGCGAAATGAATAAAAAGTCTAATACAAGTATATTAGGTCAATTCTTCTGCATCTATCTATATTTATCAGAGTATCGTGTTCGGGTTTAATGAATGCCTTACAAACTTATTAGCCTCTCGTTTGTAGGTGTTGTGTTAACAACGTTGTATTTGGAAATGTCTAAATTGTTAAATATATTCTCATACTTAGACTGGGCTCATTGTGAAATCTGGAAACAATATTGTATTCTATACCCACGCCAACCCAGCTGCTGGCCAGCATGGCTAGAGTAAAAATAAAATAAAATCAGTTTTTATTTGTCACAAAAATAAGAGTTAATAAAAATGAAAAATATAGTTAAAAAATAAAACAAAGATACATACATACATACATATCTTCACGGCAGATCCCTTGCGGGGTAGGCAGAGACAATTGAGCGCCACTTGACACGATCACGACATACCTCTTTCGCTTCGTCGACATTCATCATCCTCTTCATACATGCCCTTTTGTTACGAAAGCTTTTTAATGTACCTTCAGCCAGTGTTTTATTTATTTGATCGTGATATGTGAGTCTCGGTCTGCCAGGGCCTCTTTCACCCACAACTTTCGCATTATATATCTGGTTCGTCAATCTTTCATCGCTCATCCTTTCAACATGCCCGAACCATCGTAGCATGCCTTTCCTTATTTTTGTCCCTATGTTTTCCTTCATACCAACCCTTTTCCGTATTTCGACGTTACGTATGCGGTCCGCCAAAGTGACGCCACATATCCGCCGCAACGACCGCATTTCTACTGCATTAACCCTACTCTCATGCGTATTCTGACATATCCACGTTTCGCTTCCATACATCAGTGTTGGTACCAACATGGCATTGTGTATGGCGAGCCGAGCTTTGTCACTGACATTTCGACTGCCGATCAGTGACCCCAGGGCACCGTTAACACTATTTCCCGCGTTCACTCTTCTTTCAACGTCCCTATCGTACTTCCCATCCGCAGTGAAAACACTGCCCAGATATATAATTTCATTTACTTGTTCTAGAGTTTCATCATCAATCTTTATCGTCACGGTTGTCATCCTTCTTCTTTCAAACACTAGTACCTTGGTTTTTCTCGCATTCAAACGGAGTCCTTTTTCTGCACATCCCTCCTTCATTCTTGTGACTAGTGATTGCAGTTGTTGTTCGGACGATGCCATAAGAACAGCATCATCTGCATAAAGCAGGCAGTTCACCACTAGATCACTCATCTTTATCCCACAGTCACTCTCTCTCACTCTTTTTAGGCATTTGTCGAGATATAGAGTGAATAATCTAGGAGAAAGCACACAACCCTGTTTGACGCCCATTTGGGATTCAAAGCAAGGCGACATACCCCCCTCCACCCGCACACAAGCTTTGCAGCCCTTGTACAGGGACTGTATAGCCTGTAGCAGTTTGTCATTCACTCCATACTCCGGCAATATGTCCCAAAGCTTCTTTCTTACAACTCTATCAAAAGCCTTTTCCAAATCCACAAAAGCACAGAAAACCTTCTGGTTTAAGGCCAAAAACTTCTCTGTGATATTGCGGAGCGAAAAGACTTGGTCAGTGCATCCTCTTCCAGGTCTAAAGCCTCCTTGTGCCTCCTATAAAAGACCTTCAGTCTTCTCTTGCAAGCGTTTCGTGAGAATCTTGCCATACATCTTGCTCGCCAAACTGATCAAACTAATCGCTCGGTAGTTGGCACAGTCCAATTTAGATCCCTTACCTTTGTATAAAGGAACGATGACTGATTGCCGCCAGTCCTCTGGTACTCTTCCCTCCTGCCAGCAAAGGTTGCACAGTAGGTGGAAAGCGTTCCAGACCGGTATACCTCCGTATTTGATCATTTCAGCGAGCACTCGATCTTTTCCCGCTGCTTTGCCACATTTCAGGCTTCTAATTGCCGATTGCAATTCTTGCACACTTATTTCCTCCTTAAAAGTGGACGTTATAGTTGTGGATAGCTCTGGAGGTAAAGTACCCGTCGTAACGTCGTTAGGAGTACTACTAGCATACATCTCGCTAAAATATTCATTCCATCGCTGCAACACCTCATTTGTGTTTGCAAGAATGTTATCGCTTTTTGATTTCACTCTGTTCATTCGACAAGATGACAAGCTACCTTTGGCCTTCCTAACTTCCCTCCAGAAAAGTTTGGAGTTCTCCTTAAAGTTGCTCGTCATCCTATTTTCACCTATTTCCTTACATCTTTCACGCTTCTCCTTAACCAAAACTTTTGTCTCATTCTTGCAGCGATGGTACAACTCTTTTTTTTCTCTTTTTATACTTTCATTCATATTCAGCGAAGCAACGTAATCTATCCAAGCTTTCTTCTTTCTTTCTACCGAATCTTTGACCTCTTGATCCCACCACGCGTCACCCTTGGTTGCTCGCTTTTTTGCTACTCCACATACTTCTCTTGCCGATTCTACCATACCATTTTTTAGGTACTTCCAACACTCTTCTACATCTTTGCTCACATCTTTCAAATTGATAAGTTTATCATTGACGCATTTCATATACTCCTCTTTCACACTATCATCTTGTAACTTTTCACTCTTTATTCTCTCTACTGCTGACAGATTGCCACCTGATCGCCGGTGGCGCCATTTTGTGAACAGGCCACTAATCCTAGTAATTACTAGGTAGTGGTCTGTTCCCAATTCTGGCCCACGATACGTACGTACGAGGGGCGTTCAAAATATTCTCGGTATTGATACGTTACAACCTCTTTTATATATATATTTGTTACTGGCCGCTAAGATTCATCCATTGACATTAAAAAAAAGTAAAATTGGAACCGAGATGTTCTTTTGTTTTTCTGCAATTGCCGAACAAACATGAACACCATGAGCGAATTAACAATTTTAACGAAATTAGAGCACCGATCCGTCATAAAATTCTTGACAAAACAGGGTAAAAATCAAAAAACCATAAAAGAGGAAATGGATTGTGTTTACCGTGAGTCTGCTCCTTCTTTATCTACTATTCAAAAATGGTCAAGCGAATTTAAGCGTGGAAGGGAGAGTATTGAAGATGACCCTAGACCTGGCCGGCCTGTAGTGGCTACCTCACAAGAAAATATTGATAAAGTGGAAAAACTTATATTGGAAGACGGCCGAGTGAAGGTAAAATCTATAGCTATAGCATGTAATGTGCTGCTCCAAATACAAGCTGTTTCCCAGAAAATAAGCTTTTCGTTATATTAATTTTTTTTTTATATGTAAAAGCGCAGAATACATTATATTTATACTACTATAATTTATATACTTACTAATTGTTGTTTTCTTGTTTTACTTCACTATCTGATGTTACCTATTTAAATTTATTCGTTGAAAACTTCCAGACTGCTTATTTTTTTCCGACACCTCCAAAAAATTGGTGCAGTAGTTTTTTAGTTTATCGCGAACAGACAGACAGACGCGGCGGAGGACTTTGTTTTTATTATATGTAGTAATAGTGATTAATAATTTAACAGTTGCATGTTATGGAAACAGAATTTGATTATAGTTTAGTACACGGCGAACGTTTTCAATGTAAATAACTGTTACTTACTGGCATTTAGCTCAGGGATACTCATGATATGTACAATATTATGTAGGACCTAAACAAACATTACTTACTTAAAAACTTAATTGCACTAGGAACAAGAGGCAAGCTTAATGCTGCTAGACATCTTCAAGCAGCCGTCAAGGACAATACAGAGTATTTGGATCATGGGTAGGTGCTGTAAAGCTGTACGTCTAAAATATGAAAATTTAACAATATTTATCGTACTCGTATAACCAGGATCAGACCCTTCGTACAAAACTAATAAATTAATAATATGTATATGCAAATATGAGAAAAAAGTGAATATATTTATTACATATAGGAAAACCTTACAAAAGTACATTAATATAAAAATTGAAAATGATACAATTAAAATTGATTGTTAAAAACTAAATAGAACAAAAGATAACAAATAGCTGACTAAAAATTAAATTTACCCAAACAAGAATTATTTCTACAGTTGTTCAGATGCAGCGCGTTAAATACTAGTATATAATAAAAAAAATATAGAAACTGACATTTAACATAATTTTGTAAATGACGCGGTATCCTTCTCGCAAGATCTTTGCTTCTGGCCAATAATACCACACACAAGCTTTGAAGGGTTAAATATTTCTGTAGTTTATAATAATAATATCCTGTTTGGATGGCAGGTGATGTACAAAGCCGGGTTTGATGATAAATCATCGCACGCTTGTCTATTTACAAAGAAGGTAATAAAGGACCTGCATGGCAGTTATGGCACCAAGCAAAATACGGGGATATGAAGTCGCGTCAAACGTAATAAACTTGCAATAAGTAAATGGAATTTACCCTTTTATAGCACATCTTCATCATCACACACAAACACAGAGTCTTTGACCTCCACTGTTGGAGATTGACCTTCAGAAATATGTGGAGAAATTGGCCCACACTCGCCACGCTGGACAGACGGGTTGTTGAGGGTGTGATGTAAATTTTAATGACAATTTATTACTATCTAGATACTCGCAAAAAAACAGATCAGAGCATTGCTGGATCAGCGACACTGTTTTGGTGCAGCATGTTCTGAAAGATGCCTGATATTGGCCTGGGTGTGGCTGGGTTGGGTGTGGAGGCAGCGAATTCTTAATTATTGCCATAATGGTCCTTGTAGATTCGCCGTAGCCGGATCTTATCGCAGCTGTTATATCCTAGGTATTGTCGGGTGTCAGTCGGGGCACGTTGTACTGCATATGTGTAAATTGTATAATCTGTAATTTGCGATGAATAAACGTATTCCTTTTTTCTTTCTTTCTTTCTTTCTAATTTTAGACTCGTAGAGAGGATTCCAGGAGTGCAACTATAAATGACTCGTGTAAGCTTTAGACTCGTGGAGAGGATTCCAGGAGTGCATCTCCAAAATGACTTTCGAGATTGCATTATTTCTAAGATTTAAAATCGAATTAAGGCAACCCTGCGGAGCTGCGAGCGTTCGGTACGGTAATTACAGGCGGCGTCCGTGATTAATGAGCAATCAGACGAAAGCCCTCGTCGAGATCGTCAGGGTGGAGGGAGCAAGGTTAGAACTTTAGAAACTAGCGAAGTTTCGTGTCTTGTAAATTTTTGAAACTGTTTTTGTACCATAAAAAATCTGCGGGATAACGCGAAGCACATTCTATATCAATCGACTGACGTTCGTTCGATGACTAGCTTTTGATATTTCTGACAGACGTAAGGGATGACGATTCACGCCCCGCTGCTTAGTTAAAAACAAATCTTAAGATTTTCTATTGAAAAACCTTTAGAGCAGTTTTAAGCCCAACGTTGAGAGAAATGTGTCTAAGGTGAATCGCGTAAATGCCAATTATTGATTAAAACTATTATAACACGTACTTGGCCTAAACACTTTCTCACTTGACTCTGTACGGTAGTCGCTGAAACGCGATCCAAGTAAGTACCAATTTAACTGGATTATTATAACAATAATAGTTATTGCATTAAAAAACACACTATTTACAGAATTCTCACGCTGCCTAGCAATGCTGAATGCAAAACTTCCAGGGAGTTACACTACATGCGCGCCACGCTAACTGTGCTGTTGACTTGAAGCGTCCCACCATTAGGATTATTATTATTATTAAATACTTTATTTCACTTTTACTTAAAAGTATGTACAAAGTCGAACTTAAAGCTATGCGGCTTTTTCTACCAGCTAACCTTTGGGAGAGTGAGACAGTATAAATGTGGGGTGCAATTCTAACCAACAAACTACATAAATACTCATCAATATATACTTATTATAGTAGGTATAAATATATGAAGATAATATATTATTAGGCAGTAGAAATTTGTGAAGTTAAAATATATTGTTTTGCTTGTTTAAAAATAAAGTATTAAGTAGTTTTTTAAAGATGTGAAATGAAGGAGCTTGTCTAATGGTCAGTGGAAGCTTGTTCCACTGGCGAGCAGACGATAATTAAAGTATTGCCATCCCGCCATCATGACGTTAACCTCTCAGACTCATAGGTATAGGGTTGTCTTGAGGTCCATCTATAATGTGAATTCAGACAACAGGTTAAGATTTTTTTCTTCAAATTTAGGATTTTGGATAATAGTCACGGACGGCGGCAGAATGATGACCTACAGATTACCAGGAAAATGCTTTCATGATTCTTAGTTATACATACATACTAACAATAATGTAAAAGAAACTTGTACGTATATATACCCATACATATCCAATTCCGAGAAATAACCTACCCATGTAACCATTTTATCTTATATGTATCACACACAATAAACACACAAACTTTTAATTTAATTTTAATTCTATTTAAAAAAAAAATATTTTTATTTAATTTAGTTTTATTTTTTTATGTTTAATTTTTACTTTATTAATTTAATCTAAATTCAATATTGGCCCATTAAAATTCTACCTTGTTCCTGTTTACTACCTATACTGTGATGCTGTGGATTTAGGCTGTTTTTTTTTAAGTATGTATATTAACGCCTATAATTACTGAACCCATTTGTTAATTTTTTTTAATGATTCTACTCCTGTTAGTGAAAGACTAAGCAACAAAGCGTTCCAAAGTGTAAGCTGTTAGCAGAAGACCAGCAGGTTAGCAGTACGAGTACAGTGGTACTCTACCAGGTAACTTAGAATTTAGGCAGATTATATGCCCGTGAGTAACACGAAAGCCGGCAAAACGCAATATTAATAAAAATATCTATATATAGAATAAATAGATACCTATTGTATTTGATTATAAATACATATAAATTTTATTTAGATCGACTATTATATTATTGTTCGGTTGTGATAACCCTTAGTAGTAATTTTGTGCACGCCGTAAATTTTGCGTGTCATTGTAACATAGCTATAATATCGAAAGCCACGAAACAGTAGATCCCTAAGGAATAGGGTAAGTCCCATCTAGACACACGAAACTGGACTGTGTGTCCAGTTAGGATGACTCTAAATAAATTATTTAATAAAACAACAATACCTACTTATTATTAGTGTCAACAAAAAAGGGTCAAAGCTCGATTTTCTCCTACCTCACTCACACACGGCGGAGCTGGCACCTAAGTTTATTTATCTTCTAAAGGTGCCACCCCTATCGTAGGTCGGCTATCATTAGGAGATTTTAATTTTGTTGGCTGCTGTCCGGAAGAAGGCTCTGGTGCTCATCCTGAACCTCTCCCTGAGGTTCTTGAGCCAGGAAGTGCGTCTTCTCCCCGATCTTCTAGAGCCTTGAATCTTTCCTTGCATGACGAGCTGCAGCAAGCTATACTTTTTATTGCGCATAATGATTCCTAAATACTCTTGACTTCATTCGTTTTATTATTTCAGGGAATTCCACGCCTTTGTTCATCCTATGCGTGAGGGTTTTGTTTCTCACTCTTTCCTTCCATGATATTCAAAGATGTTAATAAAATTAAATTAACCATAGTCTAACTATTATGATCCTCGTTAACTAGATATTCGTCCAATCGACTGACGGAAAAGTCTGGAGGCAAGAAGACTGGTAAATATTTATGGCAACGACTTATTAGCCTCGATATATCACCAGTCATTTTTTTATGTAGATTTATTATTTTATTATGAATAAGTAGTTTATATTAAATTTTTATAAAGTTAATAAATATTAATATAATAAATATGTGTCCAGTTAACGACAACAAAAAATATTTACATCTAGTTTAGCCTTTTGCTTAAAACAAAAGGACATAGGGATAGACAACTTACACGCAAAATTACACCCACAGTTAGATAGAATAATTTGACACAGTTGCAGTGGGACAAAATATATGTTTAATATTTTAAAGCCCTAACTAAAGCTATTATTATTTTTTATTAAAAAATATTTTCCTTTAGTTTGCCGTTTAAAGAGACTTTCGACCATTTGATCCTTATAAGCGACACTATCAGCTGGCCTAAAAGACCCACTTTAAAAAAAATACCCAGTAGATCCTCGCGTAATATCTTCGCACCGTATCTTCCCCTCTTGTTTTATTTTAAGGTTCTCCCATCTGAACACAATGTGTCCAAATGGATGAGTTCAATTGACGACTAACCCAAAGAGCAAGACAACTGGGACTTTTAATGATTAATGCTGAAAACCCCTTCAATCTAGGAGGAACAAGTATTTACTCAAAAAGTGTTACTTTAATGGTTCTTTCGACGCAGACTTTAATTAATGGACTAGAATAATTGGCTTTGTTTTGTTTATTGAATTAGCTCAAACCCAAACGCAGACATCTCGTGTTTCGTCTGAGTATAGGTTTGAATAATTTACTATTTATTTACTTTCTATTCAGATTATTGCTTTATTTAAATAAATAAACACTGTTATATCTAACATTATAAATCAACGTAGAAGTAATAAATAAACTTCATAAAAAGAAATAACAATTAACTGCTACTGCCTAATTTATTTTTTAGCTAATAAACCAGCCCATAGTCGACTATATACGCATGCCCAAGACACCATTCTTCTTCCCTGTGTGCATGGCACACGATGGACCCGACACCCGCATAATGATTCCATGAAATGCTAAGCTATTTGTCTTCTTTATTATTGGTAAGACTATTCGATCAGTGAGCCTAAGAATGGCAAAAAAATCTGATGATTAATCCATCTATTAGTAAAACTCTATTTTAAAAAAAATACATAAAAGATGTACATTACAAAACAAATGTGGCACTGGCCCCTGAGGTAGGTTTTTGGCCAGTGCGACAGGAGCCAGTTAATGTTACATTCAACTTGAATATAACATTGAGAGAGTACATTTTTTAAATAAGGAAAATTACTTAATAACAAAACAAAGAAAATCAAATATTCAAATCAGTTTTGAAATATACAAATTCAGCAACATAATCAGACAAAGTAAAGGTAAAGTACTGTCAAGAAAGTATTTTGTACAATAATAATAATAATATTTTAGATTATGATTACTACATTTATTTTACATTGTCAATTTAAAAAGGTTTTCTGTTTTTTTGTAGGTTAGTTTCTGTAGATAATCTTTAAAAACATTCTTGCAATTTTATATGCCATAGTCAAGATTTAACATAATTTTCATCTAGGAAGCGTATAAAAGTAATACTCGATTAACTGGGAAATAGCAATCGACTACACACATAAACGATATATTTAAAAACAAGTTAAAATTGAGAGCAATATAACTCTCAGGGGGTTGTAATTAAAAATGGCAAAGTCAAGTGTAAGTTGATTAATTTAAGCGTAAATAATGAGCCCGCACAATGGCTAGTTATTATAGTAATTGAAGTAGGAAACCTAGCATAGCATTATACTGTAACACGAACAAGGGTCCGCGTAAGGATGTGCTCTCACTTTTATCGATAACCCATTTTAAATTTTTTTAGCTGACACAAAGTCTGCAGATGGAAGTGTTGACATACAATATTATAAAGGTCATAAATAATAGTGTTTTTTCTAGCTAAGATAGTTTAACGAAAGAGAGAGATTAGCTAATATTTTTATAGCCAGATTTTTGATAAATAATTTACAAATAAGGTTTGATAAATACGATTACAAGGATTACATTATGTTTTTTTTTAATTAATATATTTTAAGTTACTTGCTAATAATGTAGCTAAATAAGTTAGGTTGTTTTTGATTTATTCATTACAAACAAACAATCACATTATACTAAAATATTCATCATCAAGATCACAGCCCCTTGAACCAAGAGTCCTAGACCTCCGCCGTTGAAGATGGGCCTTCCAGAACATATTTCTCGAGAATTTGGCCTACACTCGCCGCGCTGTCCAGGCCGGTTGACGAGGGTAATGAAAATGTATTAACGATTGCACAAGTTGATATTAGTTAAACTGGAATCGACGTGCTCTCCGATATATGCCGGGGCTCGAACCGCTAACCTTTTTTTATCCGATTGAAAAGCAATCTTACAGGCCAGTCAACACCGCTTTATAATAATTTGATTATAATATTTTATTTTACATTTATTTAATATATTTTACATTTATTTATCGAAATTGGCCCAACCCTGTATTAAACGAACTGTTATTCGTACTTACTCGTACAATGAAAATGGTATAGTTACATTTATATCTTTTTTTAAAGTAGTTGATCTGAACATTATTTTAACCAAACTAGTAAAACCATATGTTGACATATTGCCCTAGTTAATCTTCGATAATGCATGGAGCATGGCGATACGTAATCAATCGATACGTGTGGTGATAACAATCAGTCGATATCGGACCTTGCCCCGCCCAAATCGCGACTCACCCTAACTTCTCCGGGCCCTGGTAACCCAATATAGTTGACGTTTAGGGTTGCCAAACGAACATCACTTTTTTATATTAGTTTTTTTTTTGTAGGATATTATGTTCCAGCCATTGATAGCAATCTTATAAATCGGCATTGCTACATCCAAATGCACCATAGGTTAGATTTAGATAAGGTTTGTTGTTAGAAAATTGCTGGCCAAGTAAAAAAAGAATTTAAATAAATTAAAAAAGGCATAGTGAAAAGTAATAAACAATTATGATTTGATTATTAGTATTTATAGAACTAAATAAACTTTATAAAAATGTTATCCATTAACAAGACAATAAGAACAAGAAAAGGTAAATAAGAGTTTAATTTAGAAAACACATCAAATACAATAGCATTAAACAAAATTATAACTTTGTAGCATTTGGGGTTGAAACAATGGGGGTATATTCTCTTGATACCCACAAATTCATAAAAGAGCTGGGTAAACGAATTTTCCAAGAGTGTGGCGATCCCAAATGCCATAACTACCTAAAACAGAATATGTCCATAATAATTCAACGAGGAAATGCGGCGAGCGTTTTAGGTACCCTCCCTAGTGGTAAGCCCTTAGTTTATTTTGTAGAATAGCTTTAATTTCATAGGTATTTTTAGTTTTAGTTTTCTTTATAATTAGTTTTTAGTCAATTTTATTTTAATATTTTTGTATCGAATTACCTACTTCGAATAAATAAATATTTATAATAAGAGTCAACTAGAGTATTTTTTATACTAAAGGAAGCATTTAAAATTTACTAACAATAAATACTTAAATTATTCCTATTAAGTATAGGTATAGCTTCATAAACCTACTGTTATGTGTTTAATTTAAAATATGAATAATAAAACATCTTGTTTCACCATTACGAGTATTTTATTAAGAGTGAACCCATGGGATAGCTGTGCTGGATTGCTCAATCCCTAGTTGCAGCCCTTATAACACTAAGCATACTGCTGAAGATTAGTTCTTCCAGAATATATGGCTTTTATTTTCAAAATTTCAAGTAATATATTTACAATCTTCTTTACAAACGCCACATTTATTTATTGAGGTTGTAACAAAAAATAAAATAAAAACTAAATTTGACAGCTTCTCAAGACAACTCCGTGGTCTAGCGGGTAAGTCCCGGGTTCGATTATTGGCCGGGACAAAACAATTCATTTGTGATTGTTCTCGAGTTTGATACGCTAAATACATCGACCGAGCTTGCCACTTATCATGGGCCTATAGTAAAGTTAGCTAAATGTGAATCGGATTATTTTAACCTTTTTTCTTACCAACCTGGATACGGTCGTGATGATGATGATTTTCAAGACAGGAACAAAAAAGCTCGTACAACAGAGACCCTTGCTCAGCTGATCTTTATTTTATTTACTTATCTTAACGTATGTAATGTATTTTTTTTTTAAATAACTTAATGACCTACTTTTAGGTATTAGGCAAGCTCCAAATCGAGTCATCTTCAAAAATATGGTTTACAAACACTTTCTTTCTAACTAGATTGTCCCAAATTTATGTCTCTTTTTCATTTCCTCACTATCCTCAATTGCAGCAACATCATATTTCAATTCCCTCATCATGTAAGTAGTTTTATTTTTATATTATTGTTTATTTATGATGTAATTTATGTTTATATATATGTATATATTTATATATTACGTATTTATGTATTTGTATATGTATTAGTATGTAATATTGTTATGTATGTATTAAGATACAGAAGTATACTGTTAAGAATAACTTAATTAATGATTGCACCTACCATCTATCTATACTGTCTAAATGTCCTAAACTAAAGGTTTGGCTGTCAGAGAATGCCTAGCGGCATTAAGTCCGCCTTTGTACATAGTGCAATAAAGTTATTAAATAAAATAAATGAAAAAATAATGTTGATAACCCTAGTTCGGGTGTCGCGGGGTTTGCGGGGACCGGGGTCGTGTGTGAACAACCGGGTGGGGTCTGGAACACCCCTCAATATTGTCTCGGTGTCATTTCGACCCACATATCCGATGAACGGGTTATGATCAGATTTTAAACGTGTTTTACTTAGGTGACAGTGTTTTATACTACTTACGACATGTGGTGGTGGGCGACGCTTCCACTTGATGGTGATCAAAACAAAACAAATATTGTTTTAATTGGTCTAGCCATTTTCCAGGAGAAGCGAGACTAATGTTAAGGGTGGAACTTATGAACTAGTAAAATTATCATCATATTAATCAGAAATTATTATTTATATTTATAATCATGTTAATTCAAACCATTATTAATTAGACAGAATATATTTATTCAAAAACATCTCTCTCACTTCCTTAAAAAGCTAAACTAATCCTTACCTGGGCCCCGATTCTTGCACCTTCGCATCATGTCCGCTCGATTTAAACTGACAGTTTTCTATGGATATCTGTCGGTTTTCATTCGACAACGCACGTCGAAAGCACGAGAATTAGGCCCCTGGCATATTATTAATATGTATGTATATATAATAATTATGTATTTATCTTAATATTATGTATTTTTTCTGTTAGGTATTATAGTATTATAAATGTATATATTGTATTTATTTACGTATTGTAACTCTGGTTTTTACTATAGGTGTATTATTTCCATTTTTACACTCTGCACCTACTATATATATTAATCTCTGACTCTCCCAAAGGTTAGCTGGTAGAGAACACCTTCATGGTATTATGCTCGCGCATGTACAACACTTTATTTTGTGTACAATAAAGAATTTTATTATTATTATTATTCAAAACTAAAAGTAATAATTCTGTTTACAAAAGTTGGAGAACACAACTAACACATACTCGTAGCAATTGATTTTTATATAATATAGCTTTAGCGAATGTGACAAGATAATATAAAAGAAAGTTTGACAAGAAAGCTCGAGTTTATTTCTTTATTCAAAAAGCAACTAGAGAACAAGAATAAAGCAGCTGTAAAAAACTGCCAAATAAACAAGTCAGCAATAGCAGAACACCTAATAGATATTGGCACAAACCATTGGATTGAGGTGCATGACCCAGAGATACATTACATCTACCGCCCAGTATGTACGAGACTACACCGCGCAGTCCCAGTCGACACGTGACCACGGCCAATGCAACTTGTTTGAAACGTTGAAAGAAATATGTCTCTAAAGTAAATCATGTAAAGACCCGTTAAAATTATAAAAACAATTATGATTGTGAGCGAATATTTAATAAAAGAATTAAGCAATAGAGTAGGAGCAATTTAAATTACACCCGCCACCAGAATATTTCAATCCGTGGATTTTGACTCGGAAGTACCGGGTTCGATTCCTTTATTGTTCCATATATAATATTACCTTGGCGAGGTATATAAGACAACAACTGCATTGCTTGTGTTCGAATGCATTAAAACTGTAAGGTGAACTCTGAAGCAAACTGCCCACACTTTGCAAGCTTCGAACCCCCTCGCTAACCCGTCTTGCTAGGTGTGGCGAGAGTAGGCCAAAAATTCCAAAAAAAAAAACAATGAGCTGTGATGATGTGATGAACGGCCTGTTGTAAGTGTCGCACATCTGATGTACACGTGCATAGAGACATGGAAGAGATCGCAGGAGCGATTCTGTCCCGAGAGGGCATTATTAAATACCTTCCGTCAGTTTTGGACAACTAAGTAGTTACAAGGGCATATTATAAGAATGAGGAAACACATAACTTTAACAATAATGTCTCCTAGGAATTCCAATTAATGTTCACTTTACCCATCATAAACATTTTATTTTATTACTATTTCTACTAACAGATCCCAATCATGAAAATCGTTACCAAATCTAATAAATGTGAAAAAAACTTATATTTTCGTAGCTATGTAGGTAATAAGAAATAATTACATTTAAGAAAAAGTTATTGGACCTTCTTCGGCTACTTAAGAAAACAGTTTACAATTACTAAATTATTTGTTATTGTTATGTGAAACGCAAAATTGACAACTTTCCTTACATATGTGTAAATGACAGTTTCATTGTTTATTATTTCTTAAGATATGTTTAAGAAACGCATTTCTTGCAAAACCTGTTAATATTTACTTAATAACCAAAAATACGTTCAAGAAACTGGCTGTTAATCGCTTTTAAATCACAATCGATTAATTTTGTTTTAACTTAATATATATATACATATATATAATAAAGGACATCGTACAGAAAACATCAGTCCTAAAAACACGACATTTACGAGTATTCATAACTGGGATTATCAAATTTCAAGTGTTACCTATCCGCCAAACTCGAAGGTGCTACAGCAAATTAGATTTCGAGTTCCGACGAGGTTTCAGTATATGCGTACTATGCAGCCGCTATTTAAGGAGCCGATGACGCGCACAGAAGCAGACGAGACTTCGCCGTTGCTAAAATCGCTCGGCATTATAAATGGGTTATCACTGAAATTTCCCTTGTTTGACTTATTTGCTTGCAGGGAAACTAAGTTTAAAAAGGTGGCAAAAACTTTTTTAGGATATAGTGAGGATTGATTAATTATTATTGTTACTGCAAATTATTTAGGTATATTTATTGTATTAACCATATGTGAAGAATACTTACTAACGAATTGGCTTAGGCTGTTATGTTAGGTTTATGTGTTTGTAAATAAATAAATAAAGTGTTAAAAAAATTGATGATTTTCTAGGAGTCAATTAGTAGTTGAGTAGTTAATATCGTCCAAACACGTCGGAAATATGGGAACGCGGAAAACCCGAAGAGAAAATTTTAAAAAATAAACTGCAATTTCTGACTCATATATTGAGTCAAATTTATCGTTATCCATAATCATTCACATGGTAACACATTATTAAACAAAATTACACCACTTTTGACTAACAATATCCGCAGTAAACTAATTTGCAAAACAAATAACTTGACATGTCCGTGCAAAATGGCGCGAAGAACACCTCATATAATTCTAGATTACTAGTAAACGTTATATTTATTTTTATTTATTTCAAAACTTTATGCACTAGGTACACAGGCGGACTTAATGCCGCTAGGCATTCTTACTAGTCAACCTTAGGGACAATTTAGAGCATTTGTTATGTGAGGCAGGTGCAAAATATAATAGGAGCATTAAGATTTGTGAAAAAAAACAAAATCAAACTTAAATACTAAATCTAATATACTATATACAAAACTATATATTAATCAGTAGGTATACACTAAATAGACTACATACTATCATTATACTCGTATATAAATAGAATACATAGGTGCATATAAATAATAATACATATATATTAATATAATACAATATCATATACTTATATATCTATGTGTAGGAAACGTTTAAAAACCATTCTTTTAAATAACGATCTGTTTGGCGCTTGTCGGACATCTACAGGCAGGTTGTTCCACAAGTTTGCGGCAACAACTTCAAAAGAGTTGGACATAAAGCTAGAATGATGGGAAGGAATAGAAAGAACACAGTTATGCGATGACCGTAACGACCTGTGGTGTAGAGAAGAAAGATAGATTATACAGACAAAGCTTGGTCAAAAAGCTAATTTCTAATATGGCAGCTACTCACTTTATAACAAAGTGTATTAGTTGAAGCAAGTAATCCTCGACGCTGGACTGTGAATAAATTAACATAATCTGGGAGATATTCGGGTGTGCACGTGCACTGCATTTGACGGTCACGCGACGGCATACGCACGGCTCCACACAATACAATCCCATAGAACTTACAACACCAAGAAATGACTATTTGTAAAAAAAAAACTTTAAAGACATTAAACAATGTTTAGGTACCGTGGTCTTGCAGTTAAGGCCGTAGATTTAAACGCGGAGGTGCTGAATCGATCTTCGATTCGAGGACATGAAAGTCCACAAAATTATTTATTTATTTGTGAAACATCTCGTGTAACAGCCAGTTTCTCGAACGTGTTTTTGGTCCTTAATTATTACTAAAAAATTTACAGGTTTGCAAGAAATGCGTTTCACAAACATTACTTAAAAGTACTCAGTTACTCAAGAAAACGATTAAAATTATTTATTCGAAGTAATATACAAACAATATAAAATAATAATTACAATATTAAATGATTAAAAAGAAAACCTAAACCTAACAAAAAAATAAATAACTAAAATTATTACCGTCCGATGGGCGTAGTGTGCCGAGGACACTCGCTGTGTTCCCTCATTGAACGGCGTGGCTAACCCTTTGAGCAAAATATTCTCTACTTAAAGGGAGTTTTTCCCCAAGTTTACGAGAGAACGCCAGAGCCTCCTCGGACCCATCGTTTCGACTGCAAATAGGATGAAGTAGTGATAATTGAAGTAATCATGATTACTCAAGAACTATCCATTAGTAAAAACAGCATGAAAATCAGTGAGTAGTTTTTAAGTTTATCGTGAACAGACAGACAGATAGACAAACGCGAAGGAGGACTTTATTTTATAATATGTAGTGATATATATTTTACAAGAATATAACATTAACAATTTCAAAAGATTTTAAAAATGTCTATTCTAATCTATTTCAAGTTCTATGTCATAACCCTTTTGATGTTAAAATAAAAGTATTGTTACAACATTATAGCTCTTAACAGAACGCAATAATGATCACATTTCTACGAATAATGTAACGAAAACTAAAAGCTTTAGATTTATTTTGTATGGGGAAAATTTGAGGCTAATAAATAGTTTTTTAGTAATTGGTGTTCTTTCATATCCAGCTTTCTGTCTAGAAGATGAAGATTCTATAAGAACAATTATTTACACAAAACCAAAGCCTTTGTAATTATAACATACGACGCCATTTTTAACCTAGCCTTAGTGGCGGTAAGGCTAACCGCCAGATAAAACAACAATTTACTGACTGCCTCCGTGTTAAGTCTATCTATTCGATTCCTGGTCGGGACACAATAATATTTATTGATTTAAATTTCTGACCACCCCGAAAGGAAAACGGTCGTGATGATACTTTTTTACAATAATTTATTAAATACACATATAAAGTTAAACCTCGTTTATTTAGACGAAATAATAGTAGGATTACAATAATTGGTCAGTCAACAGCTAAAAGCTGGTCCAAAATTCGGGAACATTGTTACAAATAAAAAACAAAGTTATACACACACATACTAAAACATCATTTTTTTTTATATATAGCGGGAGCCGCGGCTGAAAATGCGGAGTCCAGCAAGCGGCGCAAGTATGTAAATATATTACAAGATTACATATTTATGCCGTTTGCTGTAGAAACTAAGGATACCAAGTGCAAAAATAAAATTAAAAGACATAACACCGCGTCTTGTCGTCTCCTCCGGTGACAAGAGGGCTGGCTCTTTCTTCGCCCAAAGAATCAGTATTGCAATTCAGCGGGGAAATGCAGCCAGCGTTCTTGCCACCATTCCACGCGGACGGGACTATATCCCTATCCTTAGTGTTAATATTAATTTTATTTTATATTATGTAAATATTTTTTTCGAATAAATATTTCGTTTTATTGAATAATTTAGAATAAAAATAAAGAACTACATATTTTGTATTTTGATTATTCAGTAATAAAATCTTAAGTTACGGTGCAGAGAAGTTGTCCTAAAAATATCGTCACTCATACAGAGCCTAATCAAGTAGGTAGCGAACGTTGACTTATGTAATTCTTTCTCTCTCTGTTTCGTCTCTCGGCTGTGTGCAAGATTAATTAATACTAACACTCCCCAGCCTTTAGGTATTTAGTCAGTTGTCTATGAATGTGTATTATTTATTATTTTTATTTCCCTATTTGCACGTACTTAAATTTAAGTGTCCCAAAGGTTAACGGGAAGACAATTTCTTGCGGCATTACGTTCGCCTTTTGTATACATTTACAATAAACTCTCCTAATTTCTATCTCAGCCAAAATTATGATAGGTAAAAGACATACAGCCTATTTATTGAGCTACCACTGACGCACGTGTTCAATTCATCCCTTAATTTCAACCCTTACATCACAAACAATGTACTCTTATCCGCGAATTTAATATCATTGTTTGTGGACCCCCTTACATCTCTTTATTTGGATATTATTATTTTTCTCATCACCATGTCGGTTTTTTTTTGTGGGGTAAGCAGCGACAATTAGGCTGCATTAGCTATTACTCTGTATACAAGTACCACTTATTTTTTCCCATTTTAATCTACCTAACTATAATCTATTTTGTAATAAGATATTTAGTTTGTAAGTTTTATATGTATGTTTATTATTGTGTATATATTAGTATTTAGTATATATAAATATATTTATAAGTAGATTATATATAAGTAAGTTTATTATATAAGTATTTATATCTAATTGATGTGTCACTTATACTTTCCTTGTACCTACAGTTGTTCTAATTAGTCCCAAAGGTTTGGCTGTCAAAGAATGTCTACGGGCATTAAGTCCGCCTTTTGTACTTTGTGCATTAAAGTATTGAAATAAATAAAAAAAAAACAATGGGTCTGGTCCATAAATTCAAGGTCTCTCTGAAATGAAATATTTATTTGTGAATGTTATTACAATTAAAGATGAACAATATATTTCTACCTGCAACAATCTACCTAAAGAGGCGTACAAATATTAATTTGAGTCCTAACACTATACGATAACAATTATTCTAAAACTACAGCTAAAACAAACAATTTATTTACATACATAAATCTTATATAGGTTCACATCGACGAATTGACCTGTAGTAAAGTTGGCTAAATGTGAATCCACTTATTTATAAGCGTGGTTTCTGACCACTTCGAAAGAGAAACGGTCGTGATGATACTTTACAATCTTATATAATATAAATGTCAAAATAATACACCTAGATAAAAAAAATGTCAAATTAAAATAAAATAATAAAATGTCATGTGTATCTTTTTTTTATTTTTTATACTAACACGACATGTGACCTTGCGCCCACCTGATGGTAAGTGGGGAGCGAGATCCATGAATGTTAGCAACTGGAATCAGACACTCACGACTGACATCAGTCCCTAACACTATGCCGGCTTGACTGGACATGACGGCAATTCGAGCCTAATCCCGAAATGTGTGGAAACACTTTACTGGGTTTATCAGCACGAACGGTGGATACTTCCACGCCCCAGCAGATTGGACAAATTACCACTATCAGTCTGCCTACCACCTATTATCAATGATAAATATGTACATTTGTCATAATGTTGTGCCTCGGAGAGCACGTCAGAATTATTATTAAATTGACCCTGGCCAATCCGTCTGACTAGCTTGTAGGCACAATTCTCCAGAATTATGTTAAGGCCCATCTCCAGCAGTAGAGGTCTAGGCGACGGTGTTCCAGGGGCTGTAATAACTAATCTTATTAACAGTATCCTTAATAATAAGTAATCTAACTGCCTCCATGGTCTAGCGGTTAAGTCCGTGGATTTAGACTCGGAGGTACCGGGTTCGATTTCTGGTCGGGACACAAAAATATTTATTAATGTAAATACCTACATTTAATTAATATTTAATTTATTTGTGATATTTCTCGAGTTTGGTACGCTGGAGACATCGACGAGCTTGCCACTTGTCATGATTGGCCGATAGTAAAGTTGGCTAAATGTTATTTATAAGCGTGGTTTGATGATAGAGTATCGTTAATTCTATATACGTCAAAAAAATATATATTTAAAATCTCTAAATAAAAAAAGACACTAGGGGGTGAGTCAGCTCTAATTCTCTCCTTATTGTTATATTTATTCAAGGTCTTGTTTATGCTTTGTATATTTTTATTATTTTATACTGAATTTGGCATGTGTCACCGCTCCCACCTGATGGTAAGCGGTACGCGAAGTCCAAGAATGGGAGCTACTGATAACAGAATATAAAAGAAACGGGTCCAAATCAAACGTTCCAAGTCAAAAGACCCTTATTAATGCAATATTGGGCTATAGCAAGCACCCCGCGGTGATGTCTCGTCACAACCGGGGGCGGAACGTGAGACCTTTAGCAAACATTGGCTTGCTAAACATTTGGGATGCATTTAAAAAAACCGTTTATAATCAACCCTAACTTAATGCTCCCGATTAAGGTATCATTACGGCCGTAATTTACACAGACGTTTTCCAAACTATAAGCATTCGAATTCCAATACTTAAGCATAAACGTCATTAGTAAATTATGCTATTTACGTCAGAGCTTGTGACACAATTACAAATTATTATATAAATATATATTAAAAAATAGGGACAGAATAAGTAAAGCTATGATGGTTCGGGAATGTTTAAAGGATGAGCGAAGAAAGATTGACGAACCAGGTATATAATGCAAAAATTGTTCATCGGATTCACATTCAGTCACCTTTACTATTGGCCAATTATGACAACTGGCAAGCTCGTCGATGTCTGTAGCGTACCACACTCGACAAATATCACAAATAAATTAAATACATTATAATGTTCCGACTCGAAATCGAACCAGGCACCTCCGAGTCTACATCCACGAACCGCTAGACCACAAAGTCATGTAAAAAGTTCATCACCTATTTTCAGCTATATGATTTAATGTCACCAATAAGACATGTATTAAGTGGTATGGATAGTAAACAAAATTAAATCCCAGAGATCACTGACCACCTGTACTACCAAGCATTAACAAGAGAATTAAAAAAAAAACTTTATTTAATTATTCCCCCTTCGCTAAGGGCACGAGAACTGGGCAGATGGTCCTGTATCGATCCATATATTTGACACGCCATATAAAACTCTAATATCTATAGTAATAAGGTGTAGTTTTGATTGAAAACAAATATTTATATATAGTACAGTATGGTCTATTCATTGAATAATATTTAAAGACAAGTCATTCAATTATTATTTTTTTTTCTAGACCTCCGCTGCTGGGGAATATGATCTTCTCTCGTCGAGCCGGCCAGACGGTCTGAACCATTCCAGTAATAACGTTGGTATGGTAAGTGGAACCGGGACTGACGGCTTAGCGTTCTCACGAAGGCACCAAATCTATTATATGGACCGTGCAACTGCTGGGTCTATCGTGTGTGGGAAAGAGAGATGAGAAGTATTTATTTTATTGCACAACGACGCTCACCATCCACCATTCTGATCTCCCTGCCCAACCAAATACTGTATGATTCCGTTGGTCTTGGAAGCTCGTTCCATAAATGTATTAACGGCACACCTGCTTAGACCGAGTCTCGAACCCGTTCCTGATCATTTCTTCTTTGAGATCATAATATTTGTTCGACTTCATGTGGTCTTTTGGAATATTTGATTCCCACGGAACGGTAAGTTCAAAAAAAGTACATACGTAAGAAATGTGATTTTTTTATTGGTACGTGGCGTAGCTGTTTTTGATTGAACCGTTTCAAGGTTTACGTAGCTTGAGGTTGTCAGCAGAAACCGTCGCACTTCCCGCACTTGACGAGGTTGCCTAGATGTGAGATGGATGTAGACCACACATGTTGCATCCCACACCAGAGATCTGCAAAATGTCCACAGACAAACGGTCATGCCATCGGGTTCTAGAATAGCGAATGAAACTAAATAGGTGGTGGTGGTAATTTTAACAGTCTGCCCGGGGCTAGGAAGTATCCACCGTTCGTACCGATAAACCCAGTAATTTGGAATCACAGGTTTCGGGATCAGGCTCGAATGAATTGCCGTCATGTCCTGACTGGCATAGTGTTAGGGACTGAAGTCAGTCGCGCGCGCCACTTACCATCAGGTGGACCCAAGATCCATGTCGTGCTAGTATAATATATATATATATATATATTAATCAACTAATTGCCCGATCGTTATTCATAAGTCAATAAGACTATTATTTGCCAAAATCGCAATTGCTTTCCGATTAGCATAACAATCACTGAACGAGACACATGTTATAAAAAGTTTTTGACTAGGAGATTTAAAAAATACCATTCGAGTAACAAAAAAAAAGTATAATCACGACCTCATCCATTCCGGGGTGGTTAGAAACAAATCTTTTCAGAAAATAGATCTAGTCGGTTGTTCCACGCAAACTATCCGTAAGTACCAACTTTTGAAAATTAAATTAAGCTGTTATTTTTATGTACAAACATATAGAAGAGAAGTAAATAAAACACTTTAAACGAAAAAAAATGTGTAAATACGTGTTATGTTAAGCCACGAACTTAACATAACACGTATTTACACTTTTTTTTAGACTTATTACATTTCATATTTACACTTTTTAGACTCGGAGGTACCGGATTCGATTCCTGATCGGATCACAATTATTTATTTGTAATATTTCTCGAGTTTGGTATGCTGGGACATCGACGAGCTTGCCACTTGTCATGTAAATTTGACTAAAATTGAATCCAATTCTTAAAAAAAAGTGTGGTTTCTGACAAAAGTTCTGGTCTTTAAAAAAAGACCAGAACTATCACTAGCCAATCCGTACAAGTGGAAGCATGTCAATGTCTCTAGCGTATCAAACTTGAGAAATAAATTAAATAAATGTTTGTGTCCCGACCCTGGATACCTCCGCGTATAACTTTAATGTCTTAACCGGCAGACTACGAAGGCAGAAAGTAGTTAAGCGATTGATTTAAATATAATTCCCCCCCTGGTCATAATCCACACTGGTCTAGTATGGGTTGGATTTTTATTTTGTATTTAAAATAATGATAAGAAACACTGCACGTGCTGTTTTGTGACATGACAAAGGGCCTCTCGATCAGGACTAATGTGACAATTTTATTGGAAAGGGGTCCACATCATTATTCATACACAAATATAAAAATCGAGGGTATTCTGGTGCACAATAAGTTATACTACAGTAAAAGCCTCAGCGGATATACGGCTTTTGGTATATATAAGTGAGAACAGTATATTATGGATGATTTGATATGTGCTTTGTACAGCAACAGTCTGGTTAAAGGTGGAGAAAACCGCTCCAACTTGACTATTTTAATAAATTTTGGCAGAATAATTCCTTGCATCTCTTAGGACATGTTTACGTAGCTCGTTTTAAATCTATCTAAGTGCTGTTAATTTGTTAAGGATTCGCAGCGTGTTTAAAATATATTTATGACGTCATGTAAAACGTCATAAAACACTAATAATATTCACTACTGTACATACATTGTGAGGCTTTTTTTAAAGAAGCGGAAAAATAACACAAATAAATTAAATAAGTCATTCAGGTCATCAATGATGAATGTCGAAGAAGCGAAAGAGGTATGTCGTGATCGTGACAAGTGGCGCTCAATTGTTTCTGCCTACCTCGCAAGGGATTTGGCGTGAAGATATGTATGTGTAAGTCATTCAAACCAGGAACCGAACCCGGCACTAAATCCACCATCGTAACCAGTAAGTAACGGAGGCAGTATTTAAAATAGAATATAATAAATAGAGGTATGACGAAATTACGATAAAAATAATATGTAATACTTTTTCGACAAATGTCAAAAAAACCTCATAACAAAATAGAAAATTAAATAGGTCGTAACAAAATCCAAATTCCATAACAAATAAATTTTCCAACAAAGCGATGTTAATGCCGACATAAAGCACAGTGAAAAGGTAAAAAAAAGGCAGTAGAGTTTACACAGTGTCTCCCACGAGGCTACAATTAGCTTTTGATGCCCAATTTAAAAACCTAGTACCTATAATGGTATGCTAGAGACATCGACGAGCTTGCAACTTATAATGATGGACCTATTAATAATAATAATGTAATTCTATATAGCACACAAAATATAAAATAATGTACATAGGCGAGCATAATACCGTATGTATTCTCTACCAGCTGACCTTTGGAAGAGTGATAAATTATTATATTTTTATTTTTCTATTTAGATTTTATTCAGGAAACATACAGATCTTAAACATAATTACAACAATTCTAAAAGTTACACAATCCACCAAAGTTTCCACTTAAACATTAAACATATATTTTGCAAAAAAAAAAAGAATAATTATTAATCAAAAAATCTACCGTAAGTAAAACATTACCTACTGGCAGATAGAAATCTTACTTGGAACATAGTCATATCCTAAATGACATGTGGGCGTTTGTTTTTGCTTTTCTATCCATAAATAAAGAAATTGCTGATGCTTAAAAATGGCCGTTAGAATGTTTAAAAAAATATATTTTGTTGGGGGCGACAAAATGACGTGCCTTATAGGCATACGTTAAACATGTAAAAGATAATCAGACTTTTTGCTATCGGCGTATAGGTTAGCATAAAACCGAAAAGGTAGCATAAATAATAAAACTATTTTAGGTTTTTAAATTGGACTGCTGAGCCCTTGATGTCCCACCAATTCGCTACAAAATTAAAAAGCTCTAGAAAACTTAATCCCTAGGGATGCGAATGACTAATCGATTTAGTACAAAAATTCCATACAACAGATTGAAAAAGGAAAATTGATAGTGATGTGCGCATTTAATAAAGTCGTTGTTTTGACTCAAACTAATAAATAACCTATTTGTATTTTGTGTACTCTAATATTGATAACATACAAATATGACTGCTGATATAAAATTATACATCTTTTCTTTTTTAATAGAACTATAAAGGAAACATAAAAATTGCATAAATGGTACCTTAAAAAACGAAAACAAAACACTTGTTAAATAAATTATAAGCTCCTCATATATTGATGGTTCGAAATGTTCGAGAACATTTTTTCTGAATACATTGTAACGGTCATGAAATATGTCTATATCATTATTGGCACTGCAGAGACTACTGTAGGTGTTGCACATTCGGGATGTTGACAAATGTGAACCTACATTAGTTCTTGAGGGAGTTTTGATCTGATATTACGATAAATCGTACTTGAGTACAGCCCTAGCGCTTGGAGGGCGGTTGTGTCGCTATATTGATGTAACAAACTTGCTCGACGTGTTTATGTTCAATTTCTACTAAAAAACTTTGTTTGTTTTTAACCGGACCGCTTGTTTACTTTCGCCGCGAGCAACAAAAGTAAATTTTAAGCTGGATCCATATAGCATATTATAACCATCAGACAGCTCTTTATACTACAAGCTATTATAATAATAATATTTCCAGACAGGTCACACAGCGCCATCTAGTTTCCGTGGTAAGCAACGAGGCTTGTGTTACGGAAACTAGATAATTGATAAACTACAGACCGAGACAAATTATACAATGTACAACTTGCCCCCGGTGGGAATCGAACCCACGACCTCCCGAGTTCACGGCAACGTTTGTTACCACTAGACCACGGAGGCGGTCTTTAAACGTAAGCATTCGAACCTTTTATTACAAATGAAAGACACGGAATGAATAGAGTATACAATGTGAAATCGACCAGAACTACATTGGGCAAGTCATCGTAATATGTATTAATTTCAGGCTGTACAATAAGATAACTACTAATAACTATATATCCACTTACCTTAGGGTAAATCATGTTAAAAAAATTGGTCAATTTTTTACCTATACTGAAACTGAATACCTATTTTTATTATTATTAAATTCTTTATTGCACGAAAAAAATTGTACAAAGGCGAAGATTAATGCCTACAAGGCATTTTCTAACATCTAACCTTTGGGAGAGTATGAGATGAGGGGTAGTGCGAATATAAAAAAAAATGAAAAACCTATTGAAGGTATATCAAATATCAATTCAAGTGTAATATAAATATTTGATTTGATTATTAAGTATCAGATTTCCCGATCCAAGTATTTGTATCACGGACGCGTATAGTGCGTAAACATTTGTGTTTTTTCTTTAATATACTAGCACGACATGTCAATTGAGCCCAGATTAACAACTGGAATCAGACACAACTGACACCAGTCCCTAACACTGCAGGTATGTCGGTTTATTAAGATCATTTTTCATATTGGACAGCATTGCTGATGAATCTTCCACTAGCAGGAACTACTCCACCTCATTAAAAATAATTAAAATAAGCATTCGAAGTAAAATCAGTGACGTCATTTGCTTGGAAACACGCGTCCTTGTCTTTGGTTATTCGACGTCATCAAAAAACTTGAAAGCGTTTGGAAAAGCTACTAGAACATCTGCCAAAGAAAATTCAGTAGAAAAACGTGCTTAAGACACGGGGTTAGAATACGACAAAGCAATCAATTCAATGTTGCCAGAAAAAAATATTTATGTTTTTAGGTGAGGTACGGAGAGTTAACAACTAAGAATACTAATTTTGAGTATCCGTTTGACTAGAAGGAATGGTGGAGTGGAAGAGCAGTTTAGAACAAGTCTTGGAATACGGGTATAACTAGCTGTCTAATTTTATTGTCATTAACTTCCAGAAAAATAAAATGTATATTATGTCCGAATTTTTATCCTTTTAACAAAAAAATAAAGATTTTTATAAAAAAAAAAATGAAAGACAGTTTGTCTCATCCTTTCAATATTAGTTGAAAATTTTACTGTAACTTGTACCTATAGTTTATAAAATATCATGCAAAATCAGTTTAACGTTTCCACACTGTATATGTGGAGCCAGCTTTACTCTCGTCTAAATTGAAATTAATTTGAAAATGTTCGTCATGTGTTATCGTTAAACAAAACATCCCTTTTTGGAGCGCCCAGTTTATCGGAAGTTATATGCGATGGGGGAATTTTAGGCTTTAATTACTCAAGAAGCTACTTGACATTTTTTTTAAATGTGTTTTAAATTGTTAAGCTATTGCATAGCTTTAATCGCGGGCTTTGAGCGCGGCGACCGAATCAAGAAATTCCGTAACGAAAATAAACCTAACACCCCCCACTCCGACCGGCGCAGCGCGGCGCGCGGTGCGGCGTTGAAAGCCGTGCATCGTCTAACATCGTTTCAGTTCGGCAGACTTCGGCACGGCGACTAGACGTATGCGACTATGCGTGTAGACTAACTGCTAATAGCTCATAACTAATTCTATCTCTTTTAGACACAATGCTAGGTAAGACAGCGTGCTTTTTGGCCGCGTCCACGAGTAATATAAAAAACTTGAATTAATATCAAAGAAAAAAAAATACTGCATAAATAAAATAAATTATAATTGCATAAGTTGATAAAAAATAAAGCAACATATATTAGACGTCTAATGACGCTTCATTACGTTGAATCGATCACCGGCAGCAATTCCTAATGAGTGATTTGTTTTTCATTATCAACTTACTCATGGTTCTCTTGTTCTTTATTACTTAACTTTAAATTTATATTGAAAACCTTTAATAGTTCTTAGTGAATTTACTGTATAATATTTACTATAATATTGTCAACTGTTGGTTTTCCAAAATGAATAAAAAAAAAAGCTATGCAATAGATTTACCGCGGCAGTCCCCGAGTGCCACACGTATTTCTATTATTTTACTGAAAATATATATATATGTATATATATAGGGTCTAAATCGCCTTAAAATAATAATTTTAGCTAGATAACGTTACAGTTGGCTGACGTAAATAAAAAATGATCAACTAATTTACGACACTAAAATAACCATTTGCTTTTTTAGAACTACGTTCCAATTTATTAAATTTTCTTTTACTTTGTGCTAAAATACGAAGAAAAACAACTTAATAAAGCAGATATACCTGTGTGGCAGTTTACAATATTTACTATTAAGTGACGTCACTCACGCTGACGATTCAAGGAGGTTTCAAGGCACGTCGCGATTTTGCCAATTTTATTTCTAGAGTCCCTAAGGACATTCCGAGGCTCTCTCCATTTCACAGCTGAAAGCAATAATTGAAGCCGTTGAGGAAACGTCTAGAAATAAGTAAGTGTAAATTTTGACATATTATTTATATAAGTTACGACAAATTTAGACAGAGAAAACTATCAAAAACATTTATAAAGAAAGCTTCGCCTACGACCTGAAAACAACCTACCGACACAAACAGGGTATTGGGTACAATATTGCTAATTGTATCTCTTCGGGTTGGATAATCCGTCCACAGCGGGAGGGCTTCAAATTAAAAAGACCCGGGTGTCCAGCCAACAAGAATGTTCGGATTACCGCTCCCACGGGCACGGGGGACTCCCCTTGCAATATACTAGTTTAACTCGACAAATTTGACCACTTTCAACGGTAAAGTCATATATACCCATCTAGTATGATAAAGCTGAGTCTTGAACCCATTCCTGATCATATTTGTCAAAATTTCTGTATATTTTTCTAGAAAGTATAATCTTTTAAATGTTGTATTGTGCAAGCGAGAGGGATCCAAATGGAAACCCCTCTAATATTCTCATTAAATAATTTTAATGTATACATGTTATGCTTTAATCTCGTAGTTTGTTTCAACTGCCTCCGTGGCCTAGCGGTTAAGTCCGTGGATTTAGACTCGGGAGGTACCGGGTTCGATTCCTGCTCGGGACACAAATATTTATTAATGTAAATGAATACATTTAATTCATATTTAATTTATTTGTGATATTTCTCAAGTTTGGTACGCTGGAGACATCGACGAGCTTGCCACTTGTCATGATTGGTCTATAGTATAGTTGGCTAAATGTGAATCCGCTTATTTATAAACGTGGTTTCTGACCACCCCGAAAGGGAAACGGTCGTGATGATACTTTACTTTAGTTTGATAAATAAAAAGAGCGGTAATGGCTCGGTTGTCATCGTCATCATAAGAGTGTGTCCCGCCACTGCACGCGGTCTTTTGCGACTCTCATCCAAACCTCGCCAGGTCTTAAGGTCATCTTTCCATCAGTTCTACGGTGGACAGCAACCAGCAGCCAACTGACACTTCAGCTTGCTAATTTTAGAAGCTATCAGTCACTTTGTTTCTCTGGCGAATGTGACCACGGCATAAACACTTTCCTTACTAAATTTGTTACAGATTTACAACATCACTGTTACGGTGCTTCGAAGAGCACGCTAAGGTGTCGTTCTCGTTTCCACTTATACCAACTTGTTCGTTAATAAATTGTCACCAAATCCTCGCCAACCCGTATGGCTAGCGTGGCAAGTGTAGGCCAAATTCTCTAGATATATGTTCTGGAAGACTTATCTTCAGCAGTGAAGGTCTAGGACCCCGTGTTCTATGAATAATGAATTTAACTAAAATCTAGACTTCTACTAATTCTATTTAACTGTAGATGTATATAAAATATGTATTTAGAACTGAGTCGAAGATTTTGAAAGGTGTAATCAAAGGTCAAATGGGTACTAGGTCAAACTTCACCAGACCAAGGGACAACTCAACCATGCGTACCCCAAAACGGATCGTTAGAAATTCTCAATACAAAAATCCCAAGATGAAATAGTAATTTATCAAAGGCTTTGGGAACCTCTCAAGAAGTGAGAAAAAGCCTTTATCGTAAACTGCAGACGTGATAGGTGAGGTGCTTACAAGTTATTGCAAATATTTGTAAAGAAATATAGTTACATTTATAGACTTGGCCTGAGTTGCACCAAAATACAGTGTCTGTAATTATAACGATTAACGTTAAAAATGGCGTTGAAAGTACCCCATTTCGAAGGTCAGAAGTTAACTGGTACAACAGACGTCATTTTTAACCATAACCATTACAATTATATAGACCTCGTTTTGATGCAATCCAGCCTTATACTTAATTGTTTTAAAATAATGAATGATCAACATTTTGATGTATTTTGTATTTATGAAAATGTTTATAATAAGATTAGGTAATATAATTATTTAAAAAATATTTTCTTTTCCATTTGCAACCGGCCGTGAGGCTGGCCAATGTGGATATTAAAACTGAAGCCATCATTCAAAAATAAATGTTGTTAAAAACAATAAAACGACATATTAATGATTAAAACTATATTAGTAACCACTATAAATCAAATCATTTATTTTCCTTTGGTTAGCACAACATTTTTTTTCCATAGTTTACTATTATTTCGATTATAAATTACTATAAAATAACCAGCAGCTACTGCTACTACTACTATGGGCTTAAAACTAGGTACTTAAAATTAATTTGTGGCTGTTAGAAGTCCGTGTCAGCTAATATAATATACGAGTATACAGACTGTATTAGTAACAGTATAGTAGCAGACTGTTTCTTGCTTACTAGTATCCAGTTAAAAGTAAAGTATCACCACGACCGTTTCCCTTTCGGGGTGGTCAGAAACCACGCTTATAAATAAGCGGATTCACATTTAGCCAACTTTACTATAGGCCAATCATGACAAGTGGCAAGATGTCTCCAGCGTACCAAACTCGAGAAATATCACAAATAAATTAAATTTTAATAAATATTTTTGTCTCCTGACCAGGAATTGAACCCGGTACCTCCGAGTCTAAATCTACAGACTTAACCGCTAGACCACGGAGGCAGTTCCAAATGCAAGTGTTCTCATAATAACATTCCTACAGAATAAATTATAATTAATAAAAAAAAACATTGCATTACACGTACCTATATTTTATTATGTTTATGCTATTGAATTATACAAGACATACCATAACTTTTTCGTGTTATAGATCGTCTTATTATCCAACTCATATTACCTGAAAGAAGAATAAACATTTGGTTAGTTATTTGTTTTTTTCTTTGTTTGTGTTCTCTTCTCGGGTGATAAATGAAGATAAATTCCAGATGTTGGAGAAATTAATGCTTTTTATGGAGTTACTCGCGGCATCAAGCCCTGACACGTCAGGTACGAGTATAATATGAAACATCACAGCGCGGGAAAAACGCAAAAAATTTACTGCAACTTGTGCACTATATATAACTTCCAATTTATCGTTTTCCATAATTATTCACTTTGTAGCACATTATTAAACAAAACAACACCACTTTTGACTAACAATATCCACAGAAAAGTAATTTATTTACAAAACAAAAACTTGCATTTGACATGGAATGAGAAGGAATCTTAAGTTGGTTGATTGAAAGGAATTCGAAGTGGGATTTAAGGTATGAGGGATATTAGGATTATTAAGAATGTTATAAAGTAAGGTGAGAACATGAACAGACCTACGAAAGCAAATATTGAGCAAATTTATCTAAACGCGAAATTGAGAGACATGATCATAGCTACGCAAGCCAAACACATAGCAAATGCATAAGCTGAGCAGATGATCAAATTTATTCATTAGCTCTTCAGTGACGTTGGGATGGCAGGTATCTGCATAATCTACAATGATAAACTATTGGGTATATTATATTATTGTTTGAGTAAATTAATAAATACAATAAAAATAATTTATCTAAATATTTAATTATATATATATATAATACTTACTAACTAAAATACTAACATATTAACCTTAATAGAATTCTATTAATGTTTTTTGTAATTGATTTGATTGTTACTAGTAGCAGAGTGAGTGCCCAACAACATTAACTTTTTAAATATCTCAAGTAAGCCTTGACTTATACTATTATCGTTGAATAAACCTATGTGCCTAAATAAATAGTTCTTAAATAATATATATACGAGGGGCGTTCAAAATATTCTCGGTATGTGGATAAAAACAAACAAGTACGAAAAGTTTGATATTTTTATTTTTCAATATACTCCCCCCCTATGTTCATACTCTTATAAGATCGATCAATTATTTTTTTTAATCCCTCATAAAAATATTTTTTATCTTTGGTGTAAAAATGCTCCTCCACGGCCGTCTTCAACGCTTCATCGTCAGAAAATTTATTTCCACGCAGATCCTTTTTAAGATTGGGAAACAAAAAGAAGTCGCTTGGGGCTAAGTCCGGACTATAGGGTGGATGAGTAACAGTTTCAAACCCACATTCAACAATAGCTGCCTTGGCAATATGAGCAGTATGGACAGGGGCGTTGTCATGCAGAAGCAGAACACCTTTGGTTAACTTTCCTCGCCTCTTTTCTTTGATCGCATCTCTTAATTGACGTATAACGTTAGCGTAGTACTGCCCTGTGATATTTACACCTTTTTCTTTATAATCGATAAGCAAAACTCCTTCACAATCCCAAAATATTGTGGCCATGACCTTGCCAGCTGACGGGATTACCTTGAACTTCTTGGGATGAGCTGAACCCTTAATGTGCCATTGCATGGACTCCTGTTTGCTCTCTGGGTCATAATGATGAACCCAGGTTTCATCTCCAGTAACAATTTTTTGCAGCACCTCATCGGGATTTTCACCACACAGGTCGATAAAATCTGAACAGCAAGCCACACGCATATCCTTTTGAAGAAGCGTCAGCATTCGCGGAACCCATCTTGCACTTACTTTTGACATATTAAGATGGTCATGTATAATGTCATGTACGGTACCAATAGAGAGATTGGTTACTTGAGCTATAGATTTTACCTTCACTCGGCCGTCTTCCAATATAAGTTTTTCCACTTTATCAATATTTTCTTGTGAGGTAGCCACTACAGGCCGGCCAGGTCTAGGGTCATCTTCAATACTCTCCCTTCCACGCTTAAATTCGCTTGACCATTTTTGAATAGTAGATAAAGAAGGAGCAGACTCACGGTAAACACAATCCATTTCCTCTTTTATGGTTTTTTGATTTTTACCCTGTTTTGTCAAGAATTTTATGACGGATCGTTAAAATTGTTAATTCGCTCATGGTGTTCATGTTTGTTCGGCAATTGCAGAAAAACAAAAGAACATCTCGGTTCCAATTTTACTTTTTTTTAATGTCAATGGATGAATCTTAGCGGCCAGTAACAAATATATATATAAAAGAGGTTGTAACGTATCAATACCGAGAATATTTTGAACGCCCCTCGTAAGTAGTGTAGACCGCACGATTTGTCATATCCGCCTTGCCCTCAACTTTTTAAAAAAGTTGAGTATGACATAAGGTGAAATTAGACTTGTAACAGATATTGAACGACTCTGCTGCAAGACCGCTTTCATAACATAGTGTCAACTAGCTGTCCCCTATAAGACCAGGGCAACCTTAGTATAGGAGACAGAAGTCGTCTATTAAATTAAGCATGTACAACAATGTAATATTTATTTTTTTGTTCAATATGTATATTTTAATTTTGTGTCAATAAACTATTATTATTATTAATGGGAAGAAGCAGCGAACTGACTGGTATGAAGTTCTAGGAGCGCTTTAACAAATGCATACTGGAGTGGATTAAAAGAGAAAAAATAAAACCTTTATACAAGAATAACAATTGCAATAGCGATTTACAGTAATAGTCTCCGTATTTAAGGTATTCCATTACATAACGTTTGCGCTTAAGTAACAGAATAGGGTTGGAGGAATTCCTAATGCATACGGTCAAATACTTAATATTCAAATGAGCCACGAAACGTGGAGGCAGTTAGCGGAACGTAGCCTACAAAGCCTACGGATTAACATACTTTGATCATAGATATTGGATGCTGTAATCCTTATTCATGCACGTTGCATTACTCCACTGTACTGGCTGGTCATATACGAGAAGGTACAGGTCGCGCGGAGAAAGATGAGCACTATTACTTTTTTTAATTAGCGGAGGTTTTGCGTTTTTTTTTAAGTGGCGCGTGTGGTCCATGATAGCAACTGGAATCAGACAATCATGACTGACATCAGTCCCTAACACATAGGCTTGACTGGGAATGACGGCTATTCGACACTTATCCCTAAACGTGTGGATACACTTTACACGGGTTTATCGGCACGAAGGTGGATACTTCCCCGCCCCGGCAGACTGGGTAAATTACCAACATTAGTCCGCCCACCACCTTTTTGTTGTTCTCGTCGTGTGTGCCATTCGCAATGATGTTAAATGCATTTTATCATAATATCATAGTGATATTTATCATTATTCTCCCAGTTCTTGATTTTAGTCCGTGACTTTAGACGCGGAGTCACCAGTGCCTTTACTGGTAGTTAGTGGTACTTCTCAAATTTGTTACGCTACATAGGTACATCAACGGGCTTGCCAATTGTCATGATGGACCTATAGTAAAGTTGGCTGAATATGAATCCGCTCTTTTAAAAAAGCGTAGTCTACTCCGAAAGAAATACGCATGTGATACTTTCCTTTACTTTAAAAAATATTCTTGCTATTTTTTTCTCTTCACAAATGATGTTTATCATGGATACATCAATATTATTAATAATTAACGCGCAGAATAGGTACATATGTTTTGTCCTATGCCTTCTTGAAAATTAAATGTATTGCATACACAGTACACACACTAATGCAAAGCTATTATACACCTCTCGTTCCGAGACACGATAATAGTAACCTAAGCACGCCTAAAGGTGTTCCGAGACGTGCTTAAACTGTTTTGCCAAAGCTATGTGACATCACAAATGACAATACTCCTCGCGCTTAGACTGCTCTCGGTATCGAGGTAGATCGCTCTGAGCTCTGTCAGTTGTTTGTCATAATGTCCCGCGCCATTTTCAAGTTAATTTAATATTAGTTTTTCTTTTAAATTATTTAATATTGTAATTCGGTTATATTACTATATTACTTCTTAAACAAATATATAATTAATATTTAAGTAGAAAGTAAAAAAAATGTCTGTAACACGGCAAGTTATTTTAAAATACCAAAATAAGTTGATAATATTAAACTTTACACATATAAAGATGAATAAACCGAGAGATGTATATTTGTTAGTATCTATACTCAAAGATGTGGAATCCGCATATTATCTTCCATATATTAAAAAAAAACTATAATTTTATGAATGAAAATGTGATTTACACCGTTCCGAATTGATATCACGCTCTGAGCATCCAAATCGTGATATTTGATTCGGAACGACTGTTAGTATCATATTCATTCTAAGCGCTCTGAGCTTGATTCGGAATGAGGGGACAGTGTTACTTTATATTACTAAGAGTTATTTGCAGTAGAGTTTGAAATCGACTACTGATGAATAAGCTGGAACAAGTAATTATACAATAATCGTTTCCGGAACAATACAAAAAAAACGAACCAAAATAGGAGATAGAAAACGTAACTAACCCCGAATTCCTTCGTTTTATTGTGCTTCAATGGAGTCGAACCGTGAACTAATGTATAGCACGTCATAGAATACGAACAGCTGTTGTTAAGGTTACGCCTTTAGAACTTGCACCTGCCGATCCTATATCTACTGCTGATTGAAGATAGTTTTTTTTTTCTAATAGAATCGACTTTTTATAATTTTATAACGAGAACGAGATGTGGCACCGGCCTCACATGACGCTAAGCGCAACGTGAGATCAAAGAATGAACTGACACTAGACACAAGATTGCAGTTCCTACCATTGCTGATCTTTTACGTCTTGTGTTCAAAGTAAGACTTCTAAATAATTTAATCTCAAGGCGCAATAGATTCTTTAAGGTTGTAATTTTCGATATAAGATTGTCGATAAAACAGAAAGGTTTACGTTTGGCTGAATAAAATAAGAATACCTTATTTTATGTATGTCTGCCTCCCTAGCATACCTCTTTTTATAATTACATAATAATGTCACTTTTTGATAGATAGATTGTCTTTTTTAGAATTTTTGTGAATAAAATTGCTTGAATAACATGGTATTTGATAAGATTTTAATTATTTATCCATTTACCATCCCTTCGCGTACGTATAAATTTGGGGACTCATATATCTGTCGTACGATAAATATGTGGAATGCTCTTCCAGCCTCTGTGTTTCCACTTTCCTATAACTTGGGAGTCCTTCAAGCGAAGTGTGAAAAAGCATCTAGTCAAGCCGGCATAGTGTTAAAGTGGAGTAGACGAGTTCTGGAGTGGAGACCACGTACAGGAAAACGCAAAGTGGGAAGACCCCCCGCCAGATGGACGGATGACCTGAAGAAGGTCGCTGATGGGGGCTGGATAAGGGTGGCAAAAGATCGTGTGAAGTGGTGAGCCTTGGGGGAGGCCTACATCCAGCAGCGGAGAGACATAGGCTGATGATGATGATATTACAATGTTTATGTATAAATTGACGTAGTTTATTAACAACTTTCTACTAACCACTCAGTAATTTTGTATTATGTGGCGACTATGAAAATATTTTATTTTTATATTTAAGCGTACCCCTTAAAAATTACGTGCCAGGCAGAAATGTGACTATCAACATTGGGTCCGGTTGATAAACTCACAAACAGCCGAACTTTAGGCCGAAACCATTCAAAACCGAAACTTCTGCGAGACTAATTTTAATTAAAAAATCGGCAGAAAGTGTACTCGCGTCACCTCGGGGCGTCTCGCGTAACGGTAGCATCAATTCGTAATTTAGTAGCGCCGCTGCAGACTTCCCAAATTATAAAGACAATAACTGGAATATTGAAGATGTCGGGAAATCTTGTTATACCACTTTTTAATGGACTTGTAATTTACTTCTACTTCGTTTAATATTACAACTAATAATACTTACCAAATGTTTGCGTAATGCTTTGATGCCTATGCTTATCGTGCAAAGTCGAAGGTGTGGAATGTTTCCCCATTCCTATAACCTGGAGTCCTTCAAACGAAGTGTGAAAAAGCATATTTATAGACCTAGTCATAAAAAAATACACATCATAATTAAACACAAGCACAAATTTCTTACACCTGGATGTCAATAGCATCACGCTCACCTGATGGTAACCTGTACGCGAGGTCCAAGGATGGAAGCAACTGACGCCAGCCACAGACGACCGGCATCAATCCCTACCACTATGCCGGCCTATAAATATGCTTTTTCACACTTCGTTTGAAGGACTCCAGGTTATAGAAATGGGGAAACACACTAGCTGGGAGAGCATTCCACATCTTCAGCGTGCGACAGATTTTCCAGTCTCCAAATTTGTATTTACGCGTAGGGATAGTGGCTACGGTATGTGGATGCATATTTACTGACTGTTCCTGACAAGTGGCAAATTCGTCGATGACTATCGTACCAAACTCGAGTTATATATGTTTTTTTTTTGTGCACCTACCTGCTATCTAGTCAGGTTTTCCGTCTAAATCACAGACTTACCCGCTAGACCATTTTAAATGTTAATCAGCTTTTTAGCTCTCTCTCTTTAACTCTATTGAAGAGTAGGGAATATCTTATTCAGAGGATCAGTGTTGCCATCCAACGAGGTAACGTCGCCGGAGTCCTCGGAACAAAGGGTTCATCTTCTCCTGGATTCGATGACATGTAGAGATTATAATCAAGATATTTGTAAGTATTTAGTTTTTATATTAATTAGGTTTATCTTTTAATTTATTATTTCTATTTTAATATTTTTAATGTTCAACTAAATAAATGTTTATTTGTTTAAGTATTGCCCCTTTAGATTTTCCTTTATGTTTTTAATTATATAACTTTTTGTATTGTCATTACAAATGCTTCCTGTAAAAATAATAACCTTTGGTTGGTATAATTTTGCATGCTTAAGGCATGCATGCATGCGTCAGTCGAAAGCCGAAGCAGGCATATTATCTTTACCATAATTTTAGACCGTTACAGCAACATCTTTGCAGTGTCTAAACATAAAAATTGTAAAAACCACGTCATAAATCATATTAGTGAAAAGTGTGGCTCTGGCTCCCTAAAAGCGGCAAGCCAGTATTTCAAATAAATTAGATTTAATGTTTAGTCAATATATTAATACTATTATATAGACTCGGAGGTACCGAGTTCGATTGCTGGTCGGGACACAAAAATATTTATTAATGTAAATAAAATATATTTAATTAATATTTAATTTATTTGTGATATTTTTCGAGTTTGGTACGCGCTGGAGACATCAACAAACTTGCCACTTGTCATGATTGCCTATAGTTACGTTGTCTAAATGTGAATCCGCTTACTTATATTTTTTTTTACTTTAGCAAACATATCAAGGTACCGGTCGGTATGTAGCCATGCGTAGCAAACAATTGAACTTTTTAATCATTCAGTTTCAGAAGCGCTCGAACAACACGTGTTACCAATTTGAGCTGTTTGTTTGTTTGTATATATATTATTTTTAAGTCATTACATGTCTTTAAACGACTTAAATACTAGTTAATAAAAGTTGATAATAAATATTTTAAAAAGTTATTCTTAAACACACCTTTGTCTGATGACGTCACTATCAGTCCTCGAAGAATAGCATTACTTGGCGAAATTCTGTAATAAATCTTATACTAACCCTTTCAGTACAACACAAAATATTATGAATAAGGTTTAATAACTCGGGAGGTCGTGGGTTCGATTCCCACCGGGGGCAAGTTGTACATTGTATAATTTGTCTCGGTCTGGGTGTTTATATGTATAATATGTATATATTAACAAAAAAAAAGGATAATATGTAGTTTATCAACCATCTAGTTTCCGTAACACAAGCTTCGTAGCTTACCACGGAAATTAGATGGCGCTGTGTGACCTGTCTGGAAATATTTATTTATTATTATTATTAATAACTTTGATGTCCTTGTGGTCTAAAATATCTCATAAAAATAGTGGAAAAAATCCTCTCCTGGTAAAATGATGGATAATAAATCCACTTATGCATGTGTTTTTTTTACTAGTCATAAAATATAATTACTAAGTAGCTAGATGAGTGCAAATAGCACGACATGTGACCTTGCGCCCTTCTGATGGTAAGTGGCGCACAAGGTCCATGAATGTTAGCAACTGGAATCAGACACTTATGACTGACATTAGTCCCTAACACTATGCGGGCTTGACTGGACATCGTTTCGAAGCGGTAAAACAGAATTTAGCAACCGCTAAATTTTGTAATAACGCACGCTTTGTGTTGTCCGTGCTGAAAGGGCTAATATAGTCTAAAAACCAAAGTTTAACAAATAAAATGTACTTAAACTAGTCTGTTCTATGTAGGTATGATTACGACCGCATATTTCGTGATGGCATATTATTTATTAGAATAAATACGAGTATAAAGAAGACACGGTATTGTGGTAAGCCTGACAAAGCCGGATCGATAACATTGCGCCAGTTCCAACAATCCTTCCACCACTAAACTACATCTGTTTCGTCCATAGACATACATGTATCCATACTAATTGTACAAGATCAAATCAAATCATTGATTTCCTTTGGTTACCACACTTGGATATTATAAATACATTTTTTTTTATAGTTTACATTTAATAAGATAACCTTAAAATAACCAGCAGCTACTATTAATAATTTTTAACTAAAACACTGTTGCCTAAAATAAAATAATAATAAAAAAAATATCCTTGCCAAGACGTCTGGTATGTTCTGGAAGGCCCATCTCCAACAGTGGAGGTCTCGGACACTGTGTTCTAGGGGCTGTAATGAATGAATGAACTTAAAATTAATTTGTGGCGCTAAAAAGGCTGTGTCAGCTTACAATCTACAAAATACATAAACATAGTATTATAACAATATTTACATACATACATACATACATATCTTCACGCCAGGTCCCTTGCGGGGTAGGCAGAGACAATTGAGCGCCATTTGTCACGATCTCGACATACCTCTTTCGCTTCTTCGACATTCATCAACCTCTTCATACATGCCCTTTTGTTTCGATGGCTTTTTATTGCACCGGCAGCAATAAACAACAATATTTATTAAACTTTTTAAACTTTCGCGCATATTCATAATAGTTTTTATAATTTTAACGGGTGTTTACGAGATTTACCTTAGAGATTGGATACCTTTTGGATTGAGCTGCATGACCCAAAGATACTTTCCACCGATCGTCACTATTACCCTAGAATAGTACGTGAAGCGATCGAAATAAAGAAACACGAAAATTTCAATCGAGAGGGGGGTTATAAGCTATCTTCATCGTGGAATCCAGTAATCAATAGGTTTCGACGCCGGGAAAATTTATGTCAATAAATATAAATTCGTAGCTGTAAAAGAGCAGTGTCTGCTTACAATCTAACATAATAAGATTAAGAACGTTAAAAGTTTGTATTCTAAGACGGTCCCTATGAATACGTCTGTGGTACCATTCCTTTTTGCCGTGCATAATGGAGCGGGCTCATTGTGCCTCCGTCCACAAAAGAACACGCTACCTTCACGGCATACACCTCGACTACCATTTACGAGAAAAAATAACAGAACGCCGAGGCTCGGGGCGAAATGTGGGCGGCTGTCGGAAACGAGAAAGTCCACAACTGTTATGACATGCTGCTGATCGTTGAGCGATTATTATATCAGAAAAATGTAACGAAACCGTATAATAAAGGCAGCTTTGTGGTTGAGAAGGTATCTAAAAGGTCTTAAACCAATAACTTTAGGTACAAACTTGAGTTTAGCTCAAGATGTTCTATCGTACAAAGTAAGCAATTCGATTGTTTAGGCAAGCCCAATTGCAATCAATTATCATCATATCAATCAATAATAAACTATCGATCCTAGCCCAGTGAGTGCTTTTGTACACTAATATCGTAGAACGGATGACCGTTGGAGTTAGACGGGTTCTGGAGAGGAGACCACGTACGAAATCACGCTGAAAGAAGTTGCTGGTGGGGGCTGGCAAGGACGGCAGAGCTCGTGTGAAAGGAGAAGCCTTCGCGGAAAGACAGATTATGATAAAGTTTAAAATTAAGTTTTATATGCCACCAGTGCAAGCGGTCGTGGCGCTGTAAATAAACATGTATTATTACACTAGTTGATGGTGTCGCTTAAAGGAATTATTTTTTGCGAATGTCAAACTTAAGGAAATTATCGAACCCTTCTGACATTTTTTTTTTAGTATATTTTTTTACTATTTTTGATATACCTCGTAGTTTAGATACACTGCGTCCTTATGATCTAGCGGTTAAGTCCGTGGATTTACACTCGGAGGTACAGGGTTCGATTCCTGGTCGGGACACAATATTTTATTTGTAATATTTCTCGAGTTTTTTAATTCAAATTATTTATTAGCAATGTAAGGTTTTACAATATAATTATGTTAACAAACAATCGTTGAACATTATTACAGGATTTGCAAAAATATTTTGGTGATGGTCCCACACAAGGCAGTTAAGCCTGACACGTAGGTCCCAATCTAGGGTTATATTTTTAGAGAAAAAAACGTAGCAAAAATTATACAAAATAAATAAATTAATTAAATTTAAAAAAGTTTGGTACGCAGAGACATCGACGAGCTTACCACTTGTCATGATGGGCCTATGGTAAAGTTGGCTAAATGTGAACTCGCTTATAAAAAGCGTGGTTTACGGTCGTGATGACACTCATTTTTTAGACCCAACCACGCCCACTTGACAAATTCACCCTTCAATGCCTTGAACATATGTTAGCCTATTTTATTATATAAATCCTGATCAAAGAAGTTTGCTACGGATCTTGTACTATCATAACGGATGAAACTTGTACAGAATATTACATACACATACATAACTTCACGCCAAATCCCTTGCGAAGTAGGCATAGAAAATTGAGCGTCACTTGTCACGATCACGACATACCTCTTTTCCTTCTTCAACATTCATTAACCTCTTTATACATGCCCTTTTGTTTCGATGGTTTTTTAATATACCTACAGCTATTGCTTTATTTATTTGATCGTGATAGGTCTGCCAGGATCTCTTTTACCCACAACTTTCACATTATATATCTGGTTCGTCAATCTCTCTTTACTCATCCTTTCAACATGTCCGAACCATCGGAGCATTCCTTTTCTTATTTTTGTCCCTTTGCTTTCTTTACTACCTACGCTTTTACGTATTTCGTCATTACGTATGCGGTCCGACAAAGTGACGCCGCATATCCGACGCAACGACCTCATCTCTACTGCATTAACTCCACTCATACATATAAACTTCTCGTTTCCATATATAAGTGTTGGTACCAGCATGGCATTGTGTATGGCGAGTCGAGCTTTGTCACTGACATTTCGACTAGCCATCAGTGACCCCAGGGCAATGTTAACACCATTTCCCGCGTTCACTCTTCTTTCAACATCCCTATCACACTTCCCATCCGCAGTGAAAACACTGCGCAGATATATAATTTCATTTACTTGTTCTAGAGTTGCACCATCAATCTTTATCGTCACGGTTGTCATCCTTTTTCTTTCAAACACCAGTACCTTGGTTTTTCTCGCATTTAAACGGATTATATATATATATATATATATTAGAGAAACACGAGTTAATTGTGGGTTGTTCGGGTAAAAGGATAATGATACATTACGCCATAAAGTTTACAGTCTGTAAAAGGATCCATTTGTCGGTCCAAGTTCGTTTATAACACCGCAATTACGTTTCTTGTGAACTGTTAATACAGCAGATGTTACCATAAGACGTCTTTTGTGCTACTATTTCAATTAATTTCATGATAAAGATACTAAAATTTATAAACGCTATCATTATTTTTAAGATTATTAAATCACTGCTTCAATACAACACAAACCAAAATAACACATTTTTACAATAGGCTAATCACAGTTTTGCAATTTTTTTTCTCTATTGCTCTGTTATTTTAAATGGTCTAGCGGTTAAGTCCGTGGATTTTGACTCGGAGGTGCCGGGTTCGATCCCTCGTCGAGTCACAATAATATTTATTTATTTAAATAACTGAGAACCTCATGCTGCGCAACTACGCCAACCTCGGTACAGGTTACGAATTTGCGCAGTTTGGGGTCGCATGGGGACACTCAGCCAAGCGTCTGGCCAAGGAGTTGTCCAAACGGCTAACGGAAAAGTCTGGAGGCAAGAAAGCTGGCAATTATTTCTGCCAACGTATTAACCTCGCTATACAGAGGGGAAATGTTGCCAGCCTCCTTGGGACTATCCCTGAAGGGTTGTCTCTAGAGGATTTTTTTTACTTATAGTTTATTTTTTATTAGGTTTATATTTAATTTTCACTAACTAAAAACCAAATTTTTATTTGGGATATTTTCGAGTTTGGTACGCTAGAGACATCGACGGGCTTGCTACTTGTCATGATTGGCCTATAGTAAAGTTGGCTAAATGTGAATCCGCTCATTAAAAGTGGGGTACTTTACGTTTTACAATCTAAAGACATAGTTATTAAGCTTACAATTAGAATAATAGAAAAAGAAAGAATTTATTTAGTTTTTTTTTGTAATATACTTAATTTATTTAATTTTAGGTTTTTTTTTACCAATTTAATATTGTAATTCGTTTTACTGTTTAATATACTACGTGTAATTGCAAAACATGCAAATCATTTTATAGGCTTCAGTCAGTTGTCTTTGGTAGAACCCCTTTTTGACATAAAAAAAGTAAAGTATGTTTAAATAATATTTTTTTTTTAGAATGTATAGTGAATAAGGCCGCGTCTGAAAATCACAATATCTATAGTGATAAATACCTAAAGGCTGGGGAGTGTGACAAGGTCACACGCCGGCCAGGAGGCGCGGCAACTTTGCTCGAATCTCAAGGCTCCTTTTTATGTAAGTCAAAGAGCGCGGTTGCCGACCTATCGCTACCTACTTGATTAGGCTCTGTATGAGTGGCGATATTTTTAGGATAACTTCTCTGCACCGCAACTTGCAAGATTTTATTACAAAATATTTTTAAAAAAATACGTTTTTTTATTTTATTCTAGATTATAATATAAAAATATTTTATCTTTAATAAACTCCACGTGGTATAGTAGATATTAAAACAAAATTAAAATATAAATACATTCAAAATTGCTTCCAGAGTCACAAAACTAATACCTACTGAAAACAAAGCTTTTACAATTAATTATACAAAATTACATACATACTTCAAATCTAAAATAATAAGTTATTATTTAGGATGGCTTTTTCGCATTACACACGCGAAATAACATCGTCGTTGGAATAAAAAATAATCGTCAAGTTATAATGCACATAAATCAATTAGCAATAACTAGATTAAATAATTTCCCACGCTTAGAGCTAGAATAAATTTATCTCAAGTTACTAGTTGTTGTGAAGTGAACGGGCGTTTCTATGTGTGTGTATGCTTACAGGTAAAGAGGTATTCTTGTTATATTTTTTAAATTATTTTTTTTGCACTAAACTTGTACATAGGCGGGCTTAATGGCCAGACATAACTAACAGTACAGATTGCAAATATTAAGAAGTTTGATGTAATTATTTTTCATAACGATGTCAACTGTAACATTTTCAAATTCTAAGTTATTTATCTGCCGCAGTTTATCAAATCGATCCAGTAGTATAGGAGCTAACGCTAAACAAACATTTCGTGCGTGCGATCGCGTCTTTGTCAATTTTTTGTCATCCTAGGATATTATATATATAACTGCCTCCGTAGTCTAGCGGTTAAGACCGTGCATTTAGCGCAGAGGTTTCGATTCCTCGTCGGGACAAAATTATTTATTTAATTTATTTCTGATATTTACCTGTGCTATGTCGTCAAAAGTCTCAAACCAATGCATTTTCCCCGTAATGTAGTATGGAGCAGAGACGTGAACACGGACGGAGGTCTAGTCCAGAAGTTTAAGGTGCAGAGGTTTCGATTCCTCGTCGGGACAAAATTATTTATTTAATTTATTTCTGATATTTATCTAGTGCTATGTCGTCAAAAGTCTCAAACCAATGCATTTTCCCCGTAATGTAGTATGGAGCAGAGACGTGAACACGGACGGAGGTCTAGTCCAGAAGTTAAGGTTTAAGCGAGCTATGCTTGGTATTTCTCCGATGGATAAAATTTGTAAATAAATATGTAATATTCGTCAGAGACCAAAGTCAACGACATAGCTTTTAAAATTGGCAAACAGAAGTGTGAGCGGGCCGGACACATGTGCCGCAGAACCGACGATTGATGGGGCAAACGGGTTCTAGAGTGGATACCACGTACGGGATGACGCAGACGCAAAGTTGGACGATTAATATGGAAAGATGAACTAAAGAACGTCGCTGTTGGGGGATGGATGAGGGTTGCAAAAGACTGCGTGCAATGGCGAGCCTTGTGGGAGGCCTATATCCAGCAGTGGAGAGACACAGGCTGATGATGATGATGTGTTGTTAGGGTGAAAAAAAAAGAAGGCATCGATATCAAGAATAAAGTCCAAAGCTTACGTTTGCGTGATTTCAGTGTACAACAATGAAGTGTAGGAGCCGGCGCGCGTTTAATTATCGAATAATTAATCTACAAATTAGTGAATGTTATTTTTTAATGCAGCTGCAAAACGATGCGCTCACGACATAATAAAAGGCTTGGGCAAACCAGATACGGACATATAGATGTCACCAGACCCACGTTTTTGATCTACATGGTAGTTGATACAAAACGACATCGATTATCGGTTACACAACACATTTTAAATTTGACTTCGTAATTTACTTAAATGGCATTATCTTCCTCCGTTCCTCTCGTTATACTCTTCTGTCTATCTATTCCCTTGCATAATTCTAGTTTCGTTTCGAACTCGTTTGTAGTAGTTGTCACAAACCCTATCACAACAAAAGTAAGTATATTATCCATGTACGAGTATGTGTATGTAGTTACTATAATTTATTTACTAGAATTTAGTATATGTAATAATAAGTATATGTATGTATTAGTGTATAATAATATAGTTAAACCGTATAATTTAATACAATTTTGCACCTACCTTTCAAACACTCACTCAATCACTTGAAAACAGTTTGTATGGGAACTCGGCCATTTATTTTAAGGAAGTGGCACTATGGAAGGATTCAGTTACCGGCTCTAAGCATATATTAGACAAGTCCAAGCAGTGCCGTAGCCTGGGTTTTTGCCGGTGGCGGAGGCCATGCCGCGCCCTCGATGATATAAAATCTAGAAGGCTTAGCTACCAGTGTGCCCTGGCCTTAATTCGCGATGCCGATTTAGCCGACAGGTGTGAGATATTAAAACGTTTATCAACATTGTTATTGTCGTAATTACGATTAAGTTTTTAATTCAAAAATGATACAGTATTACCCCCTTAACGGATACAAAGTTTGAATTATTTTAAGCCTTAATTACGTTAAGTACACCTAAATTGATTGCTGTGCAGTGGACATTTTTTACGACTGGCAATATTTTTAGGTCACTCAAAAGCTCATGTTATTAGCTGACGATTCCAGTTTCTGAATGCTACTTAACATAATTATTTTACGCATGGTTAACTCAATACACTGATACTTTTTTTTAGTAGGTACTTTGTGGCAACCGTAAGAACGTAACAACTATTTCCTTAAAATCCTAAAAGCACGCGCGCGGTTTGAGCCCCGGCTATAACATTGTTACGTGAGTCAACGAGGTCAAATATAAATAAGAGCCATCGAGCATATTTAGATATAGATAACAGAATTACGAAAAAAAAAAACCTACTGAGCAGTGCATGGAGCTGATGTCAACCTTATGGCTAGTGTTTTTAGGATCACAATAGCGCTATCTATGATCGACTAGAAGTTTTTTTTTGTCTAATAGTCAACTGAAAAATAATCAGAGCCAATGCCAACCTTAAAATTAGCGTTTTTAAGGCTACAATTATGTGCATCTATAATAGCGCCATCTATGATCAAGGACCCGAACAAATTTTAACACATTCTAGAATTATCTTTAAAAACTAAAAATAATATTAGTTTAGTTAACAATTACTTACGAACACGAAGTTCTTTCAAAGTTCGAAGAAGAACGTGTTTTACACTTCCGTAGCACGCAGGCATAATGACCGTATATAATATATAATCAAATTTAAAGTCAACGTCGAACACACACACACACACTAAATTATTTATATACCGATTGGTGTAAGTTAGATTCGCATACCGTTTGGTTTCTTGTCCTGTCTTTATATATTTGTCGTGCGCAAATATCTATTACAAGACCAATCTAACACTTTTAAACATTTAGCACACGATTATTTTGTACAGTGTTATTTCTCAGTGCAGTAACCTTAAATCTAGTTGTATTTTTGATCGCTGCTTTAAGTCACAGACAGTTAAAGCATACTTCGACTTGGTATGTTAGCAAACACAAGTTTTAAACTGAAGCAAAGCCAACATGGGCCAGTCGAGCGTACACAATGCAAGCTACCACCCGCAGCGTATCGAGAGTAGCGTCTACTCTCAACGTGCGAGGTGTATATAAAAGTTACGAAAGAAATCCGATGTAAATACTCGTACAACATTTTAAAATAAAATATATTATATTATTTTTTATTAAAAAAATGTTCTAAGGCTCATTGACGTCTCTGGTGACAATAGGGCAGGCAGTTTTTTTTCCCAAAAATTAAGTATCATCATTCAAAGGGGAAATGCTGCTAGTGTATTGGGCACCATGTCACAAGACAGCGATTTGGAGGAGCAATTTTTTTTTGTAAGTATGTATTTTTATTTTCTATGTATTTTATTATTTTTTAGGTTAAATTTAGATTTTGTTTTAATATAGTTTATTTAATATTAAAAAAAACAAACAATTTCATTCAATGTTTTCAAATTATTATCAGTTGAACGCGGTGTCCCTGTTCTGTATAAAATAGAGTCGCCATTTTTTTTATCTTAACACCTCTTTTAACGGAACCTCCACTCAATTATTCCTTCCAGCTGTCAAACGTAGGGACGCCTCGGCAAGGCTCGAAGAATAGAACTGTCAAACTCAAGGTACATCGCGACGTACCTTGAAGTGTGTTTATGTTATTTTCGGATTTAATTTATATTATTTAAACTTGTATAAGTTTGTATTTTTTTTATTAATAATTAGAAAATTACTTATTTTAGTTAACGAACCCTTTTTAAACAAAACAAATTGTCATACTCATTCAAATCAGTTTTGTTTCAAAATATTAAGAACGTTTAGTAATTGTCACAAAATTAATATTCGCAGTCTTTAATGTTGTTTCGAAAAAAATTATGCCAGCGGAAATATTTAAAATTGTAACATTTATGCTTTTCGAGGTTTGGAGAGTTAACAACTGTCTACCCAAATTCTTTACACGAATAAATATTTCATTTCACTTCAACTAAAATACCGAATTCGAAGATGCCTTGAGGGAACCCGTTTGACAGCTGGAAGGAATGGTTGAGTGGAGGAGCTGTTAAGGAAGTGTTTTAGAATACAGGTGAAAATCTTGGTTTTTTTTTTCAATTCCGGTGTAGACACCCAGAACCTTAGCCAGATATAAGGCTTTTCATATTATTATCTCACGTGTTGTGTGAATGTATTGGTTGGATGCATATCACACCGCACGAGTAAGATGCACATTTTGGTTAATGAATTCACTCGTTTTGAGATATTTTTGTCGTACGATAAAGATGTGGAATGCTCTTCCAGCCTCTGTGTTTCCACTTTCCTATAACTTGGGAGTCCTTCAAGCGAAGTGTGAAAAAGCATCTAGGCAAGCCGGCATAGTGTTAGGGACTGATGGCAGTTATGAGTATCTGACTTCAGTTGCTAACATTCATGGACCTTGCGCGCCACTTACCATCAGGTGGGCCCAAGGTCACATGTCGTGCTAGTATAAAAAAAAACTACTTGTGTGTTGTAAATAGTAGTTTAAGTAGATAAGTCTAATGTAGTATAATATAATATGTAGTTTTCGTATCAATCAGATCCTTTAGTACTTACTACAGCTGTCATAATGATATTTTGCACTATACAGGGTGTTTGGAAGGGAGCTGTACATACGCCTAGGGTAGAAACTAGGGATAGTCTGCTACCTACCCCCGCCCAATATATTGACCTTGGCCTCAAGGTTTTTTTTAAATTTATTTTTATTTTTTATTTGACTTTTTGTGATTTTTTTACTAAAACTAACTGTAGCTCAAAATCTATCCATGGGACCGGTCTGCTAATGGTCTTGTTTTAATCGTTAGAGTCTTAGGGTCCTGCAAAAATATATTTTACACCAGAAAATTGTGGAGAAGAAAAGTTATGGGGCCTGAAGTACCGTAGTAAGGTAAAGAAATAATTTTAAGGGCAACTTTCTATGGGGTTTAAAAAAAACTAACAGGGTTGGAGTTCTTCTGATTTTTTTAAAACATTCTCAGTTCATGCCCTTTCTAACAATATGCTAAAAGTGTAATTATCACTTTTAGTTTTAAAGTTATTAATTAATTTTCGCAACTAGGGCACTTTTACCACCACGACTTCAGGCACACAGGTGTGTGTGTTTCGTATTTATGCTGTGATCCTTGTCGGCACCGAGCTTATCACGACGCGTCGGCTATTAAAACTACAAGAATTCTATCGACATTCGAGACACGGAACAAAAGGTTAGTTGCTGCTAATTTCATTTCTTTCGCTCAATTTCGGAGTATTTTCACCAGCGCCTAGTCGTTTCCCGTTCAGATGTCAAATGCCAATTTTAACTTCAAAGTAGAACTAATATTGTAGCTTGCCATGGTGATATTTATATAAAAATAACACGTATATACTCCTATGTATACTCAAGTCTTTTGTTTTGACCTAACGAGCCTAGAATATTGAGATAAAACGTTCCATGAACAGTAATGGCACCAACCAATAGCTTATCTATTAGCGGGCGGCTAAATCCTTTGTCGGTGTCCGTCTAAACATCCTGCATTCACCAATGAAAGTTATAAACTTTTCTTAGTAACGTCGTATATGAGCAGTAAAATTATCACACAATCGAGCATGCGTGCTCGTCCATTGCTGTAAAGCCGCGTGTACACTGCGTTCGCGAACCAGCATCAAACCAAAAGAAAAAACCAATAATCACTTTTTATTCTAATATTTATTGTTTTGTATTAATACTTTAATAAGTTAAAATCATCATAAAGGATGCGTGGTAGGTCTACGATGAGATGGACTGACCAGGTTAAAGCAGCAATGGATCACCCCCTACATGAGTGCTCCAGGAAGGCTGCAGTTCGAGACGAGTGGCGACGGCTTGTTAAGCGTGCCACTGACACTCAAGTGACGACCACGACCACTCTGCCAATAGTGTAGCGACTAAGAAGAAGTTAAAATCAAATTACATATAAACTAAACCTAATAAAAAATATATATATACGGGGTGTCTTTGTATGGTCTTACGTTAGACTAATGTGTTATGATATTGATAGAATCAGATAAATTTTAATAAGAAACCATATGTCGAAAGTTAATATTTTTTTGGCTATTATACAAATTGGCTATTTGAAATTAACGGTTTGATTACAGAAGCCAAAAATTTTGGTCACTTCCGAGATGTGGTTTCTTGGTCAAAGTTGTTTGTTTCTATTAACAGAGTAACATACGAGTCTAGTAGAGTAATACCATAAAAAATACGCGGTATATTATTATTAATTGTTTTTTTTTATATATTGGATTTATTTTATTATTATTATTCTCTTTACATTTTTACTATAATATACGAGTATAACTATTGTTGTATCTGTGTAAATATTATTAATAGATAATAACAATTAATTTATATTGACAATTGACTGATTGATTGAGATTGACTTCACGGTTTATTGGGCTTTACAGTTAAGCCATGTAATGTTTTATGGATAAATAAATAAATAAAAACTTATAGTACAGTGGTACAATTATTGAATAACAACGAACTTTGAATATTTGTATGTATTTAAGCTTACTAAACACGCAATAAGTGCTGGAGTATAAATGCACCCTCAGTTTTAAACACGGCATGTAGTAGTGAGAATTATGTACACTTGTCTTCAGACATTGGTATAAGATATACAACACCACCTCAGAGAGCACGTTAAGCCGTCGCGTCGGTCTCGATTCGACTAAACTTGTGGCATCATATAATAAATAAGTTGTCATTAAAATAAACATCAGACCCGCCAACTCGTTTAGCCAGCAGCGTGCGAGTGCAGGCAAAATCCTACATAAATATGCTATATAGGCGCCCTCAGTGATGAGACACGCTTACAAAGAAAAAAATATATTCAATAACAGCCTGAGTGTTCGACCACACGTCGGATTCAAAAGGGTTAATAAACGACGCTTAAAAAAACTGCAATAGGTTCATTCGTTTCGGAGCTCTGATGCCAGAGGACAGACTATAACCTTAAGCTTATAACACCCTCTTATTTGGTCGGGGATTATAAATAAAGAGGGTTAAACGTCAAGTCGCCACACGAAAATTAGCACACGTGTGATCAGTTATAAAAAAATAATTTAGTTAACGTTTTTAAGTCTTCAACTCGCAACACTAAACTTTTTGTGTATACCGATTATTGGTTAAATTCCAAAATGTGTTCAGTTAATGTCATCATCCCCTAGAACACAAAGTCCTAGAATTCCACTGTTGGAAATGTTCCAAATTCTTTTGGAGAATTTGGCCTACACTCGCCCAGTCAGCTGTCCAGACGGGTTGACTTGGCAGGTAATGACAACGTCAACTTATTTATTTTACGAACCAACTGATCATACATGTACCAATTCCGTAGTGACGACTTTTACTACGGGTAAAGATCTCATTTTGCTATTTATAAAAGAAAAGTTGACATACATACATATCTTTACGCCAAATCCCTTGCATGGTAGGCAGAGGCAATTGAGCGCCACTTGTCACGATCACGACATACCTAATTAGTATATTAATGCTGTTTAAAAGAATGGTCTTCACACACTTCTTGAATAGTGGAATAGCCTCCGTGGTCTAGTGGTAACAAACGTTGCCGTGAACACGGGAGGTCGTGGGTTCGATTCCCACCGGGGGCAAGTTGTACCTTGTATAATTTGTCTCGGTCTGGGTGTTTATATGTATAATATGTATATATTTACAAAAAAAAAAAAAAGTATAATATGTAGTTTATCAACCATCCAGTTTCCGTAACACAAGCCTCGTAGCTTACCACGGAAACTAGATGGCGCTGTGTGACCTGTCTGGGAATATTTATTTATTATTTTATTATTTATAGTTCCTAACAACTGTAAGTAATATTGTATGTATGTATGTATTATTATTTATTTGAATTTAGTATTATTATATATATATATATAAATTTATGTTTTATATTAGTATTAGATTTAGTAGAATAATAATTATCTATTTTCCTATTTAAATATTTGCACCTACGTCCCACATACCATGTTCGTAGGTTGACCGAGTAAGAATGTCTAGCGGCATTAGGTCCGCCTTTGTACATAGTGCAAAAAGTTTTAAATAAATAAATAAATATAAGTTGGTATTAAAAAATTGCGACTACCTTACATTTAAAATAGTCCACATTGTCCCTAAGGTTGGCTGTCAGATAATGTCTAGCGGCATTAAGTCCGCCCCTTGAATAACGTGCAATAAAGTTCTAAATAAATAAATATTTATTGTCCTATGCCTACTTGCAAAATAAATAAGTTGAAATTGAATTAATAATGGTTTACATTACTACACACCACACTAAGCAAACAAACAATCTCACCATGAAACTTATACACGTTGCAGCTTAAGTTCGTGAGCCCAGTGCGTAATAGATGTTACAGTTAGAATCCGAACGACGACGAGACAATACCGGAAATGGACTAGCGATGCCCCTTGTTAACTGTCTGAGTTATAGTTTGAGAGCCCTTTCAGCGATAGCTCGAAGTAACCGTTATTAAGCTCCTCGACTTGCAGACTAACGTATGATGTTAATCACAATAAAATATAGAGGGAATGAAAGGCAGACTTCTGCGCCAATTTTAGCTCCGTTGTAAGCGTAGAGGTGTAATATAATTTATATTTTATTTGGCATAAAAACAGACCTAGAGGTCTAGAGAGAGGAAAGGAGCTAAGGGATACAGTCGTGATGATACTTTATAATTCAAAAAAGTAATACTGTTACTAAAGAGAGTAACTTAAATATATAATAACAACAACAAATATATAACACAAATTAAACCATAAACTGAACAATATACAAAGACAAAATAATAATTTATTGTATGGGGTGTATTTATAAATTAGACTATTATTATTAGATTGTTGCACCCTGCCCATAATCTCTCACCATCCCAAAGGTTAGTTGTCAGAAAATGTCTACATTAAACACGCCTATGTACCTAATTTTAAGATTGGTGCAATAAAGAATTTAATACATAAATAATATATACATCCGTTCATTCTTTGAAAAGTCGTTGTGAATCATCATATTAGCTAATTAACTGGTAAGCAACCGGTTTCACTAATATCAACTTGTAAAATTGTTAAATATTATCATTTAATTTGACATCATACACTCGCCAACCCGCCTAGCGAAAGGCTAAATTCTTTCTTAAAGGAATCAGAAATAATTTCTTAAAGGCTATTCTCCAGTAGTAGATTTCTAGGGGCTTTGATGATATGGTCAAATTAATTAATTTTATAATAAATTGCCTCTGTGGTCTAGCCGTTAAGTCCGTGGATTTGGACTTCTGGTCAGGACACAATCATTTATTTGTGACATTTCTCGAGTTTGGTACGCTCTAGACATCGACGAGCTTGCCACTTGTCATAATGTTTTATTTATTTTACTAATATTTAATAATAAACTCACTAATTGTTAATTAATATTTATACGAATATACCCAGGAGAGAGTCGACTTTCGTAGCTCACAACCACCTGTAATAACCTAAATAAAAAGTGAATTAATTGGGTTAATCAAGTAGTTTTTTTTTTTTTTTTTTAGAAAAAATTTAAAAAGACTAATTGTGACTCCGTTTCACCGGAAGGGACATGGTCGTGATGATACTTTACTATGAATATATCATAACCGCTTCCAATAAACACATCAATTTAGCGGGTGTTTATCAATTTGGTCATGGCATGCGCCTTTTGCAATTGATAAGAATAATTCATCTCTTCCTTTATAGGTTTTATAGCAATTCTTGTTATTGTCCCTGTAAAAAGTTTAAAAGCGTACACAGCATACATACATGGTCTGAAGTTGTTACGCGAGCTGCAGCGGGATTCTCTTTACTTAAGCGCGCTTTATTTATTATTCATACAAACACTGAATGTAAACCGCGATTAGCATTACTATTCGTATACAAATTTTGTAATTTTACCTACTCGTAAGGTAGGCAGATAAAAGGAATCTACTATTTTCAAAATCTAAAGTTTGTGCTTAAGGAAATAGAATTCCACTGTTGTGACCGTAGTCTATTTGTTTAAGCTTAACCTTTAAATTGTCACAATAGTGGATACCTTTCATCATCATCATCAGCCTGTCTGTGTCTTACCAGTGCTGGATATACGCCTCCCCCAAAGCTCGCCACTGCACGCGGTCATTTCCACAACCCTCATCCAATCTCCACCAGCTACCTTCTTCAGGTCATCCATCCATCCGGCGGGGGTCGTCCCGTACATGGTCTCCACTCTAGAACGCGTTTGCCACATCACATCGGTCGTCGGTGCTGCGGCAGATGTGTCCGGCCCACTGCCACTTCAGCTTGCTAATTTTAAAGCCATGTGGACACTGACAGTGGGTCTGGTCCATAAATTCAAGGTCGCTCAACGGGCTATACTTGGGTTTTCTCTGATGGAGATATAATTTGAAACGTTGATATTCGTTAGAAAACCATGTTGTCGGTAAGCTTTCAAAATCAGCAAGCTGAAGTGTCAATTACCCGGACACGTATTGTGCAGAACCAACTGGAAGACGCAGAATGTAAGCTGGACAGATGACCTGAGGAAGGTAGGTGAATGAGGGTAGCAAAGATCGTGTGAAATGGCGAGCCTTCGGGCTTCAGCATATGCAGCAGTGGAGAGACACAGGCTGATGATAATCATACGAATATTATTTTAAGATCTTTAGGTAGGGTAATTCTATAAACCATTTGAATAATTATTGTTTTATTTGTGGCATTCGGACCTGTTTAGGTTTATCAGGTAATTTGTTCTATATTTTGACTCTGTTTATGGAATACTATTTTAATAGCGTTCGACATAGTCCGTTTATTATACCATTTGTGCCCATAACGTTTGCGCTAAAAAAAACAGACTAGAGCCAGTGGTTGTAAAAACTAAGGATATCGCATTACTGCGCACTGCAGCCTCGCAAACTCTTGGCAGACGTGCAAGCTTGCCGTTTTACATTACAACCGGTTGTTAGGTCCAGGACATCCTACTCTTTAATCATAATATTAACATAAATATAAACCGTGGCGTTTAGACTTAGCTGTAAAGGAACACAGGGTCTACAGTGAAGTTTTAGTCCGTAGTATGTGTAGTTTGCAAAGGAACTAGTTTCATAAACCGCTCCCACAGAGGAACTACCGGAACTAGTTCCAACTTTGCCGGATCTCTTGCTCCTTAGTTCGTTTCGACTTGTAATTGCGAGCAGGGTTTCTAGGTGTACAAGCCGCCTACGTGTTGAGCAATTATTTGCCGCCCCTCACTTGAATAAATTCATTAAAAATATATGTATAGTTACGTACTATAGTGCTATATTTTAATTTATAATTTAAAATCAGGCTACAATGACTTTGTTGTATCAACGCATTTATAGAGTAAATCTTCAGCTATTGAATACCTATCATCTGTTCTAGCTTATAGTATGACAATGCCTCTACAGCAGCTATTATCTTAACTGACATTGACATTTATATTCTTATAATTGTGTCTGTCTTAGCTTATAGTGTGACAATGCCTATCTACAGCAGCTATAATGTTAAGCGTTATTCTGTATTTATAATTTTGTTATTTATTGTTTCTCTTTTCAAATGATGGTTATCATGTACTGCTCCAGATTCACCAATATGTACTATAAAATTATATCGTTCTATATCAATATTGTAAAAATTGACGTGTAAAAGTGCAGAATACATATCTTTTGTCCTATACCTACTTGCAAAAATAAACGAATTGAATTGAATCTGCAATATATCTTTATTTAATAAAATGTTATGTATGTACTATGTGCAATATTGCAAAAAAAGGTTTAAGAGAACTAAAAACAATTTTATCACTGCGTGACTGTCCCATAGTTTATTAGTAAAGCGCGCGAACAACTGCCTTAAACAATACAACCCTAGAGCTGATATGGGCTCAGAGCTGAGGTACTAAAAGAGCGACCTAGTTCACTAAGGAGCGGCGAACTAAACTAAGCGCTCCTGAAGCCCTATTTCGTTACTTAGTCGCAAACGTTATTAGTGAATTTCGTTATTTACGTCAGAGGTTGCGTCATAATTACAAAATATTATTCAATTCTCAACTCTATAAGCGCTCGACATTGATAGCGGCCGTGCAAATATCAACTTAATAGCGTGATATATGTATATAGTTAACGGCTTCCATTATATAACGTTTGCGCCTAAGTAACAGAATAGAGCTGCTGGTCTGGACTATGCATAACTCTAGTCCGTAGGCGCTATAGGGTCTCCCTTGGAGTCTCCATATATAATCGGGCGTGTGATTAAAGACCACATTAATGATGATTTTTCGATTCTGATTATAAACTAGTAAACATTAATTCTGAATTTGACTTAACGTAACCTTGTATTAACTGTATAAACATGAGTGAACGAGAAGCAAAAAACATTCAACAAAACAAATTTCACTGTCCCTGGTCGAGACGAGGAATTGAACCGAAATGAAGGTCAATGTCACGAGATCGCATCGAACAAAGAGCGCGAAAGTAAACGTTACGTAGGTGCTCGGAGGACGAATAATCGAGTTAAGTCATCAACTGGTCACACGGAACTGGCCACGCGTGTATTCAGTTGAGGATTTTTTTTCATGTTGTTAATTCTTTCAGTTAAGTCATTTCATTTTGGCTTGCAGATATTTGGCCGACATAATATTATTATTTACATTATTTTTATTTTTTATTTTCATTTAGCTCGTTTTGTTGAAACAAATGTATGTGATTCAGTACAGTTAAACATAGTAAACTATTAGCGAAATTTTAATGTAAGAACTATTAAAATTTTTATTTGATAAAATAATGAGATTAATTTGTAATGATTTTATTTTATTCATATATAACTATCCCTATGTTCGACCAGTAGCTTTAATCGCTTTTTTTAGTTGTGAAAGCCGTTAGACCTGGATTTTATCAATGGTTAACAAAATTCTGTAAAAAAAGCAAGCTTTGCTTTATATGCTTTCAAGTTGAACATAGCATATTAATTTATTATTAAATAAGAAGTACCTTGAAAACTTAAAAAAAAAAGTTCCTGCTTTATGAACAGTCAAACATTTATAAAAACATATTTTAAATTATCATAATTAACAAATAGTATGCTATTATAGAAGACAAATTTCTAAGCATTCCATGGATTCACCGTGCGGGTGCCGGGTCCATCGTGTGTGGGTAAGAGATGAGAAGAATGGTGTCTCGGGCTTGCGACCGACAATAGGCTGGTTTAAGAAAAGGAGGCCTCCTTTTTTTTCTATTGCGCGATAATACGCTCACCATCCACCATTCTACTTCTCTCCCTACCCAACCAAATTCTGTATGATTCCGTTAATGCCGTCTTGGAAGCTCGTTCCATAAATGTATTAAATCTAAGTTACATTAATGAAATCATCAATAATCTTCTTCTTGACAATGAAGAATTCCGAATTTGAAAGCAGTATAAGCAAAAATAATAAATTCTTAATACTAGTCTTTTTTGACAAAATATCAAGAATATTACAAAGAGTTGATCTCTACAAACAAAACAACAACAAAAAAAAAAACATTTTACGTAATTGTATTCAAAAAACGGAGCATTTAAATTAAATATTTTAATTGTGCCAGTAAATCACTATTTGTATTGTGCGACGAATAAAAGTTTTTCTTTTTCTCTTTAAATAAAGTTGCTGGCCCTAGGAAAAAAAAATCCATTCCATCAACTGAAGACACGTATGACGATTTCTGTGTGTCCAGTTGACGACTTACCCGAACAATTGCGACGTAATCGTTGTAATCCATCCTCGGTGGACGGCTTTCCTTATACGGCGAGCAGCTTGCATACAGCTGACCGAGGCACGCGTCGCCATACATATTTATAAGGTGGGATAAAAAACTTGACTCATAAAGTAGAAATGAACTAGATGTTGTATAGAACCGGCTAAGGCACGGCTGTTATGCAATACTTATGAAGCATCAGGCAGTCGTAAATCTTTCATCGATGATGCTTTTAAATTTATAAAAAAAACATGTGATAAATAACAAAATGGAATAAGGCTGTTTATGCACCAGAGTAATTTAAAAATATAGTAGTGCCAATCAAAGTGTCACCTTAGAATAATAACAAAGAAGCGAGAGTGAATTCCCTCCTCTTGTCACATGCCCATTACAAGTGTTTTGTTTTGTAAATTATTTTATATGGATATTAAAAAAGTAAAAGTAAAGAATCATCACGACCACTTTTGTTTCCCTTTCGGGGTGGTCAGAAACCACGCTTATGAATAAGCGGATTCACATTTAGCCAACTTTACTATAGGCCAATCATGACAAGTGGCAAGCTCGTCGATGTCTCCAGCGTACCAAACTCGAGAAATATCACAAATAAATTAAATATTAATTAAATGTATATTTATTTACATTATTAAATATTTTTGTGTCCCGACCAGGAAACGAACCCGGTACCTCCAAGTCTAAATCTACGGACTTTACCGCTAGACCACGGAGGCAGTTATATATAGGTATGTGGATATTGTTAGTAAAAAATGGTGTTGGTTTGTTTAATAATGTTTTACAATGTGAATAGAAAAGTAGCAGACAAATAAAATCCCAAATTATATTTATTTATTTATTATTTACTTATTCCACAGCTGTATTTTACAAATAAATATTTACATTCAAATGATTACCGAACACCTAGCCAATTACGGAATAACATTATTTTTTACTAAACATATAGCATGAACGGATTATTAACAATTTAAACTATTAAAAAATAAATATAAGAATAAAAATAAAGAGACAATCTTAAAAAAAAAAAAAAAACCATCGACGCATCATTATGTAAGTGTGTATATGTGAATGTGTATTGTCAGTGTAGGTGTGTGAAGGTGTAAATTGTAAGTGTGAATGTGTGAAAAAGTGTAAATTTATTGTATATTGTTTGGTTCTATGTTTTTAATTTTAAAAAATCTGAAATACACACATCAAAAGTGTCTAGGGATCAACATATATTTTTGCAATAACTTTTCTCCTGATTGATATTCATTAAAATTTTCTTTAAGGATTGATCAAATAAAATGTTTTCGTTTGTCTACCTACAGTAACGATAAACCAAGTCACCTTTGCATTAGTAAAAAAAATTGCCATTTTCCTAATAAAGGGATTTTTGACATTTGAACCACTAACATTAAAGTTCGAAAAAAAGACTGAAATAACAGTTTTTTTTTTAATTTTATTGGGTAACTTAAACAATTAATAATCCGTGTTTCTACCGCGAACACTAACAACACAAGAACATCGGTTTGGCATACTCAAAATGAGTTCATCCAAATCACGCTGTGGAATGGCCGCCCATGTTCGTTGCAACAACAAAAAAAGGTCTTCTTGCGACTGGATACCCTCCATATTCGGCAGAGCTCTTCTCTGAAGAATATCCCATGCATGCTCAATCGGGTTCAAGTCTGGCGACTGAGCAGGCCAGGGCAGGACATTGATGTTAGCTGCGGCGAGAGTCTGTCTTACAACTCTTGCGGTGTGCGGTCGTGCATTATCATGCATTAACTGAAATAAGGGACCGATATGCACTTGTAGAGGAACGATGACGTCTGATACAACCGTCTCAGCATAAATTTGAGCGTTGAGGTTGCCTCTGATCCAAATCAACTCAGTTCTTCCGCCGATCGAAATACCCGCCCATACCATGATGGTTCCACCACTATAAGGATGGACTTCCTGGCAGGATTTTAATCGCTGTTGGCGTCCAGGGGTTCTCCAGTGTCGTATACGTCTTGTATCCGGCCTCATACCAAAACGAGACTCATCAGAAAAGCACACGAAACGCCATTGTTCTTCTGTCCAATTTCTGTGTTCAAGAGCCCATTGATATCGAGTCCTACGATTGTGCATTGCTATAGGTGGTACCCGTAGCGGTCTTCGGGAATGAAGGTTCACTTCATGCAAGCGGTTTCTGACTGTTTGGTCGCTAATTAAGTTCCCTGAAGAGCGATGAAGGCTCACGGCTAACATCATGGCGGTTATTGTTGGAGTTCTTCGAGCTGTGATTTGAATGTATCGGTCTTGTCTCCGTGTGGTGCAGCGATACCGTCCTCCATGGCGCTCAGCCACGGTACCAGTGGTTCGGTAACGTGTCCAAAGTCGACTGATAACACTCTGACTTGTATTCAGAGCTAAAGCCACAGTACGTTGCCGGGAACCAGCTTCTATCATTCCCACGGCTCTGATCATTTCTTCCCTGCTTAAATGACGTCGCCGCTCCATAATAACGTTGGTTTTAATCAGTAGTAGGGAAACAGTAGCACTAATAATGTCTTCAATGCGTCTTATGTTTTTATAGGGAAAATATTGACAGCTGATTTTCATCTTTTACTCGAATTTGATTGACAGTTCCTGTTTTAAATTATGAAATGCACCAAAAAGGATCCATATAAATTTATAAAATCATAAATTTATTACAAAGCCACATCTCAATCACAAGAAATCCGCATAAACATGCTTGATCCCTAGACTTTTTTGATGTGTGTAGCTTTATTACTTGACAATTAATCTACGAGGCTCTTCACAAGACGCTCTTTTTCTACGACCGCTCTTCTATGGCAATATAACTGCAATACATAGAAAACATATACATAAAAAATGTATGGGTGTATATCGTACGGTGTCTGGCCATAGTTGTATTATTTTATTAACTGTTACTAATATTTTTGTTAAGTATTTTTTTTTTAAATATATAAATTGGTTGGGCAGGTGTTCCAAAAAGTCTTAAGATGATAATCAAATAAGAAGTAGTGCGCGGTATACTAAAAAAAAAGTGTTATCATAATTTTTCTGGTGGATACACAGCCTACAGTTCAAAACTACTCATTACGCCGTCTATATTAACAATGGACTTATGGGTCTATTTTTATAATTATTAGTCATTATTATAGTCATGAACTGCAAGAACAAACAAAAAAATATCCCATACTGCATTATTTGACAAGAGCGTTTATGGAATGGCACCAAATATCTATAATAAGTTGCCAGCCAAATAATAAATGTTGACCGTATCAATGACAAATTGAAAACTTTTAGTAGTATAAAACTTGTGACTTGTCTATTCCCTTATTTATTTAGATATATTTTGTGATTAAAAAAAAATACTTAATTATTAAAAATACAACTAAAAACTAAAACAAGAATAAAAGAAAAACAAAAAATAAAAATATTTAAAATAAGAAAGTTTCTTCAAATCGCTACCAATGGGCAAAGTGCTAAGGATGTTTTATTAGGAATTGAAATGAATTAAAGATTATAAATTATTATAATATTTGTACGCTTCAAAAGCATAGCACAGTGGTACATTTATTAATTAGTCAAACAACATAACCTATCTCAAACAAATAAAGAATTTTGAATTTGGACTAACTATAAACTGTTTTACGATTTAGTTCAGTTGGAAAATGGTTGGAGTTTTGTTTCGATGTTAAAGGAGTCGTCAAAAGTGTTTCAATGTTACTCGTAAGTTTTGTTTACAATGGCATTCAACTCGTCACAGAGTTCAGTAAACCAGTCGGTTGTTTTGAAAACGAAACCAACTCGCAACTTTTTGTTACAGATTCAATTCAATTCATTTATTTTTGCAAGCTAAGATAGGCACAATGTCTTAATATTATAGCTGCTGTAAATTGTGACACTATAAGCTTAGATAGACACAATGTCACTTAAGATTATAGTTGCTCTATAAGCTTAGATAGACACAATGTCACTTAAGATTATAGCTGCTCTAAATCGGAATTGTTTTACTATAAGCTAAGATAGAGACAATGTTTTAATATTATAGCTGCTCTAAATTGGCATTGTCACACTATAAGATAAGCTAGACATAATGTATTAATATTATAACTGTTCTAAATTGGCATTGTCACAATATATACTAAGATAGAGACAATGTCATAATATTATAGGTTTTTAAAATTGGTATTATCCCACTATAAGCTAAAATAGACACAATGTCTTAATATAATAGCTGCTCTAAATTGGAATTGTCACACTATAAGCTAAGATAGAGACAATGTCTAAATATTATAGCTACTCTAAATTGGCATTGTCACACTATAAGCTAAGATAGACACAATGTCTTAATATAATAGCTGCTCAAAATTGGCATTGTCACACTATAAGATAAGCTAGACATAATGTCTTAATATAATAGCTGCTCAAAATTGGCATTGTCACAATATAAGCTAAGATAGAGACAATGTCTAAATATTATAGCTGCTCTAAATCGGAATTGTTTTACTATAAGCTAAGATAGAGACAATGTTTTAATATTATAGCTGCTCTAAATTGGCATTGTCACACTATAAGATAAGCTAGACATAATGTATTAATATTATAACTGTTCTAAATTGGCATTGTCACAATATATACTAAGAAAGAGACAATGTCATAATATTATAGGTTTTTTAAATTGGTATTATCCCACTATAAGCTAAAATAGACACAATGTCTTAATATAATAGCTGCTCTAAATCGGAATTGTTTTACTATAAGCTAAGATAGAGACAATGTTTTAATATTATAGCTGCTCTAAATTGGCATTGTCACACTATAAGATAAGCTAGACATAATGTCTTAATATAATAGCTGCTCAAAATTGGCATTGTCACAATATAAGCTAAGATAGAGACAATGTCTAAATATTATAGCTGCTCTAAATCGGAATTGTTTTACTATAAGCTAAGATAGAGACAATGTTTTAATATTATAGCTGCTCTAAATTGGCATTGTCACACTATAAGATAAGCTAGACATAATGTATTAATATTATAACTGTTCTAAATTGGCATTGTCACAATATATACTAAGATAGAGACAATGTCATAATATTATAGGTTTTTTAAATTGGTATTATCCCACTATAAGCTAAGATAGACACAATGTCTTAATATAATAGCTGCTCTAAATTGGAATTGTCACACTATAAGCTAAGATAGAGACAATGTCTAAATATTATAGCTACTCTAAATTGGCATTGTCACACTATAAGCTAAGATAGACACAATGTCTTAATATAATAGCTGCTCAAAATTGGCATTGTCACAATATAAGCTAAGATAGAGACAATGTCTAAATATTATAGCTACTCTAAATTGGCATTGTCACAATATAAGCTAAGATAGAGACAATGTCTAAATATTATAGTTACTCTAAATTGGCATTGTCACAATATAAGCTAAGATAGAGACAATGTCTAAATATTATAGCTACTCTAAATTGGCATTGTCACAATATAAGCTAAGATAGAGACAATGTCTAAATATTATAGCTACTCTAAATTGGCATTGTCACAATATAAGCTAAGATAGAGACAATGTCTAAATATTATAGCTACTCTAAATTGGCATTGTCACACTATAAGCTAAGATAGACACAATGTCTTAATATAATAGCTGCTCAAAATTGGCATTGTCACAATATAAGCTAAGATAGAGACAATGTCTAAATATTATAGCTACTCTAAATTGGCATTGTCACACTATAAGCTTTTTAAATATTATTATGATAAATTTATTATTCTCTTTTTATTTCTATATGCACCTTTATCATCAGCCTGTGTCTCTCCACTGTTGGATGTAGGTGTCCCTTAAAGTTCGCCGCACACGATATTTTGCCATCCTTATTCTTCCCCTACCAGCGACCTTTTTCAGGTCATCCTATTCCTACCCAATGTCACTTCAACTTACTAATTTTGAAGGCTATATCGGTTTGACGGATGTCTACGTTTCGGAATCTATTTATAATATGTATTAATAATGGACGCGACAACGTTCATAGCAATAATTAGACTTAACAATATATTCTGTGAAAATTTTATTAAGTAAATGAAATCATAATTTAAGAATGGAACGCGTAAAATGTAGCGCTCTTGCTGCCAATAGCAAGTAATAATAAAGGTTTGAGATGGGCTCCCCCGCGGCGCCGGCAGCTGCCTCATTACGATCGCAAACATATAAAAACTGCATCTACAGTGGGTACTAATGGATATTAACTTGCTAACATTAAGAGGTCCTATAGGGCGAGAATCATCGCATCTGTCCCTAAAAGGTCATAGACTCGCGATAGTTATTGAACTATTTAAAAGCCTGTTTCTTGTTCAATTTCTGGAATGTGTCACAGAAAAGTGTGACAAAGGAAACTTGTTAAAATGTCAAGTGTTATTCTTAAATTCCTTGGTTAGTCCTATTTGTTTCCTTAATTAAGACTACCCGGAGGTAATTAAGAAGATAGTGTTGTCAAATAACGTTGGCGCAATTCGCCATTAGTTGTTTTAACATGCCTAATTGTTTTAACATGGCCGGGGTATCGAGCGTTTTCGACCGCTGAAACAAATCCTTACAACCGAGCCACCACCTCTTAATGATGTTACGTTTAATAGCGTCTGGAAAAAGTAGTGGTTCCATTTCTTTGCTGCAGTTCTACTGGATTTTCCAATTACTACAATGTGTAATTAAATAGTTCCGCTTGAAAGGAAATGAACCTGCATGTGCAGAGCCTAGCGTGCTTGGACACATTGCCGCAAGCTGTCGACAATAATTTAAAGCGTCATTTAGGAAGTCCGGACTGTACTCGTTTGATATGAAATATAAGTACAAATGGTGAAGAAAATGGTGCTAGTTTAATTAGAAATGAAAGTCCTTTTTTTAAATAAAGCACGGCACCTGATGGTAAGTGGGCGCGCGAGGTCCATGAAAGTTAGCAACTGGAATTTTATTTTTTTTATTTTATTTTATTTTGACAGCAAACAGTCATTTACATAATATTACAAACATAATTACCACTAACAAGACCTTGAGTGTCGAGAATTTACACAAAATACAATAAACGAAAACAAAAACAAGCACAGCAGATTAATAATTAAGCAAAATAAAATTATTAACATCAAAATTGGAATGAGAGACTCAAGGCTGACATCAGTCCTACACTATGTCGGCTTGACTAGACATGACGGCTGTTAAAGCCAGTTCTGTGACCCATCGATGGGAAGAGTCGCACCTCAGCCTCGGTCGGCGGTGGACGTCAACAATTTGTGTTTCGGTGACGTCACACCGCGTGTGCTCAATTTTCGGTGCTGCAGCATTGTCTGCTGAATAGCCACGCGAGTGTATTTATCGGTCGGAACTGTTACTTGGATTATTGGTTTTATGTGAAAAGAGTTTTAGCATCAGAAGAGCTGGTCTTCTTCTGGAACCCTGGAGTCGACTCCACTGAGACGTTGTCAGCTGCTGCTGGAAGAGGTAAGTGCTTCTGCCCCTTTCTTTGGACTTCACGGAGCTGGTTCGTCGTCAAACACCCCCATACCATATACAGTCCACTCATCTACCACGGGTGTATTCTCTACCCAACATAAGGCATCAGTTAAAAATCACCGCTACAGCGTCGGCTGCAGCATATGCTTAGCTGACTATCTATTTATCGCCATACCTGTATGATGTTTCCGTATATAGAAAAGGCATATTAAGATTTATTTCTCAAATTTTTTGTAACCCTTTGTAATTGTTGGGATAAAATAAATAATTTCTTTATACCTTGGTCATACTTGAACTAAACCTGCACATAGTGCCAGCTGCATTAGGGTCCAGGCACGCGACTAAAGTGGCAAACTAGAAAGGTCTAACGTCATCGACCGGCCGCACCTGACGAGTGCGCCTGCGATCTATTTCTGTGTCACATCTTGCGGCACGCACCGGAAGATTCATGACTACTTTGTTGTTAGCTTTACAAATTGGATAAACTAGTTCTAATATATTATATATATAATAATAAACTAAATGCAAGCCCACCTCGATCCTTGGCGCCGCATCAGACTGGAAAATTGTCATGGATACATTTGAACACCATTATAGGAACCCAGATGAACTAGCTGTATTTATCAGCCTATAGGCCAGACATCTTAGTGTTTTCTCGGAACTTGAAAAAAGTTATCCTTATTGAACTTACCGTTCCGTGGGAATCAAATATTCCAAAAGACCACAACATGAAGTCGAATAAATATTATGATCTCACAGAAGAAAATGATCAGGAACGGGTTCAAGACTCAGCTTTACGCAGTGGAAGTTGGTGCGAGAGGAGTTCCAGGAAAATCTTTGCATCACTTACTAAAAGAATTAGGCCTAACCAGGTCTGCCGTCAATACATTTATGGAAGGAGCTTCCAAGACGGCATTAACGGAATCATACAGTATTTGGTTGGGTAGGGAGGTAAGTAGAATGGTGGATGGTGAGCGTATTATCGCGCAATAAAATAAGAGAAGGAGGCCTCCTTTTCTTAAACCAGCCTATTGTCGGTCGCAAGTCCGAGACACCATTCTTCTCATCTCTTACCCACACACGATGGACTCGGCACCCGCACGGTGAATCCATGGAATGCTTAGAAATTTGTCTTCCTCTTGTAAAGTTTATTATTATCTATAACAGCCGCTTTGTCATTCGTCAGTTTATTTATCTGATGTTCAATCACTTTGTACATTACTTATTTTAGTGAAAAGAAATTCATCATAATCATTTTCAATCATCCCATAATATCCCACTTTTGGGAAATGTCTCTTTTAAATAACTGAAGAGGCAGGCCAATTGTTCAACACGCATGTCTGGTGCGGTTCGCGTAAGACAATCTACTCGTATCTATCTTGAATTACATTTAAACAATAATTGTTTATCTAAAAGGAATAAATTTATTTCAACAAAATAACAATAATAACTAAAAAATACAAAAAACTAAATATATAAAATCATGTAACATTCAATCACATTTAATCATTCATTCGTTCCTTCAAACATACCTGCTCCATCCTCACATCCTATCCATCTCACTCGCTTTCTTGTTCCTCTGATCCTTAAGCTTATAGCCCTTATTACAGAAAATTGTATTTTAATTTTTAGCCAGCCTGCAACTTGTGAGAATGGCTTCTGCCAATTTTCAGAAAGCCATGAAGCGGTCTTTTTGACAAAAGCCGCGACTCAGCACCTAATGAGCCATCACACGAGATAACCAACGGCGTAAATGAAGCTCTGAGATCTTCTGCTGCCCTGTCGTATTTACGGTGTTTCTCGTGTGAATGAGTTTGGGAGATGCTTCCCCAGGTACGGGTTCCGTACGAGGTTGCGTCAGCATTAACAATGCGAACAATAATTGTTTATCTATTTAAAAAACTTTATGGCACAAAGTACTTAATGCCCGAAGACATACTCTGACCAAACCTTGGAGACAAATTTGAACAATTATATAGGTGCAATCATAAAAATAAAAAAACTATAATTATAAAAGGTAATTTAATAGAATTAATATATACTTACATCATATATCTTTATATATATCATGATATCAATATTATACATATATATTATACATAAATAACTAAGTTAGCCATTTTTGCACAAAAATATTATGCACTTCATAATTTGCGTTTTTGGCTAAAACCGTTCGTTCAATTGCTTCTAAGACCCACTATCTTCGAAACTAAGCGTCACAGTGCTTAGTCGATTTTATCACTGAAAAAAGCAGAAAATTTTTAAAGGACTGGTGTAAAAAAGTGAATTAACAAAAAAATTATAATTACTACTTACTTACTCTGCTTATTTAAGAAGTGTGAATACACCAGTTTTTAAAAGATGATCTGGCAGTTGCTTGCCGTATGTTGACAGGTAGATCGTTCCATAAATTAATAGCAACTACTACGTAAGAATTAAAGACAAATGCAGTGTGATGTGAGGGAACAGATAGAGTAAAGCATCATCACTTCCGGGTTGGTCAGAAAAGTCTCTGTCTCCAGACTTTTTCGTTAGCCTTTTGGACAACTCCTTGGTCAACTCAGGCCCATCGTCCCCACTCCAAACGGTGCCTGACGAAGTCGCCTGAATGTGTGATGGGGCTAATGTGTCTACACATGTCGGGCCCCTTGCCATCGCTCCGCGCAATCCCGGAGGGTTCTAGAATGACGGATACTCAAGCAGTGACAAAAGCCCTTCGGATGATGTTGTCCAGAGCAGCGTGACGTGTAATGCGGCCAGAATTTCTAGTGCAAGAAAGCCCATGGTGTCCAAGATGTTTAACGGGCTCTCCACACCGCGTGGTTTGTTGATTTTTTCCCTATAACAATTATTATTTACTTCAACTACAAAATATGACCCCAAAAAAGGAACGTTTATTTAATAAAAATAAGACTACACTAATGATTCATTAATATTAAGTCTGTTGACGTTCAAACAGGTGCTTGTGTAGAAGAAAAATGTTTCCCCTATAAGCAATAATCCTAATCGAACATCTGCCTTCCTTGACCGCTCTGTCTGCTTCGAATTAGATATTAATGCATTCGATAGTGCAAAAAGACCATTTAGTAAAAACAGGTGGAATAGACAACATTCAGTTTTTGCAAATTATTACCTACCTTAATTGCATGCTAAGTAGGGGTCGCTCATTAAAGTTCTCCAAGTGTTTTCAGCGAGCTTGCCACATTTACACGCATTCTAGCGCTTAAAAGTGTGTTTTGTTGTTTATCGTTGTTATAATTATCGTTTTGATTCCGGGTTAGATTCCTGGTCGGGACAGAATAATATATATTTAAATAAATAAAATTTAATTAATATTTATTTTATTTATGATTTTTTTCGAGTTTGGTATGCTAGAGACATCGACGAGCTTGCCACTTCGGTCCAAAAGTAAAAAGTAAAGTATCATCCTTATCCTTCGTATCCCTTGCGAAGTAGTCAGAAACCACACTTATATAGAAGCGGATTAACATTAAGCCAACTTTACTATAGGCCAATCATGACAAGTGGCAAGCTCGTCGATGTCTCCAGCGTACCAAACTCGAGAAATATCACAAATAAATTAAATAATAATTATATGTATGTATATACTCGTACATTAATAAATATTTTTGTGTCCCGACCAGGAATCGAACCCGGTACTTCCGAGTCTAAATCCACCGACTTAACCGCTGGACCACGGAGGCAGTTGAGCAAAATTAAGATTATAATTAATTCCAAGGGTCTATTTCTATGGTTTATGAAACCAGTCTACAACATTTCTCGTCAATTGTACGACCCAAGTATTTTTGTGCAAGTATCCTAAGTCCAAGTATCTGTCACTTTTATAATATGTTGGACATATTCCTTAAAAATGTTATTATAAAGTCAAAATCCTGCCGACATTTTTTTCTAAGAAATGGGGAAGAATATAATATATTGGCATTAGGGTGCTTTTGTGGTGGAGCACGGAATATATTTGCTGCCCCATTTTAAATTTCTGCACCGTTAGTTTTTGTTTTGATTGATGCACCCATTGTATGTCATTCTAACATACTTCTTACTGTTGTTTATCATCATGGCAATTTAGAATTTATTGGCTGCTATCCGGAACTTTGATTGCAAATTTTGAATATGTATGGTTCTCTGACAAAAATCAACGTTTCGAGTACTCTAAGCCACGGGAACGATAGTTTTGTAGAAATATGTTATTTTTTTAAAATATTTATTTATTTAAAAACTTAATTGCACTATGTACAAAGGCGGACTTAATGCCGCTAGGCATTCTCTGACAGCCAAACCTTTAGGACATTAGGACAGTTTTCATGGTAAGTAGGTGCAATAATAGATATATAAAATAACAATTTATAAAACAAATACATAAAAATAATACTAACTATTACATATACAAATACGTAAATAGGTTTTATATAATATATACAATAATACATACAAAATAAAACTACTCATGTGATGAAGGAAGCGGGACAAAAGTAGACGTCGCGTCGTCGCTCGTTGTGAAAGTGTGAAGAGAGTGGCAATACAATAGAAGTAAAAAAATAGTGTCTGTTAAAAAAACTTTATCTGTCAGTTTGGTTACATTATGTTACTTAAGCGCAAATGTTATATAATATAATCCGTTAACTATATATATCACGCTATTATAGTTGATATTTGCACGACCGCTTATAGAGTTGAGAGTTGAATAATATTTTGTAATTATGACGCAACCTCTGACACGTAAATAACGCAATCCACTAATAACGTTTGCGACAAAGTAACAGATTAGTACAAATATATTTTAAAATTTATTTATGAATAATATAAAATACAAATAAATAGAACTAAACCTAAAATAAAAAATTGCGTTGAAAATTTAATTGACAATGCTGATAGCGTAGCCCATTTTTATATAAATTATAGATAGTATATGCAGTTTTTTATTTCATTACAGCCCCTAGACCTCCACTGCTGGAGATGGGCCTTCCAGAACTGGAGAATTTGGCCTACACTCGCCACGCTGGCCGAGTTTTTTATATTTGCAGGTTAATTAATATCATTTATTGTATTGTCCACAGTATTTAAACTTCCACCTGTTGTCATGTAAAGTTATTTAACATGATTATTATCGTCATTTTTACACATGTTATTTTTTATGCAATTATGTGTCCCATGAATTGTGAACGTTAAATTTAATTATTGCTAATAACATAACATTAATTAATTGTATCGATGATAATTACGTATCGGCCAATCGGCACTTTGTTTTTTTGTTACGAAAACCATTAACACCTTTTGCACATAAAAGTCCACAACTCAACTATAATTTTTAAGAACCATCCGTTGATTTGAAGAACACAACAATTTGTTTATATTTTTTATGCTTTTTTACTTAGATTTTAATTTTTATTTGTATTTTCCTTTTTGTAAACTATTATTGGTAATTCGACTGCATGGTCCGATAGTTGGTCAGACATGAAAGTGCCTTGTGTGGGTCCACTACTAATCACATTGATAATTTGTTGCAGTATACTTACTATTTGATAAGTATTTGTTTGGAATAAATGTAATTGTATTTTGTAGGTATATTGGTAATTAAACATATTATTTTCACCCTTTCGTCATAATTTGTGTAAACCATTTAAAAACAAAACTTATTCTTATATCTTACTTTATTATTAATTTCTACCATAGATTTATAATTAGTTATTACAGAACTATATAGCGACTGGCAAGTTTCAGGACGAATCTTTTTTACCACGTCAATTATAGACATTTGACTTATATTGTTGTTAAACTGCCTCCGTGCTTTAGCGGTTAAGTCCGTGCATTTAGACTCGGAGGTACCGGGTTCGATATCTGGTCGGGACACAAAAATATTTATTAATGTAAATAAATACATTTAATTAATATTAAATTTATTTGTGATATTTCTCGAGTTTGGTACGCTGCCTGGAGACATCGACGAGCTTGCCACTTGTCATGATTGGCCTATAGTAAAATAAGCGTGGTTTCTGACCACCCTGAAAGGGAAACGGTCGTGATAATACTTTACTTTTACTTATATTTTTTTAATTGACAACATTTTCAGCCTATTATGTTTAAAACCATTTTTTTTGCAACGTGATACCATTCATATACATATTTTTTTTAATTTGTAAAGTCAGGAAATTTTTTTTTTAGTTTTATTTATTTATTGTAACACAGAAATAAATAAATGTTTAAGAAGCTCTACGTGGAGTCCTTGAAGCCGGACGGATATATGCTGTTTACGGGCGCCAAAAACTGCGTTTAATGACGTCATTACATAATGCGTGGTGAACGTCACTGCACGCCCTATCACGTTCCCCCTCGCAAAAGAAATCACTGGAGTACATACAAATAAAAGTGATAATAGCCAATTAAGAGGGTTACGGTGTGAACGTGCCATCGCGCAATGTGAGAACCGAAATATAAAAACGAATGTCTATAACCCTGAGCTTCGCTGAGATGAAGCCTCTCTTAGTTTGACTACCGATTCTTCTATGGTGATTATTTTGAAGAACTCTATGACCTTATCTATCAACCCTCAACAGTGTCAGTATGGAGAATCTGACGAACATCTCGAACACCATGGGATTTCTTGTGCTAAAAGTGCCGCCCGCAATCATCATCACGCGATCCTAGAATCCTCTGGGGTTCGGCATAACAGTGGAAACTTGGCAGGTCACTGGTGTGGATGTAACATCTGTAGACACATTAGCGCCATCTCACAATGAGGCGACCTGTCTAGCGCTGGAAAATGTGTAGGTTTCGAATTTGCGCTGTTTGGGGCCGAGAAGATGGGACAGCCAAGCGTCTGACGACGAGTCCAACCGGCTGGCGAAAAAGCCTGGAGACAGGACAGCAATTATTTCTGCCAATGTATCAGCCCCGCTATACACAGGGAAAATAAATAATAATAAATAAATAAAATAAATAAAATCAGTATTTATTTGTCCCAAAAATAGTTAATAAAAATGTAAAATATAGTATAAAAATAAAACAAAGATATAATGACAAAAGGGTTTATGGTTCAGAAAATGGTGTTGGAGGCAGGTTCCAACAACATGTGTTATTATACCATAGCCGACATTTAAATTTGGAAAATATTGCCAGTCTCCTTGTGAGTATCCCTGATCGTCTCTTGAGGACATTTTTTATTAGGTTTAGTTTATATTTACTATTTAAATAGTTTTTAATAACCTTAGCTCTTCCTCTCCATTGCGCAACCAAACCACTCGCACAGGTGCACTATCCCTACGCGTACGTATGATTTTAGGGACTCATACATATGTCGTACGATGAAGATGTATAATGCTCTTCAAGCTTCTGTCTTTCTACTTTCCTATAACCTGGAGTGTGAATAAGCATTTAGTCAAGCTGGCAGTGTTAGGGACTGATGTTAGTCAAAAGTGTCTGATTCCAGTAACTATCATCATGGACTTTGCACGGCGCTTATCATCAGTTAAATCACGCGTTATTTATTTAAAAATGTTTATTGCACTATGTACAAAAGGCGAGCTTAATGCCGCTAGGCATTCTCTAGCAACCAACCTTTGGGACAATGTAACAAATTTGTGTTGTGAGGTAGGTGCAACCATTAAATAGAATAATAGGTAATTCAAATTAAATCTAAATATTATATCTTTATAGACAAAAACATACTAATATGTACACAATACTACATACTATATATTATATCATCATCATTTCATCATTACAGCCCCTAGAACACAGCGTCCTAGACCTCCACTTGGAGATGGGCCTTCCAGAGCATATATCTGGAGAATATGGCCTACACTCGCCACGCTGGCCAGAAGGCTTGGCGAGGATATGCTGTCAATTTTTATCTACAATTTATTAACGATTCGACAAGTTGGTATTAGTGGAACCGGGGCCGATGGCTTAACGTGCTCTCCGAGGCACGGGAACGGTGGTGTTATAAATCTATGACAAATGTACGTAAGAAAAGTGTATTTCTCATTGGTACACGCCGGGTGGGTTTGAACCGACCTTTGTAGGATTCAAGGAACGCGTTCATACAACCGAGCCACCACTGCGCCTTGTACTACATACATATACTACATACTATATCATCATCATTTCATCATTACATACCCTAGAACACAGCGTACTAGACCTCCACTTGGAGATGGGCCTTCCAGAACATATATCTGGAGAATTTGGCCTACACTCGTCACACTGGCCAGACGGCTTGGCGAGGATATGCTGTCAATTTTTATCGACAATTTATTAACGATTCGACAAGTTGGTATTAGTGGAACCGGGACCGACGGTTTATCGTGCTCTCCGAGACACGGGAACGGTGGTGTTGTAAATCTATGACAAATGTACGTAAGAAAAGTGCATTTCTCATTGGTACATGCCGGGTGGGTTTGAACCGACCTTTGTAGGGATATAAGGAACGCGTTCTTACAACCGAGCCACCACCGCGCCTTATACTACAGTGTGTATACTACATATACCTACTTACACTGTGAGGAACTGTTTAAATAATACACCATCTTTTTGAAAAGTGATCTGTTGGGCACTTGACGAATTTCTACCGGCAAATTGTAGTTATTAGTTGTAGTTAGTATCATGAGGCTTTCTTAAATGCAAATTGCTTTTATAGAGCCAATTTCGAGGTACAAATTCTTAACGAAGTAGGCTGTTACCTCTTTTAATGAAGTAAAAAAAATCCTAAATTGCCTTCTAATATGTACATAAACCTTCTCGATTGGTCCTCGAAGGGCAATTTGGAAGGGTTCGGAAGTTTTGCAAGAAATCAGCCCATAAATACGATCACTTAGTCCATGGAGGGGAGTTTAAGTTAAAAACCATGTTAAACTTACCACTGTGGATATGTTATTTATTAATACAAGTTGGGTTAAATTTAATTAATTTATTAACAGATAACACTCACTACTTTTTTTTTATTTATTAGGGTAACAGTATTGCACAGATTTTTATCAGTTAAATATAATATAATATGATAAATTAGAACATGTAATGTATCATCGTAACACTTTTAAGGTGGTCAGAGGCTTATAAAGAAGCGTATTCACATTTAGCCAACTTTACTATAGGCCAATCATAACAAGTGGCAAGCTCGTCGATGTCTCCAGCGTACCAAACTCAAAAAATATCACAAATAAATTAAATGTATTTATTTACATTAATAAATATTTTTGTGTCCCGATCAGGAATCGAACCCGGTACCTCAGAGTCTAAATCCCGCTAGACCACGGAGGCAGTTAACAGTATTGCACATATTTTTATTAGTTAAATATAATAAGTATGATAAATTAATAAAATTTATACACACAATTAACGATATATTTATATTTAAATGAACATTATAGCTAAATAATCATAACTTATTTTATTATGGCATAAACAGTATCATCATTATCACGACCGTTTCCCTTCCGGGGTGGTCAGAAACCACGCTTATAAAGAAGCGGATTTACATTTAGCCAACTTTAGTATAGGCCAATCATGACAAGTAGCAAGCTCGTCAAATACTAATTAATTATTTACCGGTTGGTCTAGATTTGATTCTCATACCGTTTAATTCCTTGCCCGGTATTGCTTAATGCCTCTGCGTTCAATACTCGCCAGAAAATATGTTTTGGAAGGCAAAGCAATCGTCTACGACTCCGTGTTCTGGGGGCTGTAGTGATGGAGTATAATCGCCAATTATCAAAAATAGAAAAATAAAATATTGAATAAGTCGGTACTAGTAACCGCATGAAGCTATATTTGAGAACAGGAAAACTTCTTCGTGGTACTTAAGGGCGTTCGTTTTTATACAAATATATTGCTCATCTTATATTAATAACATAATTCCGATAGTGGACTACACCACAGTCTCTAAAACTCTCGAATCACTGCAGCTTCGTCGTGACGTTGCCTCTCTGAGCGTGTTCTGAGGATCTCCATAACCTTATCCCTCATTCTCTATTCCGCAACCGAACCACACGCACAGGCAAAAATATGCATCCACATACCTTACCCACTATCCCTACGCGTACTCATAAATTTGGAGACTCTTACATATGTCGCATGCTGAAGATGTGGAATGCTCTCCCAGCCAGTGATTGAGTTATAACCTGGAGTCCTTCAAGCGAAGTGTGAAAAAGCATCTTGTTAGGCCGGCATAGTGGTAGAGACTGATGTGAAAAAAAGGTTTAAAATAGTTTACGAGTGCGAAGCTAATACTCGTATGTTATATTGATTTTTTTTTCAAAATTCAAAATTCAAAATACATTTATTGTCATAAATTGTGGTTGTTTGTACATTGTTGGTTACAAAAGAGGTCTCACAATTTACCCCGGGACAGGGCGTACAATATTGTGCTATTTAAAAAAATATATATATACCTATTAACAATTTTTCTAAATATTAGGCTTGCAAATAAATTACATTTTAGCACACCAATTAACATAATCATAATAAATATTATAATACAGAGCCAAACTTTTCCTTCCTTCAATAACGATACCAATATAAAATTTAATAATATGTCAAAACTAAAACTAAATTAAAAATAATGTCAAGATTTTATATTATTATAATGTCCTAAAAAATATTTATACTTATCTACAGTCGCATACCCTCAAAATATTACAATATGTCTGTTAGGGTCGAATTACATGTCAATGTTTTATTAAAGTATTCGCTTAATGAATAATGACAGTTTGTGATAAGTATTTTTTTTAGGCTTTGTTTAAATTTATTTATGTCATATGTCTTAATTATGTCTGGTAAATGATTGTAAATTTTTAAACCATTATAAAAAAAACTTTTCTTAAATATTTCGTTACGTGGGGTTGGAAGACTAAAATGGTGTTTGTATCTTGTGTTCATTGAGTTTATATTCGGAACAATTTTAAAATAATTATTTTGGTTTTTCTTTACAAACAAACAGACTTGAAAGATATATAAGTCTGTCAATATTAAGTATTTGTGTTTAATAAATATTTGTCTGCAACTATCACGATTACCTAAATTGTATATAATTCGTAGGCATTTCTTTTGAAGGATAAATGTCGTCTTTATGCTAACCGAATTTCCCCAGAATATAATCCCATAGGACAATATTGAATAGATGTAGGCGTAATAAGCTGTACATGCTGCTTCAACATTGGCTATGTTTACAATGGATTGTAGTCCATAGCAAAAGCTTCTAATTTTACTATTAATGGCGTCTACGTGACATTTCCAATTTAAATTTGTATCTACATTGATTCCTAAAAACTTTGATGTATCGACTTTTTCAACAATCTCATACCATACTGTATATCTAGAGGAATAGGACGAGCTTGCCATGGTCTAAACTGTATATATTTCGTTTTTGATACATTTGTTTTTAGATTTAACGTTTTCAACCAATCTATAATACATTCAAGGGTATTATTTATATTGGTTTGATAATCATTTAACGTTATGTTCTTTCCAGTAAACAGAATTGAGGCATCGTCTGCAAATAACGTACATCTGTTCGTTGTTATTGCTGGTAGTTCGTTAATGTAGATTAAGAATAGTAACGGACCCAGTATACTACCTTGCGGCACGCCAAGCTTTATTTGCAGTAGTGGCGATTGACACTTTTTTAAACATTTGTCTTCTTTGTCGTAATATCTTATTTCCGTACTTTGTTGCCTATTACTTAGATATGATGTAAGTAGTTTATGTGGAACTCCACGCACTCCTACGTTAAAAAGTTGCTTTAACAGGATGGAGTGTACAACGCAATCAAAAGCCTTAGACATGTCAATTAAAAGTGCAGTGGCAGGAGTCTTTGTATTTATTGCTGAATATACGTCTTTTAATAAATCTAAAATAGCATGGGTAGTAGAAAGGTTTTTTCTAAAACCATATTGGGATGCATTAAGTATTTTACTCATGTCCATAAAGTTAATAAGTCTATTGTATATTATACGTTCAAATATTTTTGAAAATGATGGTAATAATGCCACGGGTCTGTAATTATTTATATCAGTTTTGTCACCTTTTTTAAACAATGGCTTAATGACAGCAGTTTTTAAATCATGAGGAAATATTCCTTCTTCTAGACATAAATTTATAATGTAGACCAATGGTTTAGCTATTAGCTTTGTGCAAGTTTTAATTATTGTTATCGGTATTTCGTCATGACCAGAACTTCTTTTGTTTTTAAGATTATTAATAACTTTAATTACTTCCTCTTCTATTGTTGGTGTCATAAAAATAGATTTGTCATTAGTTTTTGTAGTTATATTTTTGTATAAGTTATCATTAAACGTTTTGTCAAGATTTTGATAAATATATTTTTTATTAAATGCACATGCTATGTCATTAGGATTACTTATTAATATATTGTCTTTACCTTTTATTGATTTTATTAAATTAGTTTCGATATCCATTGGGTTGGCATTAGTGTACTGTTTTATTAGATTCCAAGTAGCTTTAGTTTTATTTTCACTGCCTATTATATAATTTATGTTTGCTTGCCTTCTTCCCTTTGCTATAATTGTTTTTAATATTTTTTTATATTTATTGTAGTGCTTTATTCTTTTACTTGTCCTATTTTTTATTACTTGTAAATATAGTTTTCTTTTCGATTTACATGATATTGTGATTCCCTTGCTTTTCCATCTCTTTGATATTTCTGCTCTCATTTTAACTTTTACTATTGGTATACAAAGATCATAAAAAAGTTTAAAATCTTCTTTAAATATATTATATGCAACTGTCGCATTTAATGTTTTATAAACATCTGTAAAGGAAAGGGATGAAATGCATTGTACAAATTTTTCCTTATTTTCATGACTAGTGTCTCGTTTAGTCATATATATATGTTGAATATTTGTAAATTTAGTATTTTTTATTGGAATTTTCACGACCTGTGCACTATGGTCTGATATATCAGCATGTATGACTTTTTTGTACACTGTTTTTAAATTTGTAATTATGTTGTCAATACACGTCTCGGAATTATTTGAGATTCTAGTTGGTTCCATAAATTGTGGTTTCAGATTAAATTCTTGAAAAAGATTCGCAAAATTTTGTTTATTTTTGGACTCTTTAGGTAAATCCACATTAAAATCGCCTACCACGATTGTTTTTATATTTAATTTTCTATTATTATTATCTAATTTAAGTAAAATGTTATTTGTCATTTCTAGGAAAATGTTTATGTCACTTTTAGGCGTTCTGTAAATACATAATAAATTAATTTTTAGGGTGGGTAGTTTAATTGCACAGCATTCAAAATGAGTTGGAACAGCCATGTCATTTATCCAATCGAGTTTATTGTACTTAATGTTATTTTTAACATTTTTGTTTTGCATTGCACCTATTAATTGCACGACAGACGTAATAAAATAAAAAATCCAAAAGCTGTTAGCACGATGGTAAGATTCTAGTAATAACCTGGACTTATTTAATTTTTCTCTCCTTCCCAGTAACAATGTGGAAGAAAAGAGACAGAGAGACCGAAGCTTGATGCTGAGTCCGACCAAATCCGCTCCACTTACCAACACTAGCGCGCCCGTGATGACTGTGCATGCTGCCGAACATAGGAACGGGTGGCCCAGTATCATCAAGACGCACACCAATTCATCAAGAGGTCACGACCCTCAGTGATAAGGAATACGACGCAAGAAGGAGGATTTATTTGTTCTAAGAGAAATGACAGAGACAGGTAACATAAGAACAAGAATATTTCGAACCGAACCGTTGGCCAGTAAAAATAGCCTCACTTATCGTTTATATTTTAGTCATATAGCTTTTAAGTATAATAAATAAGCATCTTGCAAGTCAGTTGTTGGCATTGTGCTTTGTTGAAGATCAACGTCGGCGTCAAGCCACTCGCTCATTCAATTACATCACGGCGAGTCAAGGTCATACTACACGCGATAACCCCCCCCCCACCCGCTTCGAGCCTCACATGTAGGTGACACTTTTTTTTTTAAATTTATTTAATTATTTGTTTATAACCGTAATTAAAGTAAATAAAAATATTTATTAAAAGGAATGTACATTACAATTTACTTGTTTTGTTTTATAATAAAGAACGTTATTCCTGTTAAAAGCTAAAAAACATAAGAAATATTTTTGTATGAAAACCGAACGCCTTAAAGAAATGCTTTGGTAGAACAAGTTTGGAGGTTTAGTTTCAAGTGTAAGACGGCGAATTCGAGTTGACCATTATTATTGCGAGTGGTGGAACTACCTACAACTTTTATTTTATTGTAGAAGTTTACTGTAGAATATGCAGCTTTATTTGAAATTTAGATTAATGCACTTTTCTATTGGCTAATTAATATGGCTAGACATAAAGCAGGATCAATGTATAACAATAATTAATTTGCTTTTTACGAACACTGTTTTTAACATTAAAATTTAAATACGTACCATATAAAAATAGACCTTAACTGTTGAAGATGGCTTTTACGATTTAATTTTATTATTTAAATAATAATAATTTGAATTTCTGTTAGTGGAAACTTTTTAATGTCACTTTGTTACTAATCTTATCTAACTTATTTTTTTTAATTGTATTGTCAATAGTTCTCCATAGAATAAATAAATATCACATATATAAAACAAAAAAATACAGAATTATACAACCAACGATAAATATATATATTTTATCTTAAGCGTAGGTATAATGCAATTAAAATGCTATTAGAACTGTAACTTTACAATTATTTCGCAGCTATTGATACCGTACCAATGATAAATACACTATTCTTTCATACATTCGTCATAGATTTAGAACACCACCGTTCCCGTGCCTCGGAGAGCACGTTAAGCCGTCGGTGTCGGTACAATAATACCAACTTGTGGAATCGTTAATAAATTGTCATTAAAAATTTACATAAGATACTCGCCAACCCATCTGGCCAGCGTAGGCCAAATTCTCCAGATATGTTCTGGAAGGAACAATGGAGGTCTAGGACGCTGTGTTCTAGGAGCTGTAATAAAAAAAAAATTGCTTTAAAAAAAAAATATATATATATTTATTTATTACAAAAACCACAGCTCATTACAGAAATAAATACATAGGTATGCCTTATACGTAACACATTGGCCATACATGGCTTTACTTTATATAAATAGTACTTCTTTGTGGAAATAAAACTAAACTAAGCAAGTCGCAAAGAATACGAACAAAAACATAAGCCAATATGCATAATAATAATATGCGTGTATACCACAATAAAGTCACTCGTAAGAGGACAAAATATAGTAAATAATTATGGATGCGCGAGTGCATGTGTGTTATGTTAGTGTACCTATGTGTTGTGTTAGTGTGTACGTGTTTGTGTGTGTATGGCGATGTAAGTGTGATATACTTAAATAATGTGCGTATTTGTTTTATATACAACCTGTTTGACATTAAATAAATTGTGTATTATTATATCATATCAGACAACTCTTCACTAGGTTCAAAAAATGGCTCAGGCAGAGGGATTACACGGAAACTGAAAACCTTATAACTGTCGTTAGGTAGTCTGGCCTCTTCACCGATCCACGCTGATATATACACACATACACACAACTACATATACACTCACACCTACATACCCACACCGAACAATTTTGGTGGGTATTTGTTTGATAATAATTGATTGTTTAATGATAAAATAAATTGTATTTTCTGTCGACCGGATAAAACAAAATGGTATGCTACGACGCACGGTTGCTACCAGTGCAGGTCATAGAGCATATAAAAATGTAATAGATTTAAGTTAATTGGATCAATAAACGATTTTTATTATTATTTATTATATACTATTTAGGATATCAAATTAAACACCTTTCGAACTGTACTTCACAGCTACTCCGTATTATTAAATATCTTTAAGAAATAGTAGTATTCATTCTCGTTTTACTATAATAATTTAGGTATTTATTATTATTATTATTTTAATTTCTTATTATAATTATAATAAAGTTCTAAATAGCTAAGCTACGGGTATTTCAATGGTTTAATTTTTCCTTCTTGAAATACTTGTACATGCCTAAAGCCTCAAACTCCGGAATTCCGGCACTGAATTGCTTAATATTGAAACCCAATAATGGAATTGAAAAATGGATTGAAAAATATTCAAAACCTAAGTAATTACTTAATTCTGAGACGATTGTAATAGCTTTAATTCTCATATCGTTGCTTCTTGCCCCGTCTTATTAACAACAAGTTATTTAGTTATTATTTATAAAATTTAGTTCCAGTCAATAACAGCTCTTGGTAACAAAAAAAAACGTATTAAATTTCAAAAAGCACCCTTCAATAACAAACTTTGGGAACTTTGACAATGTCACACACCGGGCTGACCGCATGATTGGCTCGCCCGACACGGCAGGTGTCCGGTAGGGACAACTCGAAAGTAACTGGACCTGTTTGCTATTAATCTTTAAAAAAAAACATTTATAGACTACATAAAATAAGGTATAGTCAGCAAAGAGTACGCTGGCACATTTATTAAAATAAACGCGTATAATCCAATTCAAATACTAATATAAACTACCTTTGTTTATCAGACAGGTACCTACTTTAAACATACTTAAATATTTTCTATCTTCTTACTTTCTTAAAAAGCAAATTGATATTTAATTTATATACATGACATGGATTATTATTATTTGTGTATGTATTTAGAAAGAAAAGAAAGAAAGAAAATACTTTATTTATCACAACAATTAGAATGGTTACAAAAAAATTTAAATATGCAAGGAATAAATTTAAATGTAAGCCTATTCTATATACCGAAACATACAAACAGGTGTGGCGATAAATAGGTGGTCAGCTCAGCATATGCTACAGCCGAGGCTGCATCGCTGATTTTCAGCTGATGCCTTATGTTGGGTGAGTCACGGGTCGCAGAGATATACAGTACCATTTACTTAAACGGAAGGAGCACTAAATGTACAGTTCACATATATGCTTACCAAATTAGAATAGAATAAATAAATAATATTATGATAATTATATTATGATATTTATATTTAGAGTATTATTTGTACGATTTATTTTATGCCCTAACCTATGTAACAACTAAATTGTGATGTATATTTATTTTGCAATAAAGATTTTTATTTATTCTATCCTTCTAACTCTGCACTCCACAATTTCTTATGTCGTTCTCCCAAAGGTTAGCTGTTAGAATTACCTTAGTTAGAATACCTATAAGGTATTAAGCTCGCCAATGTACTTCATTTTATTTTGTATATTTTAAGGTGCAATAAATAATTGTTATATTTTTCGAGTTTAGTACGCTAGAGACATCTGCTGCTGCAGAATGCTGCAAATTAAATAAATTAATATTTAAAAAAAAATGATTGAAAAGATCGGTTTACGATTATTCAATTAGTTAAAATATTTCGTTTTTAAATGTTATAACATAATTAACAAAAACTTCACAATAAATTGCCTTTCGTGTATTTTCACACCATCAACTACCGACAAAGTGTAAAAAATAAAAATTAATACAAGAATCGCCTTCATCGCTATCAACCTCAATAAATATAAATTGAAAGTAAATTGCCAAATATCCTCTTAGGTATCTGGATGGCCCCAGCAGATATGCAAAACTGGTAAAGGCTGTTAATTATTAAACTACCCGCGGGCTTTGAGTATTCGAGCATTTACAGTGAAACCGGCACAACTTAGATTCTAAGAAACGGCAATTTTAAAATCCTCACAAATTACAAACAAAACTATACTATACGTGGTTGACTGTGGTGGCTCGGTTGTAAGAAGACTTTACAAAACATCCTAAAAAGATGGGTGCGAACACCGATTGTCAATGAGAAATACACTTACGTACATTTGTCAGAAATTTACAACCGTTTACCGTTCCTGTGCCTCGGAGAGCACGTTAAGCTGTCGGTCCCGGATCCACTAATACCAAATTGTGAAATTGTTAATAAATTATAATTTCCATTATAATACAACGAGGAAATGCGGCGAGCGTGTTAGGTACCCTCCTTGGTGGTAAGCCCTTAGTTTATTTTGTAGAATAGTTTTAATTTCATAGGTATTTTAGTTTAGGTATATTTATAATTAGTTTTTTAATCTATTGTATTTTAATATTTTTGTATCTACTTCGAATAAATTAATAAAAAATATTACAGTTATTTAAAAAAAAAAAAAAAATACACGTCCATTAAATTTGGTAACACTAACAGTTCTCTTTGAAATCAATTTTTTAACGGTTTAAATTTAATTTGGTCGTAGAACGTTTTTTTTTATTATAATAGGTATTTGTATCATGGTAATTAATGCGAATATAATAAATTATAGTAGAAAGACGAATAACTTGGACAAGGACGCGTGGAGTTTATAATGAAGATCCAGCAGTTGAAACACACAGATGTCAAATTAATTTAATATAATGAAAAAATCCCTTACTAAAAAATGCGTTTCATTGTCTATGTTAGTATAAAAAATACAAATATCTTCGTACGTATCGTAATTACCAAGTGCAAATCGCAATTCTGTTTATCAGTTAGTCGATTGCGATATTATGACTTATTTTCAGGAAATGCAGACACACAAGTTGATTTGGTTGTAAGTTGTGTTTGGCTGTATGACAGAAGAAAAACTATTGACATTAAATCCGAATTTATATATACATATAGAGATACAAAAACAAAATGTTTCCCGCATAACCAGGTTTTACTGTAAAATACAATGATAGGTATTTCAACGATATGACGGTCGTTTAAGTTATTTCTGAGTATTTATGGGTTGTGCTTAATAAATATTTGTACAATACATACCGCAGTAAGATAGATGTGTCGAAAATTATTTCGATGTATTTATTACCTGTAATGAGAGAAAAGATATATGTAAGTATATTAATTTATTAAGATTAAATTTAGAAAACTATTTTTTTAACACAATGATGATGGAACACATTGATGTACGTGGCAGACCGCATACCTAACGTCAAAATACGGAAAAAAGTAGGTAGAAAAGAAAGCATAGGGACAAAAATAAGGAAAGGCATGCTACGATGGTTCGGGGATGTTAAGCGACGAAAGATTGACGAACCAGGTATATAATGCGAAAGTTGTGGGTAAAAGAGGTGCCGGGGCTCACCGAGACTCACATATCACTATCAAATAAATAAAACATTGGAAGGTGCATTAAAAAGCCTTCGTAACAAAAGGGCATGTATGAATAGGTTGATGAATGTCGACGAAGCGAAAGAGGTATAGATAGATAGATAAATTATTTATTGCACAAAAAATAAAAACATTCAAATAAATATAGGCGAGCTTAATGTCTAGGCATTGTCTAACAGCTAACCTTTGGGAGAGTGAGAGGAGAGTGTGGGTGCATGTGTATAAGTATATTTAGAAACTATGATTTAAAATTACTAACTAAAATGTATTTACCGTATCGTCTGCTCGCCAGTGGAACAAATTCCACTGACCATCAGACAAGCTCCTTCCATTCACATCTTTAAAAACTACTTAATACTTTATTTTTAAACAAGCGGAACAATATATTATCTTCATATATGTTTATCTACTATAATACGTATATATTGATGAGTATTTATGTAGTCTATGTATACATACTATTTATGTAGTTTATTGATTAGAATTGCACCCCACATATTTACTGTCTCGCTCTCCCAAAGGTTAGCTGGTAGAAAAAGCCGAAATGGCTTTAAGTTCGCCTTTGTACATACTTTTAAGTAACGTGCTTAATAATAATAATAAAATATCGTCAAGTGGCGCTTAATTGTCTCTGCCAACCCCGCAATGGATCTGGCGTGAAGATATGTATGTGTTAATATGATGAAATACATAGCGACCTTATCCATGAAGTGGTAATTAGCCACGCGTTGTTTATAGGATCAAATTTTACCAACATTACTATAGTAACATGACAGTCATGACAAGTAAAAAGTTCGTCGATGTCGCTGGCATAACAAAATCGTGAAAATCATCAAGTAAGAAAACATTAAGCCGTCGGTCCCGGTTCCACTAATACCAACTTGCGGAATCGTCATCAGACTCGCTAACCCGTCTGTGTTGATTTTTGAAACACCTATCTGAAGCAGTGGAGGTCTAGGACTCTGAGTTCTAGGGGCTGTGATGATGACGACCAAACATTATTTTCTGTTATCGACTAGGAATCGAACCCGATGCCTATTAATCTAAGACATTAACCGTTATGCCATGAAGGCAGAATTAGAAAACTTGTTATCACCCAAAAATAGAGAATGTTAGGTATGACGGAGTTTGGCCACAATATGTATACAATATACATACCTTAAAAGCGAATTAAATAATATGGTCTGACCCTTAGAATAATAACGCATAGAACAATACTTTTCATACAAAAAAAAACTGTAAAGTTTGAGGCATAAAATTGATTATGTGTTTGTAGCTAATATTATAGGAGCTTTTTTTATGTTTTTTTCGATGCATTGTAAACATCCATAATTGCTAAAAAAAACCGTCATATTAATCGAACACAAAATCCCGAGAGCTGTTAGCACGATGATTTGACATTAAGGTAGGTAATTAGTACCGTCAAACGGGTACTTTTTAAAGCCTACTTACTGCTCGTTCATGCCTGAACTAAAAAACTATATGTCAAATCTAAGACAACATTTGGTACATATTTTGTTTTACTAAAAAACAAAATATGTCTGCAAATGCCTACTGTTCTAAACGGTTAAGAGAAGTAAGATATTTGAAAATATTACACACAACAAAAAATCCGTTTCACTTTAAACACAACATTAGTTAACCATTTCATTAAAAAATATTGAAATATGTCAATTAAGACCATCACATTTTAAGAGATGCCAAGCTCCTCAACGACAATTATCGCCATAAGATAAAAACGGGTGGTTCTGTAACTTGACCGTTACGGCCAGTAAAACTTGCCTCACTTATCGTGCACGTACTTCTTCTAAGCGTTATTTAAATCTATTCGCAATGGCTTGTTTTTTGTCTACCAAAGCTTATAAAATGGTACTGGAATATTTGAAAAGTGCGAAAGAGAGTTTGCGGATAGGATTACGGCTACATTATTAATCGAGTGTTCCCGGGTTTGAGAGGTGGATCAAATATGGATGTGATTTGCTATTGCTTTTATTTCTAAGTAGATTCACACGTTTGAGAGATTGACATAGAGAATTACTCGTACATTATTATTTTTATACCAAAAATATTATTAGTAAGCCACTAGCAAAGCTTCTAACTTTTATAGATAACAGTTATTTAAAAAACTCATGACTACTCATCATCACAGCTCCTGGAACACAGTCCTAGAAACTCCACTGTTGGAGATGGGCCTTCCTAAATTCTGCAGAATTTGGCCTACGCTGGCCAGACGGGTTGTTAACAAGTAATTAACGATTGTATGATTCCGTTAATGCCATCAGACCTGCTTAGGACCAATTATTTCATTAGGTGGTGCAAAGATTTCGTGGAACACATCTCGCACGAACTTCCACTGCGTAAAGCTAAGTCTTGAACCCGTTCCTGATTATTTCTTCTGTGAGATCATAATATTTATTCGACTTCATGTTGTGGTATTTTTAAACATTTGATTCTCACGGAACGGTAAGTTCAAGAAGGATAACTTTTTTCAAGTTACGAGAAAACACTAAGATGAAAGATGTCTGGCCTATATAGATTGATACAGATAGTTTATCTGGGACTCTCACGGGTTTATTTATTCTAAAAATTATTGTCATTTACAATCGGCTAACATAACCTCTGACCGTTGGGACAAATGAGATTTCTTCATTAGATCGAGGATAGTAAAATGATAATAAGAAATTGTTTTTACCATAAAAGTAAGTAATACTTATATAAACACACATATACTTAAATACTATATACATATACGAGTATACATAACATTAATACAAACACATATATTATAAATACTATACATAAAAATAACTACTGGTTTTTAGATAATCATATTTATTATACATAATACCACAAAACCCACCAGGGTCACCAGGTTTGACAGTGACAGTGAAATAAATCTACAAGTTTATTTCCAAAACGTCCGTAATTTTATTCCCTAATAAGTAAGATACAATTCTTAAATGTTTATTTAGGATTTATCAAGTCATTATGTAATATTGGATTGTGCGAGTGAGATGGATAGAAAAGAGTTACTCTTTTAAGTGATGTGCCTGCATGACAAAGTAGTTATCGACAATCGTCAAACGTTGAAGTGGTTATTAAAATTCATAAATGCACTTGGGTTTGTGACCCTTGTCTATGAAATGTCAATAACATCGTGTCTGTGCGACAGGTGACTTTAGTTTTTTTTTTATTCCGGCATAAAAAGGTTTAAGTCGTTATGGTTATTACGTAATCGTTCAGCGATGCGTGCTTCGACTCATTATTATGACGATTAGTTTTTTTAAGCTAAGATTTTATGCGTATGATAAAAAGAAAACAAATCTTAGCCTAGGCGTCATATATAAAAACAAAAAAAAAACATGTAGGGTACATCGTTAGCAATTGGCCACCTAAGGACTTGCAACATATCTTTATTTAATAAAATATGATATATTGCACCTATTTACTTCATATATGCCAGATAAAATACCTTTAAGTATATCTTGCGCGGTTGTAAAATCCTATAATGGTCGGTTCAAACCCCTCCCGCATATACCAATGACAGATACACTTTTCTTACGTACATTTGTCATAGATTTACAACACCACCGTTCCCGTGCCTCGGAGAGCACGTTAAGCCGTCGGTCCCGGATACCAACTTGTAGAATCGTTAAAAAAAAGTGTTATTAAAAATTGACATCAGATCCTCGCCAACCCGTCTGGTCAGCGTGGCGAGTGTAGGCCAAATTCTCCAGATATATGTTCTGGAAGGCACATCTCCAACAGTGGAGGTCTAGGTCACTGTGTTCTAGGGGCTGTAATGATGATAATGAATGATGATTTAAAGTAAAATAAAAATGCTTTGGATGCAGAGCAGTGAGATTCTTATACCTGAATGCTGCATCTTAATAATTTCAAGATCATTAGTTACAGGTCCTAATGAAAGCGAAGGGGTCGCGGCCAATAATCGTAAAGTTTGCGAGCCTTCTAAAGCCACTCAGTATCCGGAATAGTTAATGCAAAACGCTAGAGTTCGATGAAATAGACCACTTTCGAATCTGTCAAGTCAGTCCGACAAATAACAATGAGCGTGAAAAGCAGAATTATACAATAGTACTGGCAAAAGCATAGACAAAATTTACACGGACCAGCCAAAGAAAACGCCAACGCGTGATCTATCGAGAATAACAAGACAAACGGTAAGAGAATCAAAGCTAGACCAATTTGATACAGAATATATTAGTGTATCACAGTCATTATCGTTTGTGTTCGATGTACACTATCAAATGGATTTTGTTGATTCACTGATACATATACAATATTATACCAAAATTGATTTTTTTTATTAATAAAAATAGTACAAAATATTTATAAAATATAAAAAAAATCCTTAAAATACTGTCTGTCAAAAATTGTGGTGTTGTTTTGTTTAATAATGTTCTACAGTGTGAATAGTTATGAAAAACGATAAATTGGACTTTAAAATATGGGGCACAAGTTGCAGTTTATTTTTTGACGACATACCTGTTTCGCTTCGTCGACATTCAACAACTCTTCATACATGCCCTTTTGTTACGACAGCTTCTTAATGTTCCTTCAGCCTGTGTTTTATTTATTTGATCATAATATGTCAGTCTCGGTCTGCCAGGGCCTCTTTTACCCACGACTTTTGATTATATACCTGGTTCGTCAATCGTTATTCGCTCATCCTTTTAAGATGCCTGAACCATCGTACCATGCCTTTCCTTATTTTTGTCTATGCTTTCTTTTACCCTACTATCATGCGTATTCTAACATATCCACGTCTCGCTTCCATACATCAGTGTTGGTACCAGCACGGCATTGTGTATGGCAGAGCCAAGCTTTGTTGCATACATTTCGACTGTCGATCAGTGACCCCATTGCACCGTTAACACTATTTCTCGCGTTCACTCTTCTTTCAACATTCCTATCATACTTCCCACCCGGAGTGAAGACACTGCTCAGATATACAATTTCATTTACTTGTTCTAGAGTTTTATTATCGCGGTTGTCATCCTCCTTCTTTTATACACTAGTAGCTTGTTTTCTCTCGCATTTTTTTTGTATTGTATTGTGAAACAAGTGTACGGAAAAACAATACGGAAAAAATATTGATTTATAATAATTGCATTATTGGACAAGTCCTTAACTTATGTCTATGCACAAACTAGCGAGGGAAGTCTGTTAGAAAAATTATCTATTATTTGTAGAGAAAAAAAGCCCCCTTTGTGCTCAGCTGGGGGTAAAGCTCGCACGTGTGCGTGTGTGATTGTGTGCATGCGTGTGTGATTGTGTGCATGCGTGTGTGTATGAGTGGTTAATACAAACACGTTGACATTCTCTGTCGTCGTAAAATTTTACTTGGTATCGTTAAACATGAAAGATATTTTATAGGCCTTAGTTATAACGATTAATTTCGCTAAGCTGGGTTGCACCAAAATGAAATCTTTGGAATTGTTACGATTAAAGTTATAAATGGCTTCAAAAGTACTAGTTTTATTTTGAAGATGCTGATCTTAACGATTAACGTTACAATAACAGAGAACTTGTTTTTGTACAACCTGACTAATTAATGAATTAATTCTATACTTGATACGACGATGGCTTGTTCGAATGTTCATTAATTAATTTATGTAGTATACATAGCAGTACATTAATCACACACATAGCATAATATAATTAGCATAATATACTTATCTAATATATGTGCCAATTAGGGGTCACAGCATTAACCAATAAAAAATAAGAAATTAGAAACTTATTATTGTTATATTTTAACACTAAAATTGACAAAAAATATCAAAATTTACAAAAAATAATATATGTACATATTTTTTATTATTAGGACTATAAAGAAAACATAAAAATTATATAAATTTGGTAAGTACCTTAAAAACTAAAACAAAACACTAAATAATATTATTTTTCTGTATGTGTAGTTATTAAGTTATAAGTTTTAGGTACAGCTACATATATCTATTAAGTATGCTACTTTATTTTCTTTGTTTATTAAAGTAATGTCAGGTCGGTTGTAGTGTACTGTTTTTTCATCTTGCAGAATGGTGCTCAAGGAACATAAAACAAGACGGTGCTTGGCTTGTATTTGTAGTATGGAACAATTGTGATTTAGTAATTTATATTTGCTTGCTAATATTTGGTGAACTACGAGGGGCGTTCAAAATATTCTCGGTATTGATACGTTACAACCTCTTTTATATATATATTTGTTACTGGCCGCTAAGATTCATCCATTGACATTAAAAAAAAGTAAAATTGGAACCGAGATGTTCTTTTGTTTTTCTGCAATTGCCGAACAAACATGAACACCATGAGCGAATTAACAATTTTAACGAAATTAGAGCACCGATCCGTCATAAAATTCTTGACAAAACAGGGTAAAAATCAAAAAACCATAAAAGAGGAAATGGATTGTGTTTACCGTGAGTCTGCTCCTTCTTTATCTACTATTCAAAAATGGTCAAGCGAATTTAAGCGTGGAAGGGAGAGTATTGAAGATGACCCTAGACCTGGCCGGCCTGTAGTGGCTACCTCACAAGAAAATATTGATAAAGTGGAAAAACTTATATTGGAAGACGGCCGAGTGAAGGTAAAATCTATAGCTCAAGTAACCAATCTCTCTATTGGTACCGTACATGACATTATACATGACCATCTTAATATGTCAAAAGTAAGTGCAAGATGGGTTTCGCGAATGCTGACGCTTCTTCAAAAGGATATGCGTGTGGCTTGCTGTTCAGATTTTATCGACCTGTGTGGTGAAAATCCCGATGAGGTGCTGCAAAAAATAGTTACTGGAGATGAAACCTGGGTTCATCATTATGACCCAGAGAGCAAACAGGAGTCCATGCAGTGGCACATTAAGGGTTCAGCTCATCCCAAGAAGTTCAAGGTAATCCCGTCAGCTGGCAAGGTCATGGCCACAATATTTTGGGATTGTGAAGGAGTTTTGCTTATCGATTATAAAGAAAAAGGTGTAAATATCACAGGGCAGTACTACGCTAACGTTATACGTCAATTAAGAGATGCGATCAAAGAAAAGAGGCGAGGAAAGTTAACCAAAGGTGTTCTGCTTCTGCATGACAACGCCCCTGTCCATACTGCTCATATTGCCAAGGCAGCTATTGTTGAATGTGGGTTTGAAACTGTTACTCATCCACCCTATAGTCCGGACTTAGCCCCAAGCGACTTCTTTTTGTTTCCCAATCTTAAAAAGGATCTGCGTGGAAATAAATTTTCTGACGATGAAGCGTTGAAGACGGCCGTGGAGGAGCATTTTTACACCAAAGATAAAAAATATTTTTATGAGGGATTAAAAAAAATAATTGATCGATCTTATAAGTGTATGAACATAGGGGGGGAGTATATTGAAAAATAAAAATATCAAACTTTTCGTACTTGTTTGTTTTTATCCACATACCGAGAATATTTTGAACGCCCCTCGTATTGCAGCGTCTTGGTCGTGTCTATGTTTCTATTGCACGAATGATTTGCAAGCTCCTGTTATACGTTCAATTGTTTTGGAAGCACTATTGCAGAGTCTACATAAGTCTGTGAGTAGGTTAGGTTGTTTAATTATACATTATTATTATTATTCCTGCTCCTTAGTCGGTACCCCACTGTTGGGGATCGTGACTCCGTCGCAGTCCATCCACTAGCCGTTTCCGGTAGCTGCGGTCCTCGGCGCAGTGGATCGCTTGGTGTACTGAGATGTTTAGGCGGTCAGTCACCTGACTAGACCATCGTTTGGGGCTTCTTCCTCTTGTTCTTTTACCGTCTACTTTTCCCGTTACCATGAGTTTTTCCAGATTGTCGGCGCCTCTTCTAGCAATGTGGCCAAAATATTGCAGAATTCGGGTAAAGCATGTAAGGACGGTGAGACATAAGCTTAACAAATTATTCTTTAATTTATAATACATTAATATTGTATCGTATCTTCAGTCTATTGTCATGTATGTATTGTTTATGCTGTTATTATGTATGTGTATGTATGTGTATGTAAGTGCTTTATTATCTTAGGTTAAAATATTACTTGTTGTTTTTATAGGTATATTGTTACTATTAGTGAGAACTTTTTAATGGCACTCTGTTTCTAATTCTTTTTAACATATATTTTTTATTGTATTGTCGATAGTTCTCAATATAATAAATAAATAAAGCAGACGGCAGAAAGTCTCTGTCCCTTGGCAAGTTTGAGCTCTTCGAGCTCTACATTATTATTATTATTTCAAGAACAAAACCATGTCAAAATCGTTGCTAGACATCTTCATTATTAATAGATTTACAATGGTTCTTATTACGCGTGATATAATTCGTAATATTTGCCCCCAGGACTGGAGGGCAAACAGCAATTAATCCTGGCAACACGATATGCGGCGTTTTGGGGGGAAAGTTTGGAGGGCCGAAATGCTTGAGAATCCACTACATTTATACAGCTTCTGTGCAAATAAAATATCCGCGGTCGGTATTATGTTGACGCTTAATAATACTAAGGTTTCACTAATCACATACTATTTTATATTATTTAAACATATAATACTCGTATATATTCGAGGGAATAAATACAATGAAATAATTAAAAACTACTTAAATATTAGTTTAAATAAATTTAGTATAATTCAATCACTTATCATCATTACAGCCCCTAGAACACAGCGTCCTAGACATCCACTGTTGGAGATGGGCCTACCAGAACATATATCTGGAGAACTTGGCCAACACTCGCCACGCTGGCCAGACGGGTTGGCGAGGAATAGTTCGTTCTCGTGTAACTATTTTCTAGTAAATAAAATTACGGACATTTTGGACATATTTGCACTTTCATATAAATTAATATTTTTATTCCCTAGTTGATTACATTTTTCAAAAGTTCAAAAGTTATACTTGAAAAATCTTTGAAAATATTGGTTTGTGCGAGCGAGAGGAATGCAAAGGCGTTAAACCATCTTAATATATATATATTGTAAAAAAATGTACTCTAGAGACGTCCCATCAGAAATAGCCCCAAGGAGGTTGACAACATTTTCCCTCTGTATAGCGAGGCTTATACTTTGACAGAAATAATTGCCAGCCTTCCTGTCTCCAGCATATTTGCATCGAGACATGGATAAATAATGTAAATAATTATTATAAAAAAAGTAAAGTATCATCACGACCGTTTCCTTTTCGGGGTGGTCAGAATCCACACTTATAAATAAGCGGATTCACATTTAGCCAACTTTACTATAGGCCAATCATGACTAGTGGCAAGCTTGTCGATATAATAATAAATATTAATTAAATGTTTTTATTTACATAAATAAATATTTTTCTGATCCGATCAGGAATCGAACCCGGTACCTCCGAGTCTAAATCCACGGATTTAACCGCTAGATCACGGAGGCACCTAGTAAGTGTTGAGAAACAATGCACAATTCAGATGGAATTTACCAACGTAAGTACTATCGAGACTGCAAGTTTTACAATTATTTCAGAAATCAAATTTTCTTACGTACATTTGTCATGGATTTACAACACTATCGTTTCCGTGCCTCAGAGAGCACGTTAAGCCGTCGGTACCGGTTCCACTAATACCAACTAGTGGAATCGTTAATAAATTGTCATTAGATCCTTGCCAACCCGTCTGACCAGCGTGGCGAGTGTAGGCCAAATTCCCCAGATATATGTTCTGGAAGGCCCATCTCCAACAGTGGAGGTCTAGGACGCTGTGTTCTAGGGGCTGTGATAATAATAATAATAATGTGCACAGGCTTTATCCCGTAAGGCAATTTCCACCAGCTCACACTTGGTAGTTTAAACGGATCACTGGCGTAGTGCCAAGTAAACAATAATTTATACTAATGCTACATTTAGATAGATAAATTATCTAATGCACAATAAACAAAAACACATTTAAATATACATAGGTGAGCTTAGTAGACACTGTCACTAGACAGTGACATTTCCTAACAGCTAACTTTTGGGATAGTGAGATTGTCGGTGCATTAAATTACTAAATATACATATAATATAAGAGAATATATACAGGTATGTATTTGCATATAGTATCATCACGACCGTTTCCCTTTCGGGGTGGTCACAAACCACGCTTATAAATAAGCGGATTCACATTTAGCCAACTTTACTATAGGGCAATCATGACAAGTGGCAAGCTCGTCAAATGTCTCCAGCGTACCAAACTCGAGAAATATCACAAATAAATAAAATATTAATTAAAAGTATTTATTTACACGAATAAATATTTTTGTGTCCCGACTTGGAATCGGACCCGGTACCTCCGAGTCTAAATCTATGGACTTGACAACTAGACCACGGAGGCGGTTTAGTTATTATTCATATTACATATTTCAATTTTATTCCATCGAATAAATATATTATAAAAAATAAGACATTATGAACGCGTCTGTACATCTGTCGCGCATCACGGGCACAATCGAATGTTCAATTGAGTATTTCTCCAGACGGATCGCAGAATTCGGAATGGATCTCTTGGCGTGCCTGTCTGCGTATAAATAGATTATCATTTGGCTCACATCAACCGTGGAATCCGAGCCCATGGGTCTCCGAGTAATCTTCGAGAATAAGGAAATGTTGTTATAGGCACGATTTTAAAAATAACACGAGAAAATGGTATTACGATTTATTATTTATTTAAAAAAAAAATATTTATTAAAAACAAAAGAAAGTAATAATAATGTGATAACAAAAAAAAAAAATAGATGTTGACTTGTTGATTCGCTAAGAACGAAATTTGTTTATTTCCCGTTTTCTATTTCTCGTGTTTGGTAGGTACGCTAAAGACATCGACGAGCTTGCCACTTGTCATAACGTGCCTGTAGTAATTTTTGGCTCAATTTAATTTTATTTTATTTAAAAAACTTTATTGCACAAAGTACAAAGGCGGACTTAAAGCCCGAAGACATTCACTGACCGCCAAACCTTAGGGATAAATTTGAACAAATAGAAATAATAATAATACTAAAATTATAAAAGTTAATTTAATAGGATTGTACTTTAACAAAAAAAGCATGTGGTTTCTGACAACCCCGAAAGGGATACTACGGTCGTGATGATACTTTTACTTTGAAATATATCTATCTAACATGGCCTGACCTTATATACGTGCGTAACTGAATAAATAACCTAAAATTACATGATAAATTTGTTACCGTTCGCTAAGTGGGTATGTTATTCTTTCATTACCCTCGGTACCTACTATGCGTACCTGCGTCAGACACATGTGATCTACAAAATGTAATTTGTAAATGATTGCTAAAAACATAATAAGTCATTAAAAGAGATAGACGCCATGTATTTTTTTATTGTCATACATATATTGTACCACATGTATTGCAAATAAAGATTCTGATTTGATTTGAACATAGTTGCCAAACTATCTACTAAAGTTCACGACGATTTCCCGTTTTCTAGCTAAATAAAACTATCTACTTTTTATAACACTCTACTTGACGGCGCAATGTAAATGTTAATTCAATCAATCAAATCAAATCAATCAATCAAAATAATTTATTTCCATTGGTTCTCTCGAAACAACTTGAATACAGTCAGAACTAATAAAATCAATACAATTATCAAAACATATGTACTAATCAAAGTGGTAATAATGGTTGGACCATAAACAGGCAATATTTAAATAAATATTTATGTATGTTATTCACAACATTATTGCTATAAGCAAGTAAAACTAACTAACTTAGAACCTACTTAAATAAGATCGTGGCTGTAAAGAGGCCGTGTTAGTTTACATTCTAAATACTTAATAATTATGATGCACAGAAATTATATACAAATGTCAGATAATTTATAAATTTATAAAACAAATAATAATAATAAAAACTAATAGCATTAATGTTAATTAATATTTGTGGCTGTAAAATGGCCGTGTCACCTTACAATCTAAATAAAATTAGAATGTCAAGTAAATAAACTTAAATTTAAGTTTAAGTTAAAATAGCCTAAACTATTTCTTGAGCTTCACAACGATTGCTCGTTTTCTACCAAAATAAAACTATCTACTTTTCATAAACTCTACTTGAAATAGCTTCGTAGCGAACACGCTGCCAAGCATTGCGTAGCGGACAGACAGCGAAGTATTGCGTTGTGTACGATCTAAATATTAGGGCATTGCAGATTCGCCTGTGTGTGAAAGTTGCAAAAAGTGACCTTGTCGTTTAGTTTTAAATAATATTTGCGAAATAAAATAGTTAAATATTTGTTTAGAACACGCGACATACTTAAAGAAGATAGTTATTAAAAGTGGATAGTTTTAACTTTGTTTAATAACATATAACGGTTACGTTTTGTTATTGTAAAACTAGTAATTATTATATAAGGTAACTATTTATTCTTTCGTTTTTTAACTCGAACATGAAGATCCTAAAAGACCCACAAAAGTAGAGTTTTTACTGTATGTACAATTTTTTAATAAATAAAAAATTAAAAAAAAAACTATTTGTTCATTTTGCCGTCAGTCCCTATGAAATCGTTATTAAAAAGTAATAATAATAATAGTTTTGAACAACAACCAACCCGCCTACCAAGCGTGGCAAGAGAAATCTAAATTTACCAGAAATCCCATATTTAATTGTGTTTTAGGTGGAGAAGTGGTAATCTACTCAGTTGGCCGTCCTAAATAAATAATTTATGCCATAGGTAGAGAATAGAATCCCGGGATCCCGGCCGTTTTCTGGACCCAAAAATGACAATAACCTTGCCTCGATGACATTAATAGCATTTATTACATATCCTCACAAAATCCTAAAAAATATCAAAAAAGAACCCTTAAATGTAAGGGCTCTTTTCATCGTATATATTATATTTAGTACTCATTGTCATGAGTACTACATAGGAACAGCTCTAATAATATGTTTGATATTGATATTTATGCGATTGTATTTTTGTTTTTTATTTCTCGTCTTCGATTTTTTGCAAAAGTATAGTTTGTTTTTTTTTGCCTTTTTTTTGCAACGACAACAAATATTTTTTAAAGAAATTAAGTATTTTTTTATTTAAGCCCAATCATAAAACACATAGTCTTATCCCAGGGTAGCCCAGGGAAAACATGCTCGGTATTGTATTCTCTACCCGTAGGTCGCAGTCGCACAAAGCAAAACCGAGCTTAAAATTAGAATGCATCATGACGTCACGAATGCATGCCCGGGGCGTTTCGTCCGATTCGGTTAATCGGTTAGCAATTTAGATAATAGTAAAGGGTTAGATTAGGATCGTCCAGGCGAACACACCACCCACGCTAATTAAAGGCACAAAATTTGAAGCATGGAGCCAAATTGTTAGGTTCTCTATGGTCAAAGACAAAAGAGTGCTAATTAATGTATTTTGTATTCATCATCGTCATCACTGCTGTATTCCTTACAGGGTGGTCAGAAAGTGGTGGTATAATCATCATCGGCCTGTGTCTCTCCACTGCTCGATATAGGCCTCCCCCAAGGCTCGCTACTTCACACGATCTCCTGCCCTCACCAGCGACATTCTTCAGGTCATCCGTCCATTTAGCGTCTCACTCTGCGTCTTCTCATACGTGGTCTCCACTCTAGAACCCGTCTACTCCATCATTCATTGGTTCTGCGACAGACATGTGACATACTCATTGCCACTTCAGCTTACTAATTTTAAAGGCTATATGGGTAACTTTTGTTCTCGGACGGATTTCCTCGTTTCGGACTTTATCCATCAGAGAAATACCGAGCATAGCTCTCTCCATAGCTCGCTGAGCGACCTTAAATTTGTGGACTAGACCCACTGTCAGTGTCCACGTTTCTGCTCCGTACGATAGCACTGGAAGAACGAACTGGTTGAAAACTCTCGTCTTCTAACGTTGCGGTATGTTTGATAAGAAGATGTGGCGCAGCTTCCCGAAGGCCGCCCATCTCATAGCTGAATGCGACTGTCAGCTTCTTTGCTAAAGTTGGCTACGCCTAATTGCTTAGTCTGTCCAAAGTAGACGTATTTTTGCACAACTTCGATAGTGGCATTAGCCACGCAGATTGATCTCGGTACGACATGGTCTTTATACATGACGTTTGTCCAAGTTCATTCCGAGGCCAACCTGCTGGGACGCCACATTTAAGCCGTAAAGATTGCTAAATGTGAATGAACTTCTTTTAAAAAGAGTGGCTTCTGACCATCGCGAAATAAATATGATGATACTGTTTACTCTCTTTCCTACTAACCGACGATTAGAGAATAGAATCCCGGGATCCAGGCCGTTTTTTTATCCCAGGATTGTACTTGGCTAATCTCGGGGTTTTCGGGATTGCCACAAACAGGTAGAACCAGCGTAGAACCTGAGCGAGTGTTTTCAGCTTCTGCTTATGTTGGCAATAAACTACGAATCAGGCTTGGAAGTCAAACATTGGATGCTATGATATTTCTGCAATTGTATATTCGAAATTCTAAATAGCCATTTTGATTTCTTTCAAAAGTATAGTTTGTTATGTCTTTTTTCTTTTCTTACTCTAATGTCATACTATACTGCCTCCGTGGTCGAGCGGTTAAGTCCGTGGATTTAGACTCGGAGGTACCGGGTTCGATTCCTGGTCGGGACACAATAATATTTATTATTGTAATTAAATACATTTAATTAATATTTAATTTATTTATGATATTTCTCGAGTTTGGTACGCTGGAGACATCGACGAGCTTGCCACTTGTCATGATTGGCAGCATAGTAATGGCTAAATGTGAATCCGCTTATTTATAAGCGTGATTTCTGACCACCCCGAAAGGGAAACGGTCGTGATGATACTTTACTATATTGTGATTTGTGTTCTGCAACGACATTAAAAACATTTTATTATTAGCCCAATTAGAAAACACATAATCTAATTTCAGGAATGTATTCTCTACCGACGACAAAGTACTGTTTCCTGAAAGCAGATGGCCACTAAAAACATTGTATATAAACATTTTAACATGAAAATAGACCTTTTCTTGCAGCGGCGTATTTCTTTATTAAAAAGGAAATAATGAGGATTAAATGCGGCTTTAAATGGACAAGACGAAAGTAATCAAGCCGACACCAAACTGCAACACTACTCTCAAAGTTGTACAAGATACGTCTATCTCGGATCCAATTAGGCGCAGCCAATTTTAGCAAAGAAGTCGCTTCAGTTAGGATGGGCCGCTTTCGGGAAACTTCGACACATGACCGCCTCCATGGTCTAGTGGTAACCAACGTTGCCGTGCACTAGGGAGGTCGTGGGTTCGATTCCCACCGGGGGCAAGATGTACATTGTATAATTTGTCTCGGTCTGGGTGTTTATATGTATAATATGTATATATTTACAAAAAAAAAAAGTATAATATGTAGTTTATCAATCATCTAGTTTCCGTAACACAAGCCTCGTACTTACCACGGAAACTAGATGGCGCTGTGTGACCTGTCTGGAAATATTTATTTATTTATTTATTCTCTCATCGTCCATACAATTTATTTTATACCTAGCCAAGGTGATATTTTAGGAATTTTGTATCGTACAAAGAGTGCACTACTGTTCACAGTGAGAAATATTCTGGTGGTGGGTATAATTTTAATTGCTTCTACTCTGTTGCTATCTTCTATGTTCCATTGTTGCCTATCTCTGTCCTTTCTTTCTCTTCGAATAAATAAATAAATAAATGTTTAAAGACGAATGTCCTCCCAGTAATGTTGTACGAAGCATAGACGTGAACACTGGATTTCTTATTAAAAATGTGTTTTGTTTACAAAGGATAAAATCACTCCCATCATTATCGGGTAATAAGTACCTACTAAAAAGACGATTTATTAACCTAATTAGTCATTTTTTTAGGAGAAAGAGTACATGCATAAAAAAAAACAACTACCTACTCAACAAATCGACACAACTTGATTAAAATTCATCAAAATAATATCGCGATGATCTTCACAAAACAACAGATGCGATTATTCACAACAATAATGGGGAAAGCGATGCTCAATTAGATTATGTACAGTCGCCCAACTGTCAAGTTTACCATTGTGAAATAGACCCTAATACAAAGGCACTAAGATATGTCTTTGATGACTGTCAAACGATAACAACATCGGGGTTGAAATACACCCCTATAAAACTGAATAAAGAATGACCAGGACAAAAGGATTTCGTATCAAATCATATAGGACGGCTAACTACTTGTAGCTCTACAATATTTAATTTTAAAATGCCTAGAAGCGATTGTAAATAATATAATTATTTTTATAGATTTTTTTTTATTGGTATTATGTTCACCTATCATTTTATTTTGTGTGCAATAAAGATTATTATTATTATATAAAAACATTATTGCACAAAGTACAAAGGCGGACTTAATGCCCCTAGACATTTTTCTGACAGCCAAAACTTGGGGATAAATTTGAACAATTATAGGTGGATTGAAAGAAAAAATTATAGTAGGATAAATTCAATAACATAATAGACGGTGCAAAAATAAGAGTTAAAAGAGACAGTTTTTGCTATAACTAATACTTAACCTAATATCAAATACATATACTACTTAATATACATCATATATAAACCTACATATACACATATATAACTACATAATAATTAGAATAAACAACATAATTATAAATATTTATATAATATAAAAAAGTAAAGTATCATGACGACCGTTTCCCTTACGGGGTGGTCAGAAACCACGCTTATAAATAAGCGGATTCACATTTAGCCAACTTTACTATAAGCCAATCATGACAGTGGCAAACTCGTCGATGTCTCCAGCGTACCAAACTCGAGAAATATCACAAATAAATTAAATATTAATTGAATTGATTTATTTAAATTATTAAATATTTTTGTGTCCCGACCAAGAATCGAGCCCGGTACCTCCGAGTCTAAATCCACAGACTTAACCGCTAGACCACGGAGGCAGTTGTCTTATGTTAACAAGGAGATTGTGCTATAAATTTATGGCGACAACTGCAAAAGAATTTGAAACAATTCCAGAATGATGCAATGGAACAAAAAGAAGTGAGTTGTGAGAAGAACGAAGGGATTTGTCGTGAAACGAAGAAAGATAAGCAAATTTGTATTTGAGGTATTTCGGCGTGGCATGCAGAACAAAAGAAAGGAGACTAGAGAACTATTCAATTTAAATATATAAATTAAAAACTACTTCAATAGTAAAAAAAAAACGAGCACGTTAAGCCGTGTGTAATCCACTAATACCAACTAGTGGATTATTAATAACTTTTTACGAAAAAAAAAATACATCAGACCCTCGCCAACCCTTCCGGCCAGAGCGTGGCGAGTGTAGTTCAAATTTCTGGAAAGCTTATCTCCAACAGTCGAGGTCTAGGACTCTGTGTTCTAGGGGCCGTGATGATGATGAAACTAGACCTAATAAAAATAAACTATAAAATAAATAAACTTAAAAAATATCCTCGAGAGTCGACCCATGCCATCGAGACTGGCAATAAATCCCCTTTGTATAGCAAGGCCATCGCTTGTTTTTCAAGATGCTTTTTCAAACTTAGCTTGAAGGATTCCACATTATAGGATGTAAGTCTCCAAATTTATATGTAAGCGTAGGGATTTGAGTTACAGCATGGGGGTGCAAATTTATGGCCCACTATTATAAGAATATTAACTTTATTATTATTCGCGGTTGACATTAAGTGTTCGTACGTTAAAGGGTTCCTTTAATAATAATTATTATATCGCACACCTAGATCTAAAGGGGGTTAACTCAAAAACATTTTTTTTGAGTTATTCACACTATCGAATTCCTTATCTCACTACTGATCGACCAATAAAAAATATTTTAATTTTTGAGATAAAATAAAAGCATAGATCTATACAGAAAACTTCTGCAGTACACAGGGATACAGTAAATAGTTTCGCCTTTTCAGAAAAAGAGCTTTTTTTAGTTAGTGCTGTTTAGATCTTAGGTGTGCGAAATATAAATAATAATTCCTAATTTTATATAAGTACGTATTTATAATAAAAATCACAATTTATATTATATTTATTAATAAATCAAATAATCTTATAACATTTAGACTAAAACTATGTACTTATAATATATATATTTTTAATTTTCGTGTTTTTTTTTTAAATTAAGTAGTTAATGTTTTTCTCTATTTTAATTAAGGTCGTCCGGTAAAGCTCTCCTCCTCTTCTATCCTATGCCTTGGCCATTTTGGAACCCATTGGATTAGTCTGCGATGATGGCAAGAGACCTTATGGTAAGACGCTGATCCCCTGGGAGCGGGGACGGGCCTTAGTGTGGGATGCCACTTGTGTCGACACTTTGGCTTTGCCACACCTTAAGGGAACAGCGCTAAAAGCGGAAACCGCTGCTGATAGCGCAGAGTCTGGCAAGCGGCGCAAATACGAATCTATAATCAAAGACTACGTGTTTGTGCCGTTTGCTGTAGAGACTTTAGGCCCGTGTGGTCCAAGCGTTAAAACATTTTTAAAAAACATCACCCCTCGTCTAATTGCCTGCTCTGGGGACAAGAGGGCTGGTTCTTTCCTCATCCAGAGAATCAGCATAGCGATTTAGGAAATGCCGATTTAGCGAGGAAATCCGGCCAGCGTTCTTGCCACCATGCTGCGCGGATACGATTTATATTTAAATTTGGTTTTGTATGTAGGTTTATTTTGTTTATATTTTAGTTTATTTTTTATTAAAATAATATATATAATTAAGAACATGCAAATTATAAGCAGATTTCCCATCTTCCCTTGGGTTTTCCTTTATTTATCTTAAAGTTTGTGCTTAAAGAAACAGAATTTCGAGCTGTCTTAAAATAATTGTTAAGGTTTCATAATAGAAGACAATAAGCGACCGAATATGGAAGGTGACGATAAAATGTCGATTAAGATGATCTTATATGTTAATATTATGATACTAAAAAGGGCTAAGTTAATAACAATGTGAAAGGATTAACAGAATCCGGACTGAACGCGTGGGCGGCGTGTTGTAATAACACCGTAACTTACATTTACTAAAATACAACTTACGCTATTTATGGATAACGAACTCGGCTGTTGTATTTAAACACATAATAAGTGTTTGGTGTAATAATTTCAACCACGTGACATGCAATGCAATGTCAGTGCACTAAAATCCGTCATCGTGACCAGGCATTCTCTACATCAAACAATTTAACATGAAAAAAAACAAAAGTATTAGGTCAGAAACCACCCTTTTGAAAAAGAGGATTTAAAATTAGCCAACTTTACTATAGGCTTATTCCCATCATGACAAGTTCGTCCAGATCTAGCGTAACTCGAGACAATCACAAATTAAATAAATTAATATATTTTTAATTAATATTCTAACGGCCGGCCGGTTGAGGATAGGACGATTAAAGTATGTAATTTATGATAATAATTTTGATATGCGCTACGTTATTAGTCGTAAGCTTGTCACTTAGGTTATTTCAGCCAAGTACGTGTCTCACAGGCATACGTTAAACATGTCAAAGATATTTTAAAAATAGGATATTGTAGACGCTAATTTTACATTCATACGTATGGATTACAGACTAAGAAATTACAAACTAATTTATAACACATTAAGCTAGGACGGGACAACATAACTGATAGGTTTCTGCACTAGATAATTCTGACAAGGCATACAAACCAGATATTGGCCAGGGTAGTTTTTTGATCCTAGTTTTACAACAATGGTGGTTGTTATCTTATTTCTGTATTTATTTGTTTAAATTCTTTATTGCACCATAACTTAAAATTAGGTATATGCCTATATGTAGAGCTTAATGCCTGTTAGGCATTTTATGACAACTAACCTTTGGGATAGTGAGATACTATAAGCGGGGTGCAACAATCTTAATAATCCAATTTATAAATACACTACATACCAAGTAATATATGCATATAAACAAACATACGTAAATATTCATTCATTTTTATATTCATTACAGTCCCTAGAACACAGCGTCCTAGACCTCCACTGTTAGAGATGGACCTTCCGGAACATACGAGATATCTGGAGAATTTGGACTATACGTGCCAACGGCCACGGCCAGGCGGGTTGGCGAGGATCTGATGTCGATTTTTTATTACAATTAATTAACGATTCCACAAGTTGATATAAGTGGAACCGAGACCGACGCCGACGGCTTAACGTGCTCTCCGAGGCACGGGAACGGTGGTGTTGTAAATCTATTACAAAAGTGTTTATCTCATTGGTACATGCCGGGGGGGTTTGAACCGCCCTTTGTAGGATTTAAGGAAAGCGTTCCTACAACCGAGCTACCACCGCGCATAAATATATTGTGTGCCAAATATATAATGTGTACTAAATGCAGTGTGCTCCTGCTTCTCAAGAAAAAAATTGGCGACTAATTATTTAAAAACATTGACAGATGGTGTCCGTCTAATGGCCAGTGGTAGCTTGTTTCACTGGCGGGCTGCAGACACAGCGAAATAATCTGAATATCTGCTGGGAGGGGATTTTGAGTTTATTGTTGAAAGCAGAACGAAGAGGGAGGTTGTGCGTATCGCACAACTCAAATCAGGTTTTAGGTAAGGAAGATTTACTACTACTACATATGATTTACTACTATGTAGGTATATATGCTTATTTTATTTTTTTATTTAATGATAATAATCTTTCTGTGCATAATTATTTGCACTGCAAGGTTATAAAGTTATAGTGTTTTACTACGATTTTATACGCGTAAATTAAACAATATTAGTTACTGGATTTAGAACTTAGACAGCCAAGCTAACAGCAAGAAACTATTTCACAATTATTGTACTTTACGAGAGGTTAGAAACATAAATTTAATGGCATCTATTTGGTGGGACGTTTCAATTAAGCGTGTTTATTACTACGCCTGAGAGCTTGCCACGTGTTATCATGACCTAGAAATGTAGCCATCTCTTGATTAAGCTCTCAAATTATATTTTTATGAGATTCGTAGAAATTTGTGACAAATATGGTGGCTGTAACCGATGGAACCTATTGATTTAATACCTAATTGCACTTCATACAAGAAGCACGCTTAATGTTGCTAGAGATGAAAAATGATCGGTGCAGTTCTGTATATGTTTTATTTTGTAAATCTGATATAGCTGAGTTTTCCTTGCAGATTCCTTTCTCAGTCAGATTAAACATTAACAGGTCACTGGAATCTGCTAAGCTGCTGGTCTTCTGCTAACAGCTTACTTATTGGACCACTTTGCTGCTTAGTCTTCTACTAGCAGGAGTAGAATCATTCAAAATAATTAAATCAATGACGTTTCATAAATGCCTGTAATAGGTTTACGTAAATGAAGATATTTTGACTTCGATTTTGAAAGTGAGGACAATAGTCTCAGAATGAATTATTTTATGGCAGTGCATTTCCGGTTATGGTTGTGTACGAGATGTGCACTTTCAAATTGATATTCTTGTTTTACTGACAATTTATCGACTGCAAGCTTCGGATGTTTAAAACGTGTTCTTATTTGACAAAAGAGAAGAACAATGTACTTAAATGTAAAAAATAATGTAACAAACATTTTGTATGTAAATAACAACCAAAGGCCCCTCTATCTTATTTAAGCTCTTTTTTTTTAATTTAATTAACTGATTTATCTATAACTCTGTGGAACACTGCCTCCGTAGTCTAGAGGTTAACTTCGTGGGATTAAACTCGGAGGTACTGGGATCGATTCCTGGTCGGGACACAATAATATTTATTAATTTAAATCATCATTATCTTTACAGGCCCAAGAACACAGCGTCCTAGACCTCTACTGTTGGAGATGGGACTTCCAGAACATATATCTGGGGAATTTGGCCTACACTCGCTACGCTGGCCGGACGAGTTGGCGAGGATCTTATGTATTTTTTTAATGACTATTTATTAACTAGTTGGTACTACACGTGCCAACGGCCTAGGCCAGGCGGGTTGGCGAGGATCTGATGTCGATTTTTTATTACAATTAATTAACGATTCCACAAGTTGATATAAGTGGAACCGAGACGGACGGCTTAACGTGCCTTCCGAGGCACGGGAACCTGTGGTGTTGTAAATCTATGACATATGTACGTAAGAAAAGTGTATTTCTCATCAGTACATATCGAAAGGGTTCGGTTTTAGGGAAAACCTTCTTACAACCGAGCTATGACAACCACTTAATTTAAATCAATGTAATTAATATTTAATGTATTTGTAATATTTCTCTAGTTTGGTACGCTAGAGACATCGACGAGCTTGCCATTTGTCATGATAAGCCTATAGCAAAGTTGGCTAAATGTGAATCCGCATCTTTATAAGCGTTGTATTTTATCCTAAATTATTTAAGACTGCCTTTATGAGCAAGTTTTACCCCTGTATTGCAGTTTATCTCTATAACAAAATTAATAAAGCTATTAATGTAAATTCTCTGAACTATAATAAATGTAAAATTATTTTAAGTTCTTGGTTAAATAAATTAAACTACGAAGCAACAGAAGAATTGTTACAAATATTAAAATAGTAGGTACATAATTCAATTTGTATTTGCTAATAGTAAAAAGTAAGAAAAACTATAAACTAAGTGGAAAAAAAGCTAAAATTAAAGCTATATGTGTTGTATTGTATATTATACTTATTTGTGTAATGGAACTGGTGCCTGAGATTCAGATTAACTTTGTTTGGGCACCAGTGGCCAATTCCTAAAAAATATATATTAGTTTTTTAAGTAAATAAACGATTTTTATTATTATTATTATTTGATCATACTCATCTGATGATACATACATATCTTCACGCCAGATCCCTTGCGGGGTAGGCAGAGACAATTGAGCGCCATTTGACACGATCACGACATACCTCTTTCGCTTCGTCGACATTCATTAACCTCTTCATACATGCCCTTTGGTTACGAAGACTTTTTAATGCACCTTCAGTCAGTGTTTTATTTATTTGATCGTGATATGTGAGTCTCGGTCTGCCAGGGCCTCTTTTACCCACAACTTTCGCATTATATATATAGGTTCGTCAATCTTTCATCGCTCATCCTTTCAACATGCCCGAACCATCGTAGCATGCTTTTCCTTATTTTTGTCCCTATGCTTTCCTTCATACCAACCCTTTTCCGTATTTCGACGTTACGTATGCGGTCCGCCAAAGTGACGCCACATATCCGCCGCAACGACCGCATTTCTACTGCATTAACCCTACTCTCATGCGTATTCTGACATATCCACGTTTCGCTTCCATACATCAGTGTTGGTACCAACATGGCATTGTGTATGGCGAGCCGAGCTTTGTCACTGACATTTCGACTGCCGATCAGTGACCCCAGGGCACCGTTAACACTATTTCCCGCGTTCACTCTTCTTTCAACGTCCCTATCGTACTTCCCATCCGCAGTGAAAACACTGCCCAGATATATAATTTCATTTACTTGTTCTAGAGTTTCATCATCAATCTTTATCGTCACGGTTGTCATCCTTCTTCTTTCAAACCTTGGTTTTTCTCGCATTCAAACGGAGTCCTTTTTCTGCACATCCCTCCTTCATTCTTGTGACTAGTGATTGCAGTTGTTGTTCGGACGATGCCATAAGAACAGCATCATCTGCATAAAGCAGGCAGTTCACCACTAGATCACTCATCTTTATCCCACAGTCACTCTCTCTCACTCTTTTTAGGCATTTGTCGAGATATAGTGAATAATCTAGGAGAAAGCACACAACCCTGTTTGACGCCCATTTGGGATTCAAAGCAAGGCGACATACCCCCCTCCACCCGCACACAAGCTTTGCAGCCCTTGTACAGGGACTGTATAGCCTGTAGCAGTTTGTCATTCACTCCATACTCCGGCAATATGTCCCAAAGCTTCTTTCTTACAACTCTATCAATCATGATACTTAACTATTTCTATGAAACACCACACTTCTAAATGTTCCCGACAGCCCAAGCGTTACAACGGAAATCGAAAATACCATTTCAAAAGGCTCATACTATAACAGAATTTGAATAAACTATAATAATGACAAAGGCAAATTAAATTACGAAATGTCAGAGGTGAAAAAAGGCAAAAAGCAAAAAAATCGATGTCACTGAACCAATGTCCTTAAACGATCAAAGAAAGTGTTATTTAGACCTCTTAAATTAGACCCCTTGCTTTCGGTACCCGTTTGACCTTTTTTCATTGAAATTACAATAGGTTTGTGCCCAGAACCTGAAGCTGCGTAAATATGCCGACCTCGGTACAGGTTACGAGTTTGCACCGTGATTAACGAAACGCGAAACCACAATGATTAAGCAAGAAAGTTTGTGAATCAATAGACCATTTAAACCTGTCCTTTAATTAAATGCGTTCTTAGGAGTTACAAGAGGCATACTTAGATATAGTTAATTTCTAAAATAGTTTATTTTTTATTTTTGTTTCCTTTTTTTCAGAGCTAAAATAAATTGTTTATCTTTAATTATGTTTCTTGACGCCTAAGTAATAAAGCTTGTTTCCTAATTCGGCCAATGATATACTAACTTATATATTAGCCTTTTTATGTTCAGTGGAAATAAATAAATAAACATATTCATTAAAAAATACTGTTACAATTTATCTACTTTATAAATCTATGTATAATAAAGAATATTATTATTATTGATTAAGTAATAGGCGAGCAGCTCATTGCTGATATTCATATATCAAGTGTTTGGGTTTCGGCTGGTATAAAATTCATAAAATTGACAGTTATCACCATAGTTGATTTCTATTGTGGCAACTTGTTCAGTTTGGTTTTAAAAGTGTTTACAGTTGAGGACTTCAATAGACATATCTGGTATTTTGTTCCACATATTAACGACTCTGTCATTCATGTAGTGATCTCACATATATTGCTGGATTATCGCATTAGTTTCATTTAACATCAGAATAAAATGCACTTAATAATGGTCAAATTATGTAGGTCAAACGGGTACCAAAGATCCTCACCTGCAGTGTGGACAAGAGTTACGTGTTCTCGATTACTTATTGCATATTTAAAATCGCATGCGAAATTTATCGAATGACATAAAAAAATAACCCTAAACCAGTTTTCCCCACATTCTTTGACATTAAGTCAGCTTCTAATTGAATGTATTAATAATAAATATTGCAATTTGCATGTTGTAGTTAGTAATTGGTATTATATCCTTTGATTAAAACAAAAGAATAAAATACGGCACGCGCTATATTGTTTGCTACAAAATATGGAACCAATAGAACAACTATAAGATAAGATCATATTCAAAAACCCGCGAATATTTTTGACAGATCGTCCCCACTTGAGACATGGGATGCTGAGATTAGTTTAGCGGGAGCGTTGTACGACCTAAAAGAACGAAACATTTTTTTTTTAAATACATTGTAACGGTCATGAAAGATATCTATAGCATTATTGGCACTGTAGGTGTTGCACATTCGGGATGTAGATTATTACGATTTTTTTGATTTCATTTATTTATCACCGTAGGGACCGTCTGGAACACTTGGTTAAGTCAATTTATAATACTCCGAAACTAATATTAGTTACTAACAGTAAACGAGATAACACAACCATGATGAGACAGCTTAATACGAAACAACACGACAAAGACCAGAAACAGCCCAAGCTATCAATACAATTACATAAAAGCCATATTGAATGCCAAATAATCAAATACAGAAAATAAAATTTAAATACTACTAATGTCAATTACGTTTATGTCGATTACGACCTACATTAGTTCTTGAGAGAGGACAGCACAGGATCTTGGTTATAGGACAACGTGGAATATTGTAGGGTACTGTTAAAGAAATGTGTTGTACGAGGTAGATACATCCAGTCCGGTTATAAATAAACAAACAGAATAGGGCCACTATGAAGAATAATGATCACAAGTTCGACCTTTGAAATGATATAAGTATAACATCAAAAACCCCGACTTCGGACTGAAACGAATCGAATCATTAAATCGTGTCGAACGAAAACTTGCAATTTTCAAAACCATTTAATATAATTGTTGTTAATTCGATTTGCTTTGTTAATAGCAGGAAAACCAAGGGGACAATATTTCATCGACAAAGCGGCAATTTGCTATCGAACATCGATTGCTTCGGAATAAATTCAGAGAACGCTTACCGATAAAGATGACAAGATGGGACAAGAAGCCAAACGGTATAAGAATTAAAGCGTCTCAGGATTAACTAGCATAGACAGTGCATTGCCGGTTATGGTTATGTCCGACATGCACCATTCAAATTGATTTTGTTGTTTTACTGACAATATACCGACCTGCATGCTACGGAAGTGTAAAATTATCTTCGATAAGTTTTTTTTTTTTTTTTTTTTTTTTTACACTAGCACGACACGTGACCTTGTGCCCACCTGATGGTAAGTGAAAGTTAGCAACTGGAATCAGACACTTATGACTGACATGAGTCAGACAATTTAAAGTTTAAATAACATTAATTTATGTATCTTCAAAAGGTACTGCCAGTTCTGTTCTTCGCTTCTAACATAAGATTTAGTTAGGTAATTAAATTAAAATACGTAATGTAGAAATTGGTGTAATCTTTGCATCACTTACTGAAAAAATTGGGCCTAAGCAGGTCTGCCGTCAATACATTTATGGAACGAGCTTCCAAGACGGCATTAACGGAATCATACAGTATTTGGTTGGGTAGGGAGAGAAGTACTCGTAGAATGGTGGATGGTGAGCGTATTATCGCGCAATAAAATAAAAAAAGGAGGCCTCCTTTTCTTAAACCAGCCTATTGTCGGTCGCAAGTCCGAGACACCATTCTTCTTATCTCTTACCCACACACGATGGACCCGGCACCCGCACGGTGAATCCATGGAATGCTTAGAAATATGTCTTCCTCTGTCTTCATGAACCTAACCAAATTGCGGTGGGAACGATCGGTGACAAATAAAGAATAAGAATAAGTGCTTACACTATGCCGGCATGACGGAATTCCAGCCTGATCCCGAAACGTATGGATACACTTTACTGGGTACATACGCAAAAGGGTAGGTATTAAAGAAAGCATAGGGATAAAAACAAGGAACGTTCGGACATGTTGAAATAATGAGTGAAGAGAGATTGACGAACCAGATATATAATGCGAAAGTTGTGGGTAAACGAGGCCTTGACAGACCAAGACTTACCTATCACGATCAAATAAATAAAACAATAGCTGAAGGTGCATTAAAAAGCCATCAAAACAAAATGGTTGTATGAAGAGGTTGATAAATGTCGAAGAAGCGAAAGTAAAGATAAAAGTAAAGTATCATCACGACCGTTTCCCTTTCGGGGTGGTCAGAAACCACGCTTATAAATAAGCGGATTCACATTTAGCCAACTTATATAGGCCAATCATGACAAATGGCAAGCTCGTCGATGTCTCCAGCGTACCAAACTCAAGAAATATGACAAATAAATTAAATATTAATTAAATATATTTATTTACATTAATATATATTTTTGTGTCCCGACCAGGAATCGAACCCGGTACCTCCGAGTCTAAGTCCACGGACTTACCGATAGACCACGGAGGCAGTCTTCGAGGCGTGAAGATATGTATGTATTATACTAATAAAACACACATCAGAATCGTGAATGAGATAATGTTACATTGCCAATTACATAACGATAACAAATAATTGTGACACCGACCTTGACACTGGGATACGATTTTTTACGCTTTGTTTATACTTTTCGTTCACTTAGTAGGTAGAATTTATGACTTAGAACTTCTCTTCTCGTGTATTCATTATTCTCCTTTTAAAACGTTCTTTTTTATATACTAGGTCGAATTGTGACCTTGGGCCAGCCCACCTGATGGTAAGTGGCGCGCAAGGTCAATGAATGCACTATGCCAGCTTGACTAGATGCTTTTTACACTTCGCTTGAAGGACTCCAAGTTATAGGAAAGTGGAAACACAGAGGCTGAAAAAGCATTCCACATCTTTATCGTGCGACAGATGTATGAGTCCTCAAATTGATACATACGCGAAGGGATGGTGACTACGGTATGTGGGTGCATAATCTGACCTGTGCGTGTGGTTCGGTTGCGGAATGGAGAGGGAGGGATTAGGTTATAGAGTTCTTCGGAGCACTTACCATAGTATAGCCGGTAGAACACGCTCAGAGAAGCCACATCTCGGCGAAGTTGCAGGGATTCGAGAGTTCCAGATATACTGGCATCGTCCACAATTCGAACTTGGCGAAACCATCCCAAAGGCGAGAACAGTAGGTACTTTATACATGATCTGATCTGTGCTTTATGACTGACTTTGCTCGCGTGTATTAAAAAAGCAAGCAAAGCCGTAGGTTTATCTAAGGTCCAGATTAATAGTCATGGCTTAGCTCTGGATCGAGCACGTGCTTACGAAAGCCGTTGCTAAGACTGAGTCGCAATAGGCACTATAATAGAGAGATAGGCACTGCCTTTGAATTATTTACCTATACTTCGTATAGTCTATAGGTCATACTTATTGTGTTGTCTTAATGTATTAAAATAAAACGGTGGTGTTGTTAATCTATGACAACATGCAGGGGGGATTGAAATTGAACCGACCTTTGTAGGTTTTAGGGCCACCACTGCGATTTTGACCTTAGTTGTCCTTAATGGGGTGTATCACTAACTTTTTATCACGATAGATGGTACCTAATATAACTGTCAGTTGCATAGAAAACTTGTATTTTCATTACGAAATTTATTTTCTGGTAATTATGTCGAAGTGAACAGCTTTTAAGTGTACAAATTGAGATTTCTAAGCGAAATCAAAGATATGGTGATATCAAAATTTCCGTTCTATTAATAAAACCTTTTTTCTTTTTAACGACGGTGTGCGCTTTCCTTATTCGTCTTTTAAGGTAGGTAACGTTAATTTAAAATACATATTTCTGTTATTAAAAAAATACAATAACATTTAATAAATCATGCGATATAGGTGTAAAACAAGGTACCATTGCCGCTAGCGACATCTACAAAAAGTTTCGCCTGATACACCCCATTTGAATGATAGTCAAAGTTATTTATTCTTAATTACTCGTTAGTTATTAATTATGTATAAGGTCTAAAAATACATAACATCTTACAATAAATAAAACATGTTTTAGCGATTTTGTCAGCAAAAGGTGGTAAGTGGCGGACTACCACCGGCACTTAGCGCTATCTCTGTGGCAACGATAATTATATTAGCAAACGACCAATCTCTTTGTTACTTTGGAAGAATCGGAGTTTTCCTTTTTCATTGTAACATCCTCAACGGCTTCTGCACTCAACCATTCCTTCCAGCTGTCAAATAATAATAATAAATTATTTATTGTACAAAACCAAAACAAGTGCAGGTACATAGGCGAGCTTAATGCCGTAAATGCATTTTCTACCAACTAACCTTTGTGACTGGGATATGTAATAAGCGGGTGCAGTATGTTACGAAGAAAATAGATAGTTGAAATTATTTATTACTATATAAAACACAAATTAACTACATACATATAAGAACTATACTTATACATAAATAAATGTCATACATAAACAAATAAATATATACCTTTCAAACGGGTTTCCTTGAAAAGTCCTCAAAAGTTATATCATCATCACGACCGTTTCCCTTCCGGGGTGGTCGGAAACCACGCTTATGAATAAGCGGATTCACATTTAGCCAACTTTACTATAGCCAATCATGACAAGTGGTAAGCTCGTCGATGTCTTCAGTGCCTATGCCTATATCCAACAGTGGAGGTCTAGGACGCTGTATTCTAGGGGTTGTAATAAAAAAAAATGAGATGGTTGTTTGCCCCTAGGCGGCGTTGACCGTGTAGTGATTAGTAAAAAAAAACTTCGACAGACATAATATCTGTCTGTTTAATTCGCCTTCCGATTTCAACAAAAAAAAAAAAAAGAAAAAAAAGTATTATCACGACCGTAGTCCTTGCGGGGTGGTCAGAAACCACGCTTTTAAAGAAGCGGATTTACATTTAGCCAACTTTACTATAGGCCAATCATGACAAGTGGCAAGCTCGTCGATGTCTCTAGCGAACGAAACTCGAAAAATATTACAAATAAATTAAATATTAATTAAATTTATTTACTTAAATTAATAAATATTATTGTACAGGAATTGAACCCGGTACCTCCAAGTCTAGTAAGTTAGACCACGGAGGCAGTTTCGATAAAATTTAACAGAAATAACCCTTGAAATTCAGGATAAGTATTAGTAAAGTCAGGTGTTTAGTTAATAAATTAATGACAAGGGTGCAGCAAGGTATGAGTCCATAACTAGTAAACATTATTAAAAACATTAATCAATAAAATGAATGGCGTCTAACATGGCATTAAATGACTCGATCAATATATCTCGTATAGCTTTCTGCAAACTTGTCCACAGTAATAAACATAGTAAGTAATAACATTTTTTAAATAAATTTATATATAATATATTATTTAGTTATAGTTTATTGACATTTTAAATTCGAATATAGTTTTTTAACTAATATTTATTAAAATACCCGACGAGGCCCCTTTACAGCCACAAACTAGACCTAAATTATTATGTATTATAATAAATATTAGGCTAGGAAGTGGAAAAGTATATATATTAATAATAATAAAATAATAATAATGGAAATTAGGGCTGTTCCTTGCCATACTATATCACCCTATCTGGCCAGGTATTTTGTTTAGAATTGTTATTAATAAATTGACTTTACTAAGTGTTCCGATAGGATACTATGGCGATAAATATATAAATAAATAGTATTTAGTATGTACAAATGGGGACCACTTACGGGACGACGCAGAGTTGGACGACCCCCCGCCAGACCCCTAAGGAAGGTCGCTGGTGAGGATTGGATGAGAGATGCAAAAGTGAAGTCTATATCCAGCAGGAGAGACACAGGCTAATGACGATAACAAACGGTTCTACTCTTTTAAAATATTAAGCTCATCAGAGCTATGCCTCGTCGTTCGGCGCCTACAGAGTTGTTGACAGGTCTATCGTCGGACAACGCGATATCCACCAGTGTAACTCGTATGGTCAACCAGCGTATACGAATACCGCGTGGTCCACGAATTTCCGATTAGCTTTCAGCTATTGGCACATGTATGGCGTGAAGCGGTGCAACGCCTACGCATCGTCCTCGCGTAAATCATTAGCAGGCAGAGCACGGGGTCTTATCAATGGCAGTCAACGCAAGGCTAGGATGCGAGCAGCAAGGTATTACCAACTTCAGACTCCGTGTAATAAGCTTGCGAGCGAGGCGATCCGGTGACGCCACGGAGTTGATGTAATTGTATGTAATAATAATATAATTCTTTATTGCACACAAAATATAAAATAATGTACATAGGCGAGCATAATACCGTATGGTACTCTCTACCAGCTAACCTTTGTATGTAACTGATGGTACGCAAGGTCCAAGAATGCAGGAGCAACTCACGCCAGGCACTAACGACCGACATCAGTGTCTACCACTAGTAAGCCCATATCAATAGAAGTCCATATTCAAGTATAACAAAAGGCGAGGCGGTGATGGTCGGGTGGCTCTAATGGGATTATGACCTTTAACCTATATTTTTTCATTACAGCCCCTAGAACACAGCGTGCTAGACCTCCACTGCTGGAGATGGGCCTTCCAGAACTGGAGAATTCGGCCTACACTCGCCACGCTGGCCAGACTGCTTGGCAAGGATATGATGTCAATATTTCATGACAATTTGGCAAAAGTTGGCATTAGTGGAACTGGTACCGACGGCTTAACGTGCTCTCTGAGGCACGGGAACGGTGGTGTTGTAAATCTATGAAAAATGTACGTAAGAAAAGTGTATTTCTCATTGGTACATGCCGGGTGGGTTTGAACCGACCTTTGTAGGATTTAAAGTACGCGTTCTGACAACCGAGCCACCACCGTGCCGCCGGTAACCTATTATAGCACTGGTTATTTTATAAATGAACTAAACAATTATAAGAGCAAAATAGTATTTGAAACGGAAAATAAGTAGTATGTTGCAAGTAGACCTGTTGCAAGTTAGCTTGGGTTGTTCACAATAAATCAATCTCCACTCCACCACTCCAATAGCCAGAGGCCGACCCAGGCGTCCGCACTGACAGCTGACGGCGCGGGCACACAAGACCAAATTCAATCAAACCACAGAGATAAAAATAAACTAGATTTGGCAGCAAAATACTTTTTTTTATCCTAACGTTTATCACATTGGGACGATCTGCTAGATAAAGGGATTTAAGACGGTCGCTGGTGGAGGTTAAATGACGACAACCTATATGCAACGACAGGCTGATGATGATGATGACAGATTATTGATATACTACTAGAAATGAGCCTTCCAGAATAAATTTCTTGAGATTTTTTTCTTTCTTTTTGGACACTCACGCAGGCTTAGGCTGAGTTGTACCTGTTGTATCCTAAACCTTGATAAATATGTAAAAAAAAATATTTCAATTATTAATTTATTTTTACAGTACAATATGAATTGGACTAAAAAAACATACACCAACAATAAAAAGATGTCTAAAATATAATATATTGTTTTCTAAGCGTTCTATCTTTAGTGTTTTATTCTGACGAATTAGCATGGAGCAATCGTTTGTATTCTCGTGCAACAATTCCAGTTCTTGATGTTCTAATTTTTATTTGTTAAAGATCGAGTATTTTGGTAATAAAAATATAAAAATATTAAAAACTGGCTCTAGCTCTTTGTTTGGGCTAAACCGACCTTTAGTTACAGTTCTGCAATGTATCTATCAGCCTGTATTAGCCACACTCATGGAGTATCCAAGGTTGTTCACATTCCTCCATCCTCCAGTCACCATCGACCGGAGTCGCGTGACACTACTGGATTACACGCTTCACCAGTCAGGTGACCATGGACTCAAGTTTTACAAGGACAATGCTACCTTAATAAGCTTGTATAAATATAAATTTAAAAAAGACTAATATTTTTTTTATAAAAAAGTAAAGTATCATCACGACCGTATTCTTTTCGGGGTGGTTAGAAAAAAAAACGGATTTACATTTAGCCAACTTTACTGTAGGCCCATTAAGACAAGTGGCAAGATCAATCTCGAAAAATATAACAAATAAATTATTGTGTCCCGACCAGGAATCGAAACTCCACTCCACCGCGTTTAAATGCTAAAAGGCTTGCACAGCATCATGGACGCTAGCGTTGGTGGTGGAGCATATTTGATCGAACCACCGCAACGGGCTTCTGTCTCTCGGTCTTTTTTCTTCCAACTTGCCAGAAAAAATTTATATTTCATATTTATATAATTTTTTTTCATACCCAGCTGTAAAGAGACACATATATACTGACGATGACAGATAAAGAAAGATTTTTAATACTAATTCTAGACCACGTCCTTGTTTTAGTATTTATCCCAATAGGGCTAACATTTTATTAAACACATTTCAAAGTATATTTATTTTATTAATGTACTCAGCGATCACGAATACAACTAGATTTAAGATGACAGTTCTGAAAACTAATCGTGTGCCGTATTTTCCGACAGTACGGACAAGGCACTTTAATGGGACTTTGAATTTTCCCTGTAAATACACCTTTAAACCAATCACCGAACTGTCAATGCCAAAACATTCAGTAAAGACAACATTTTCATCATGGTGAAGTACAGAAATAAACAACGTTTACAAATAATTAAAATTAACTTTAAAGAACGTTAACGCCAAGTTTGATCTTAATTCACGACAAGCAATCAACAAACAGAATATGCGTAATTGATCAGGTAAAAACCCTCATGTGCTTCAAGAAACACCGTTACATCCACAAAAAAAAAACTGTATGGTGTGGTTTTCATGCCGGTGGTGTCATGGGCCGTTTCCGTCGAAATGTGTGGTCAGTCAAGGCTTCGAAAATTGGATTCAACGAATCGACAGATGTAAACGTGCTCGGACATACTCAGTCGAATACCACAGATAAATGTGTTAATATTTTTATTAATATACTATTGTTTTTTCTTAACTATGACTTATATTATTTATTTATTCTATTCTCATATTATAAAATTATATATATGAGAATATATATTATTATTAAACATATATGTAAACTGTACATTTAGTGTTCCTTCCGATTTAGTATCAAATCCATATTTGCAAGTAGATTTTACTATAACTTTGGCTCTCGAATATATAATAAAGTTAATAGTAAATTAAATATATACCCACTAACCAAATCATTGTGCAAGAAAGTATTAAACAAATGGCTTATGTCTCTTAATTATGACGAAACCGAATGTCTTCTAAAAGAAATTAAATGAATAAAATATTATCTAAATATCCAACTAAATATTGGTCATATTATAGCTTTGTTTATTATTTGATTTTTAAATATTATTTCTGCCCCTTATAGCCTTTCATTTTTTTTTTTTTTATATTTATGTTTTGCTTATGTGTTGTTTTTTGCTTTTATTATTTTCGTCTTTTATTGTCATATATTATGTAACTTTAACGAAGAGCACTTGTCTTCTGGAACACAGTCTGTTTCATCAGACTAGTCCAGGAGACAGAGCACATTTATATATTAGGTAGAAGAAAAAAATGTGTCAATAAAGATTTTTATTATTATTATTATAGTAAATGGTACTGTACATCTCTGCGACCCGTGACTCACCCAACAGAAGGCATCAGCTGGAAATCAGCGCTGCAGCCTCGGCTGTAGCATATGCTGAGCTGACCACCTATTTATCGCCACACCTGTATGTATGTATCGGTATATAGAATAGGCTTACATTTATACATTTAGATTTATTCTTTACATATATTTTTTTTTGTAACCATTGTAATTGTTGCGATAAATAAAGTTATTTTCTTTCTATCTTTCTTAATTGTACTTCAAAAATTTTTTATCCCGAGTTTAGCTGTGAACGATGGTGAGCTTACAGATAGGCGATCTAGTGCATGTCTCGTGTAATGCCGATGTAGATTATCGTCAGTCGGCATTGCTCGGCATCCCGTAAGGTGACTGTGAGAACCGCACAAAAACCCGGCAAATGACCTATGGCTACTAAATTATAAACTAGATTTACTAGATACAGTCAGTAAAACATCATTGGATTAATAACAGAGACAATAAAAATAGTATCATCACGACCATTTTCGGGACAGTCAGTAACCACTCTTATAAAGAAGCGGATTCACATTTAGCCAACTTTACTATAGCCCAATAGTCGATGTCTCTAGCGTATCAACTCAAGAAATAACACAAATAAACTAAAATATATTAATTAATTTATATATTGAATAAATATTGTGTCCCGACTAGGAATCGAACCCGGTACCTCCGATTCTAAATCCACGGACTTAACCGCTAGACCACGGAGGCGGGCAAAACTAAAACAAGGAATTAATGCTAGGACAATCAGTATTAATTAGTCTATGGCAAAGCATTGCCGACTATGGTCGTGTATACTTTCAAATTAATTTTGTTGTTTCCTGACCGACGTAAAAACGTTATTTTTCGATAAGAGAAGGAGAACAAAATTCCAGGAATCAAACCTATTACCTCCGAGTCCAAATTCACGGACCTAATCGCTAGACAACAGAGGCAAATATTTTTTTGTTCAAATCAATACCGGCCTTTAACGTAGCTTTTGCAATTAACATAACTATTACCCTAAAACGATTCATTTCCTCAATAAAGATTTATAAAATTGCCAAAAATAGTGATTTAGTATAAGAAGAATGACGTCACAATTACTGACGGTCAGGGTCGCTGCCCATCAAGAATGTAATGTAAACGATTTAAGAACGAAAGTTGAATGGCCCAAGTCTTATTCTTGGGGCGGAATTCTTGTCATTAAAAACAATTGTTAATGCTATATACTACGTGGAATTTATTAAAGAGCAAATATTTTATCATTATAATCTAGAATAAAAATAAATAACTACGTATTTTTTATTTTAATTATTATGTAATAAAATCTTAAGTTACGATGCAGAGAAGTTTTCCTTAAAATATCGCCACTCATACTGAGCCTAATCAAGTAGGTAGCGAAAGGTCGACGATCGCGCGAACGTTGACTTACTTAATTCTTTCTCTCTCTATTTCGTCTCTCTTTTGACAATTACACGCGGTATATATTTGTACCACTAACGTTAATCGCGACCGACTATAGGCTAGTTTAGAAGGCCTCCTTTTTTTATTGCGCAACAAGTGTTAAGCTAATGTCGTCTTGAAAGCTCGTTTTATAAATGTATTGACGGCTAAGTGGTGCAAAGGTTTTACTGGAATCCCTCTTAAATTCTGATCATTACATTTATCACTGTTATGTAAAAGTGCATGTTTTTTTTTCAAAATCTGATATAGTTAAGTTACATTAACAGGTTACTGGAATCTGGTGTTCTTTTGCTAACCATTATGCGTGCGTAAGCTACTATGTTATAAATTGAACATTTATTTTGTTTTTCGATGCATTGTAAATCGTTACGTTAAAATTGAGTTTTACTTACACTATAATCGAAAATCAAAGGGGTGAGCATAACGGATGCATGTGCCGACGCCACGCAAACTGTGTGCTGTTTTTCATTTAATTTTGTAATACGCACACGTGACCATGTCTACACGTATGTTCGAATCCGGTGTGCTCTTTTGTTCTACCATCGATGTATATAAAAAAAAACCTGCCGCTTGTCATGTACCAACATTGGAGGCGCGGTATGAATCGATCAAGCAGGTAGAGGTGCAGTACGAATCGACCAATCAAGCAGAGGCGCGGTACAAATCGTCCAAACACGTGCGACTACAAACTAATAGACTTTCGTTAATTAGATTAGTTTCGTAGGAACGTTTTTATATCAGTTAGGGCCTATCAATATATTATATTAGACTAAAACAATACACACTTGCCAGCATGTTCCATCAAATTCCCATCACACTATAGATCTCAAATTATATATTTTTTATTCTTCCAAGAATTGGCCGCAAGGTGTCGTTCATGAGTCAGGATCAAGTTTAAATGACCGGCCGTCTTTACGACCTTACTTATTGTTACAAGGAATTTCGCTTAAACTCTACGGATTTACTTTTTAAATATAATTGGAATTATAATTAAAACGTTGACAAGAATAAACTTCCACTACAATTTTATCTACATTTCATAATTGTCAACCCATAATAAACTGTCGGTTAGCTAAAAAACAGTAGCAAAATTCTGATTCTTAAGACGTTATATAAAAGAATCCTTAACCCACGGACTTTAAAGTTGATATTCGTATATTTATTTTGACGTAAACTCAGTAATGCGTCGCGCAGATAAACGACAGATAACAACTGCCTCCGTGGTCTAGCGTGGTCCGATATAGACTCGGAGGTAACGGGTTCAATTCCTGGTCGGGACACAAAAACATTTCATCACACATCAGACACTTCACACAAAGACATCGACGAGCTTGCCACTTGTCATGATTGGCCTATAGTAAAAGTTGGCTAAATGTGAATCCTTGTGTTATAAGCGTGGTTTCTGACCACCCCGAAAGGGAAACGGTCGTGATGATACTTTACTAAATTAATATTGAATTTAATTGGAATATTTCCCAAATTTAGTAAGCTAGAGACATCGACGAGCTTGCCACTTGTTATGATTGGCCTATAGTAAAGTTGGCTAAATGTAAAATGAATCCGCTTCTTTATAAGCGTGGTTTCTGACCACCTCGGAGGGGAAACGGTCGCGATAATAAATTTTTAACGATAGATAATTTTAAACTGACAGAAATCCACTATTAAGGTAATTTCTTTCAAATTTGCGCTTAAAGAAAGAGTAGGCCCTGGTTAGTAGCTATAGCATGAAAAAACTAAGTTTTCTTCCGAGCTGTCAAACTATATTTTGTTGCTGTCTAAAATGCCATACTTCATGTTATCGATTCGACAACGGTGTTTGATCGTGCATAAGATATATAAACTCACATTGTTAAATTTGTCTCTATTAAGTTTACATGACCTAAATGTGACAAAAACATATATTAACTAATTTAGGATATGGTCGGTTTAAAATTGTACTGTAAAGCCTAAAAACTGTGTTCCCGTTGCTTGTGATTGGATGCAAGCGCCGCCCGGGCCATTGCGCCGGTGTTTCTAATACGAAAAGAGACCGGTTCAAGGAAGCCACTTGGTAACATACTGCCACTGATTTTCGTATTTTTTTTTAGTAAGGCGCGAATTATACCGAAACGGGGTAAGGTGAAGGCGCGGCGCAGACATCTTGTCAATTTAAAACGTTTCAAACAAAAGACGACACCTTGTGAATTATACTAAAGCGGCGGTCACCTGTCCCGCGTCGCTAACAGTCGCGACTGAAGTGGCGCATAAGCAGCACGTCGTTTCTCATACAATAGGATCAGAAAAATATTAACAATAAATGTCTCTGCACATTAATAAGCTGCAGCAAAGCAAGCGCATCTTCGTCGTCTGAAGGGAAAGACATGCTATCACGATAAATATAATTTAAATTGAGTCCGTGCCTTATCTGTTTCACGCCTGTTCTTTATTTCTAATTTGCGCCTAATGTGGCTTTTGAACAGTAGCCTGCAGCAAGCCACTGTTGCTATACTATATTTTTTTTTATTAATACATTACAGTTTTAGACTTTTTTAAATAGAAAATAGATTTGTCTTGATTAATATCACGGCCGTAATCCCTGGTAGGGTCAAAAACCACGCTTATTAACAAGCAAAATCACATTTAGCCAAATTTACTATTTTTATAGTCTCATCATCTCGACCAGAAATCGACCACATTTAAACTCTTTGTATATCACCGTACATTTCCACCAAAATTTGTTACACAAAATTGTACAAAATAATTAATTTAAATTTTTGATGATCATAAATAACGTGACCTTAAAACATCTGTCTTGGGTAGTAAAGTGTTATAGGAACATCTACGCAATAACAAACAATATTGGTACTTATTAATGCCTACCTACCTTACTAATAATAATTTAGCATATGCGGCTATAATAAATCTACAGCCTTAACCGTTAGATCACGGAGAGAGCTATTTGCAAATTCTTAGACAACACGTACTTTTTAGCTTTAATAAAATATCGCTGACAATAACATACACGCACGCGTCCGGGAACCCGTCCGTCCTCTCGCATATTAGAACGCAAGTTTTTTATTGTGCCCTTTGCGGTCCTACTCATTTTTGTAAAAACTTTGAATTACAATATTGTCAATAACTATAGAGAAAAAGTATATTTTTAAGCTGTCATAGTTATAGGGACTGATGGCACTCATCAATTGCTACTGGAATTGAATTTTTGCTACAATACATTACTTAAAATACAGACTTAGAAAATTTAAGAAACATGTAATTAAATGGCTGCATTGAAATATCAGCAAAAATTACTACACATTCTAGGATAAACACACAGGTAGGCATATATATTTATTTATTTCATATCTTCACCTATTTAATTAGTTCATTATTTTATTTATCTATATTTTTACCTTATATACAAGTATATGTATATCTTATTTTATGCTTTTATATTATATTTACATTATTAACTAATATACCTTGTAATAACCATAATGAGCCTTAACTGAGTCAACCAATGCGCGGGCCCTGGCCCTTATTGGTGACTCAACCATACACCACCCAGCAGGGAGTATGTCTCATATTTTGTACTACTAAAATTGTCTGCAATTAATGTAAACTTTGGTCAATAAATGATTTGTATTTGTATTTGGATCGACTTAATTCCAGCTGAATCCACAATTCATATTTTTCGAAAACTATGCTTTTAAAGAAGCGGAATCACATTCAGCGTCTTAATCCACGGACTTAACCACTAGACCACGGAGGCAGTCAGTGAGCACAATAAATAACAATGTAAAACCATTATGCACTACATCTGTACGTACTGTTTTTATTCAATTAAAGCTGACACATGACAGCTGTCATGGGGCTCGAGCTATATTTTGTAAAGTATAGATGTGAACAGATAAGTGAAGTTGCCACACCCTGGCTAGGTAAGCAATGGGTTATCATTCATAGCTGACCTCAAACTAAACACTTCAAATAATCTATTTATGTCAACACTTAACAAATATTTCAGATATTCTATCTGGTAAATCACCACTGACATACCACAATGTCTGAAAAAAAGTCTTCAACCAGTGCCAATGTCGTATGGAGCTAAGACATGGATACTAGGTTTTTAAAAACCGCTTCAGTTTTTGGGAACCGGGAACTTTGGTACTTTTTCGTAAAGGAACCGGTATTTCTCGGTTCTTTTTTGTTATATATCATATATAAAACAAGTGTTATGCTTCAAAAGTAAAACACTAATGAATATTGAAGTAGTTTTAATTGTTACTTTAGGTAGGTAATTACAAAATATAACATTTGAATCAAACAGAAATTAATTACACCAAAAAAAAGTGGACCTGCTTAGGCCCAATTCTTTCAGTAAGTGATGCCAAGATGTGAACTTTTTCCTGAGGATAAATTTAGTGAATATTTTTGATATTAAATAGCTTTCAATCTAGAGCTAGTTAAATAAGTAGAATTTGTTTGGGTGGAGAAAGAAACAGATGGGGATGAGTAAAACATTGCACAATAAAAAGAGGCACCTCAACCTAGCCTGGTCACAAACCTGAAATACCATTCTTTACTTATCTTCCCAACTGTCAATGAACCCCATATTCGCACGGTGATTGCTAAGAACAAGCACTGTCAATGTTCGGGCTTAACATTAGTTGCTAAGGTACATATTAAATTAATTAATCTCAAGATCCAATATTCACATGAAATGGTCTCTTTTTATTATTTGTCAAATCAAGAAAGAATAAAAGAAGCAAACATAGTTTATCAGAATGAATGAAATCCACAAACCAGTTAAAAATTGGTACCAAAGCAGTCTATTATGTTAGCTATTTCATTCACCATAAAAGATCCAAGAAAAAACAATAGAAAAATATTTTTGTACTAAGAATAATAACCAAAACATCTTGAATCACTTTTCATATAATCAATTTACAAGTACATATAAATCTAAACACAATTAAATTATTATTTCATTTGATATAATATGATGACGAAACTTAAAATTAAAAAGCATTCCTGAAGAATACCAGTCTGAACCTTGAATGAGTCTTTTCTGCTAAACCACAGGCCTTAGTTACCATAGCCAAACATTGACTGATCAGTGACATTTCTATAAACTTGTAATAAACTAGGATTTTGGTTAAACTTATTAATTGGCATGTTGTTTGTAGTTTTTTTCTGTATACGTTTGCACTTGTTAGATTATAAAATAGAATTTGGTTAAAAAATGTGTATGTGTTATAACAGCAGAGCTGTAATAGCAGAGTATGTAATAGTTACGATAAATAATATTAACTAGGTGTCAGCGACGTCTCACGTAACTTTTGAGGGATTACGATCTTTTATAGATCGTCAACCTTGTCTACAAAGATCGCTTGGTAACAAACTATTTATTTTCGTCAATGACCATGACATCAAACTTTTAAGCACAATAGCCTCCGGTCACTAGAGCATTGACTTCGTTTCCCGCCGCTCACGACCATTTCGATCAAATTCTTCAAAACACTATTTTCAAATGCAAATTATCGCGATTTGCTAACAGAAACACTCGCCAACTGACCTGTCAGAAGATTCGGAGCTGTCGTATCTGTCGAAACATCTCTTCTTCCTGTCGTCACCGTCCTCCGCATCGAGAATCGAAGAATTTTGGGGAAGTGGCGAGTCAACAGCAATCGGGCGATGTACGGCCACGCCGCGCGATACACTTCTATTACACGATTCACCGGTTTCTAGTTCGGTGTAGAACGATAACTTCACTTTATTATCGTCAGAATTAATAACACTGCACTTATTTATGTCACTGTGTCTGGAAAAACTCGCGGAAAAAGTTATATTGTTCATTTGTTTCGGGTCAGTACGATCCCCGCGCGACCCATCCGCCATGTTTGCGAGCACGAGTGTTTTGTCCAGAGCTTCCTGTCGCGGCCACGCGTACCGGTGGCGCCGTGTTCGCGGCGGATGCTCGGCGCGTGACGTCACGCGTGCGCGGGCGCGGGGAGCCGTGACGTAAGGGCCCGCCCCGTGCATGTGCAGCTCGCGCCGTCATTGGTCGCGAGTTACGCAACTCGTCGGCAGACTCAATAACAACGCGCGTAGGGAGCGAAGGGACGAATGGCCCATCCCTACGCACACGGTAACAAATGCTTAATGCAACGTAAAGACCGTTTGCACGCACACATCGGAGCCATCTCGAAAGCAAGTGCATGATTTAAAATAATGACATGTTCCATTGAGCCCGAGGAGTCGTGCCAGCAAGCAGGTCTGTCTGCTACCAGTTTGTTGAACCTCGCGGGTTTGGATATCTGGATGTGAACTAGTGACCCACCCACCGTCTGTGCCAATCAAATTCAGATTTGAGGACCTCCCTTTTTAGGGACTACCTACATACATAGATACTAAATTCTAGATAAAACATATTTACCTACAGGGAGAGACTGCGCTTTTAATTTATTTATCTAACCAACTTGTGTGGGTACGGGTACCTATGTAACTTTAACTATGCTAACCGCAGAACGGAAAACAGTAAGTATAAATAGATTGTTATTAATGTACTGGTTTAGGTAAGAACTGTTGTTGTGACGTAAGATATGTTAAAGAAACAGTCTAGCTTATAATGTTATTTTATTTAGTTGGAATATTCTTATTAGACAAATCAATATTAAATAATTGCTCTCATATTTGATAGTAAATAGTTTATAAATAGACACAGTTACGGAAAAAGGGTCCAACCCCATTTTTTCATTAATTTAATCAGGTCCTAAGGATGATACCGATTGAGATAAAAATACCTTTATTTGAGATATATTGTTTAACTTAAAATTAACTTACGTGGATTGGATCTTTTCTACGTAACTACGTTCAAATATTGTAGTGGCCGGCATAATTTTAATTGCCTGTATATTCTGTGGTTGGTAACATTTGTGGGCGACTAAAGAGCAGTTCCAATATTATACTATCTATCATGTGCATTAATTTCTATCACACAAGTTGATAGAAATTAATGCACATAATAATTAATTTATGCACATCGTTCACTTTAACATAGATGACGGTGTAGGCTGAACGACATATGTATATGTAAGTGATAAAACTCTTAGGTAAGTATGTCAAATAAAAAATCTATTTGAAATTACTATTGAAAACTATTATAGTTTGATACTTAGGGCTGGTTTAATTGTCGGATCCAAGCATTAGCTCGTGCTTCCAAATGTCAAAGTGACAGAGTTATTTCTATAAAGATACCTAATAAATGTCACTTTTGACATTTGAAAGCACGAGCTCATGCAGATCCGACTATTAGTGGTTGAATATGCATACTAAATGTTTATTTACGATTTCTGAAAAAAAATTAAATGGAATGAATAAATTTTATAGCAATTATATTAATTTTAATTTCTACTATATATTTATGTTCTGGGAGACTGCTATTCCTGAAATTCCGTGTAATATTTTATGTGATATAATGGCAATCCATTCATAATTTTCATAATTCATTGAATAATATATAAGAGAGATAGTGGTTGTTGGCTCGGTTGTGTAAACGCTTTCCATCCAAAAAGGTCGAGGTTCGAACCCCGGCATGTACCTACCAATAAGAAAGACACTTTATTTACGTGTACATTTACTATAGATTAGATATAACTCCACCATTTGGAGAGCACGTTAAACCATTTGTCCTGGTTCCATAATACCAACTTGTAAAATAATTTACAAATTGTCATTAAAATTGACATCAAACGTTCGTCAACCAGTCTTCCCGTGGCGAAAAAAAAAAATGTTACTGACTTTAATGTATGTAGATAACAACGAAATCAAATATAAAATAGAGAGGGCATTGGTTAGTTATTTTCATCAGACAGATAGTGGGGTCGTCCAGGCCCGAATGGCTAATGAGCCTAGGTTGGGGATGGGGACATTCCCCCGTTTTCCCCGGCAGGATCTCAGCGGGTGGCGCTGGTAATTAAAGCACTTTTGGTGTTAGACGCCGTTACTGGTGTAAGCGCCCGTGTGCCTCACGAATCCAGAGGGTTTAGGTTCGATAACTTCAGCTCTCTTCCAGGAGCACCTCTCTAGGAAGTGGTCTCCTGTTGGGGGGACGGAATATTCTCGAGTTGCTTGAAGTGCCCGATTTCTCGCCAACAAACCTTAATGGTTTGGCGAGATATAATGATTTAAAAATATTACTAAATAGAATAATAAAAAAGGGAAAAAAAAAAAATAGATACTCTACTTTTTTTCCTGACTAAATTAATTTTCAAGAGCAAAAGAAAACAATTATTTTTATGGATACAACTTTTGGATTTAAATTTAAAAAAAAGTATTTACCTACCTACTTTTTAAATTCCGTTTATTGACTATTTGTATTTAGTTATTGAGCGGTGGGCGGTATCTCGGTTGTAAAAATTATTTCCTTAAAATTATAAAAAGATCGGTTCAAACCCCCGGCATGTACCAATGAGTTTTTTTTTTCACTTTTTTATGTATATTTTGTCATAGATGTACCTAGAAGAGCACGTTAATCCGTCGATCAATAATACCAACTTTTGAATTCGTTAGTAAATTGTCTTAAAAAATACATTATAACCTTGCCAACCCGTCTGTCCAGTGCGGCGTGTGTAGGCCAAATTCTGGAAGGCTTATCTTCACCAGTGAAGGTTTTAGTCGTGTTCTACAGTTGCTGTGATGATGATGTTGACTCATTATTTATACATATACCTACCTACCTACAGTATTTTGGTTTAATTTATTATGCTACAAAGAACAATGTGCACCTATATATTTATTTTAAAGTTATTTAATTGACATTGTACCATCAGTCCTAAACAGGTAATTTATTAATAACTGCGTTATTATTTCAAGTTCATAACTAAGTTGGTATCATCAAATTTCAAGTGTTAAAATTTAATGGTTTTCTTGGCGGCAATATCATCCAAATACCTACGTCGGGAATATGAGAGTCCACAGCGCGGAATAAACACAAAAATAAACTGAAAATCTAACTAACCATATCCTAGTAAATCAATTCACAAAAAAAAAAAAAAAAAACTTGACGTGTGTGGTTCACGAACCAAGGAGGTCTAGGTTCGATTACTTCAGCTTTCCTCCAGAAGCACGGGACCGAGCGATATTCTGGAGATGCTTGAAGTGTCCGTTGTTAGCCCGAATACATTTCCACCAGACCCAAATGGCTAATGGGCTTGGGTTGGTGACATTCCCCCGTCTTCCCCGGCAGATCTCATTGGGTAATTTCCCTCTGGCAATTCTTGCACTATTGCTGGTATAACAGGGACCGTGTGGCACACGAACCCAGAATCTGGGTTCGACTACTATAGCTCTCCTACCAATTTCTCTAGGAAGATGATGCTCGAAAACTGAACGGCGCCATCTATGTAAATTCATTAGCAACAACAAATATAATATTATATAATTACGCTTTATTATGTAGTGCTTATGACCAATAAAATATCGTTAATATTTATAGTAATTATTAATATAAAATTGCTAAATAAATGCGCTATTTGGATTTAACGTTTCTTATAAATATAACGGCTTCTGTAGTTTTTGCATAGATGGCGCCACACGTATTTTTATTTAACTAAAATATACCTAATATAGACTGCCTTTTAAAAGATGTTCCTTGGAACTTAGGGACTGACATAAGCATCATCTGCCCATGACGTGTAAACTGAAACTTTATTTGCCACCACTTCATTACAACTATAAACTGTGGTGCTGTAAATCCACGACAAATGTACGTAAGAAAAGTATATTTCTCATTGGCACATGCCGGGGGGAGGGGAGAGGGGGGTTTAAAGGACCATTGTAGGATTTTAAGAAAGGCGTTCCTACAACCGAGCCACCACCACGTCTTTACACTTATTGCATTACACTTTACCAGTTAATAAATTTAGATTGATTGATTTTTGGTAAACATTGGATTTGTTATGAAATAAAAATAGGAAGTGCGTTGGTTCAATTTCCAGTGGCATCTTGTATGAGTTTAACAAGAGTTATAAAACAGCATTTCTATATAATACGGCTGCCTTCAATTAGGTGCTAGCTGACCCTTGTTCCCAATCGGCTAGGTTAGTATTTTTTTTTTTTAATATTTATAATAAGAATAGGCAGATGGAAAACTGATAATTGTTTGTTTATTTAGGTTAAGTTACGATGGGGCTGACATGCTTAAATTTGGTAAAAGCCCCTAATAAAATAGGATTTAAAAAAAACAGCATTTAATAGTAATTGCTATAAATTAAACACGGGATAGACTTAAAAAAAAAGGAAAGCAATCTATAGATGAATAAATAAAACAAGCATAAAAAAAAAAAAATATATATATTATTATTATTAATTTGTACAATATCAAACAGTATGTATTTCTTATTCGACTAAATCATAAATTAGATTAAAATTATTGGGTTAATTATAGTGATAGTTATTTTTTGATTAACAACTACCTCCATGGTCTAGCGATCAAGTCCGTGGTTTTAGACTCGAAGGTTCAGGGTTCGATTCCTGGTCAGGACACAATATTTTTAATAATTTAAATTCATTCATTATGCGCGGTGGTGGCTCGGTTGTAAGAACGCGTACCTTAAATCCTACAAAGGTCGGTTCAAACCCCCCCGGCATGTACCAATGAGAAATACACTTAATTTAAATAAATAAATTTAATTTATTTGTGATATTTCTCGAGTTTGGTACGCTGAAGACATCGACGAGCTTGCCACTTGTCATGATTGGCCTATAGTAAAGTTGGCTAAATGTGAATCCGCTTCTTTATAAGCGTGGTTTTTGACCACCCCGAAAGGGAAACGGTCGTAATGATACTTTTTAGTACAGCTCCTGGAACACAGCGTCCTAGATCTCCACTGTTGGACATAGGCCTTAAAGAATTTGGCCTATACTCGCCCATTTGGCCAGCCAGGTTGGCCACAGCTCTTATTAATCTTTTAATTAGTAAGCCTGAATCTATCCTTAGTGGCATTAATTCACTTATATGGCCGCGTTTCCATAAAAAAATCTGTATTTAAGTGAACAATAGCCACTAAGGAAGGATTTATTATAGTTACGACCCCTGAATTGATTTTTTTTTTTTTGTTTTTTTATTCTATTTTATTGCACTAAAAATGTACATAGGCGGGCTTAATGACAAAGCATTTTCTGACAATTTTTATATTAAATATTAAAAAAAAAGTATTAAGCAATTCACCCAAAGAGATCAAATATAAGATAGAGTTAGGATTTTAGTAGCGTACTTTGATTCGAAACACTTAGCCAACGTTCTTCGATTTTTTTTTTTTTTTTTTTTTTCACATTACTGATACATTGAAACAGAAGAAAATTAAAAAAAAAGGAATTGGCAGGTTTTGGTACTACAGTGTAAACTCTATATAACGACACTGAAGGGACTGTGCATTTTATGGCGTTATAGAGAGTTGTTGGTAAATGGAAAGAAGAAAGATTAGAATGGGGTGTGTCACTAACTTTTTATCATGATAGATGGTGCATGATAAATGGTACCTAATATAAGTCAGTTGCATAGAAAATTTGTATTTTTATTACGAAATTTATTATTTTCTGGATATTATGCCGAAGTGAGCAGCTTTTAAGTGTACAAATCGAGATTTCCAAGCGAAAACAAAGATATGGTGATCTCAAAATTGCCGTTCTATTAATTAAACCTTTTATCTTTTTAAAGACGGTGTGCGCTTTCCTAATTTGTCTTTTAAGGTAGGTAACGTTAATTTAAAATACATTTTTCTGTTATAAAAATGAAAAACTACAAAAACATTAAAAAAATGTTGCGACATAGGAGTAAAACAAGATACCATTGCCGCTAGCGACATCTACAAATATCTTTGCCTGATACACCCCATTGGAAGACAAGCTAAACCAACCAAAGCCAAATAACTTCGACGCTTTAGGGAGTTTGTCGTTAAATCGAGTGACGTTACATGGAGTTTATTACGCTGTATATGTCGCATCTTTGGACGCAAACCAATCATACAACCTATGCTTCAATAATAATAATGTTATTTCATATCTCATTAATAATATATTATTATTAATTATTATATATATATCATTATTTCATATCTGGAGACAGGAAGGCTGGCAATTATTTCTGCCAACGTATTAGCCTCGCTATACAGCCAGTCTCCTTGGGACTATCTCGGATGGGACGTCTCTAGAGGACATTTTTTATTTATAGTTTAGTTTATTTTTAATTTTATTATTTAGGTAGCTTTTAATTTAGATTTAATGTACTATCTCATTGTTATTATACTGATTTTGTTGGTTCTTATTTTTATTTTATTTCATTATAGCTAACAGTGAAAATTTGTAAGGTTTAAGATTAGATATTTTTTGTATAAATAATATTGTAAAGGCTGTAAATTTTCCCACGAATAAATAAATAAATAAAAATGTAAAATACCTACTTTTAATCACATTTTTCTACTAAACAGATCTATAATTAGTTAATCTATACAATAGAAATGTAGGGCTGGCTCTTTCTTCGCCCAAAGAATCACTATTGCAATTCAGCGGGGAAATGCAGCCAGCGTTCTTGCCACCATTCCACGCGGACGGGACTTATATCGCTATCCTTAGTATTATTATTAATTTTATTTTATATTTTGTAAATATTTTTTTTCGAATAAATGCTTTATATAGGAATGTAAGAAATACTGTGATTGTATACTATAATAGGGCATAAAATTACGGACATTTGAAAAAAATGCAAGCCCACATCGATCCCTGACTCCGCATCAGACTGGAAAATGATCATGGATACATTTGAACATCATTATAGGATCCCAGATGAACAAGCTGTATCACCCCAGGGCCGGCTATTCCATAGGGCGAACGAAGCGGCCGCTCCAGGCGCCAAGTACCAGGGTGCACAATTCCGGTGGCCAAAGGTGAACGTAGTTTTAGCAAGCTTAAGCTAATTAAAACGTACCTTAGATCGAATCTTGCAGAAGACAAGCTATCAGATCTAGCCTTGCTCTCAATTAAAAATGATATTGCTCAGTCATTGTCATATGAGGAGATCATAAACAAAATTGCAAATGCAAAAGTGCGTAAGCAGCGATTTACTTAAAATTTGTTTTGTGTAAAACTGAAATAGTTCTGTATTATTGTAGGAGTCTACACCTAAATAGTTTACATTTGACCGCCTCCGTGGTCTAGTGGTAACAAACGTTGCCGTGAACTCGGGAGGTCGTGGGTTCGATTCCCATCGGGGGCAAGTTGTACATTGTATAATTTGTCTCGGTCTGGGTGTTTATATGTATATATTTACAAAAAAAAAAGTATAATATGTAGTTTATCAACCATCTAGTTTCCGTAACACAAGCCTCGTAGCTTACCACGGAAACTAGATGGCGCTGTGTGACCTGTCTGGAAATAATTCTTTCTTTATATTTATTATTTCTTTCTTATAAGCATTGTTACATTAATTACTGAAGATATTAAGTACCAAACCAATAGTAAAGTAATTTTTATGATAAATACATGTACCTTTATTCCTACATATTTTGTTTGTCATTCTAAATGTTTCCATATTTCACATAATATCTCGTGGGTTTAGAGGAGTTGAGAGGGGGGAAGGGGGGGGGAAATGCAAGGGGCGCCATAATTTAATCTAGCTCCATCCTAAAACTTGGCTCAGGCCGGCACTGTATCACCCTATAGGCCAGACATCTTAGTGTTATCTCGGAACTTACCGTTCCGTGGGAATCAAATATTCCAAAAGACCACAACATGAAGTCGAATAAATATTATGATCTCAAAGACAAAACGATCTGGAACGGCCTTTACGCTGTGAGAGGAGTTCCAGCAAAATCTTTGCGCCACTTACTGAAAGAATTGGGCCTAAGCAGGTCTGACGGCATTAATGGAATCATACAGTATTTGGTTGGGAAGGGAGAGAAGTAGAATGATGAATGTCTTTCTTTTTTATATAGTAGCACAACATGTGACCTTGGGCCCACCTGATGGTAAGTGGCGCGCAAGGTCCATGAATGTTGGCAACTGAAGTCAGACACTCATAACTGCCATCAGTCCCTAACACTATGCCGGCTTGACTAGATGCTTTTTCACACTTCGCTTGAAGGACTCCAAGTTATAGGAAAGTGGAAACACAGAGGCTGGAAGAGCATTCCACAACTTTATCGTACGACAGATTTATGAGTCCCCAAATTTATACGTACGCGAAGGGATGGTGACTACGGTATGTGGGTGCATATTCTGACCTGTGCGTGTGGTTTGAATGCGGAATGGAGAGGGAGGGATTAGGTTATAGAGTTCTTCGGAGCACTCATCATAGTATAGCCGGTAGAACACGCTCAGAGAAGCCACATCTCGGCGAGATGAGAGGATTCGAGAGTTCCAGATATGGTGGCATCGTCCACAATTCGAACAGCTCGCCTCTATAGGACATTGAGAGAATCTGTGAGGTTTGGCGGAACCATCCCAAAGGTGAGAACAGTATTCTATACATGATCTGATCTGTGCTTTGTACAGCAACAGTCTAATTGAAGGCGGAAAAAACCGCTCGACCTTGTTCAGTATTTTTGAGGTTCGGAGAGTTTACTTAAGTGTACCGATTTCAGTGATCCTTTGAGGGAATGGTTGAGTAAAGGATCCGAAACTGGTTGAGGAAACATTTAAGAGTACGGGTGATAATTTCAGCCTAAGATTAATGTTAAAAATAAAGCTAATTTGGTAAAAAAGCACCATTCTTATTAATAAATTACATTATTTATTATTATTAATTCAACTTACAATAAAATTATAATGTCAACAAAATATATTTTAAAATGTAATAAAAAAATACTGTTTCTTTTTTCAGCTGCTTTCTAACAATAATAAAATAAAATCTATATACGATTCGCTAAACCATAACTTTAAGCATACGTGCCAAAGGATTCGTGGTTTTCTGGGCCCAAGCATTAATCACAAACATATGAATGTCTTTAACATATATTTACACTAGCAACACCAACACTTCCTTCTCCCCTTCACTCCACCTTCGCAGTTCAATTTGTTCCCAATAATATATACGTACTGCACGCTGGTGGCTCAGTTGTAAGAACGCTTTCCTTAACATCCTACAAAGGTCGGTTCAAATCCACCCGGCATGTACCAATGAGAAATACACTTTTCTTACGTACATTTGTCACAGATTTACAACACCACCGTTCCCGTGCCTCGGAGAGCACGTTAAGCCGTCGGTCCCGGTTCCACTAATAGCAACTTCTAATTAAAATTTTGTGTCATTTAAATTTACATCAGATCCTTGCCAACCCGTCTAACCAGAGCATGGCAAGTGTAGGCCAAATTCTCCAGATATATGTTTTGGTAGGCCCATCTCCAACAGTGGAGGTTGTGAGACGCTGTGTTCTAGGAGCTGTTATGATGATAATGATTAATATGTACGTGGACTGTACCATTCATATGTAGCTGTTTCAGATCCGGCTCGAAGGACCAAAAATGTGTGGTGACTTTCCCATTCCACCAAATGGGGTTTAGCTAGGTTTAGAGACATTATGCAATAGGGTTCATTCTATTTTCAAACGTTAAACATAACCTAACTTTCTTTAAATATCGTTATCTTGAATTTCCCATCGAATAGATGAACGATTTTTTTGATGATAATCCTTGGTAAATATAGTTCAGACGCAAGTTCAACCTTACATAGACTTTTTATATACCCTAGACATCCACTGTTGGAGATGGGCCTTCCAGAGCATATATCTGAAAAAATTGGCCTACACTCGCCTCGCTGGCCAGACGAGTTGGAGAGGAGCTGGTGTCAATTTAAATAGCACATAATTTTAATTAGAAGTTGCTGTTAGTGGATCCGGGACCGACAGCTTAATGTGCTTTCCGAGGCACGTGAACGGTGGTGTTGTAAATCTATGACAAATGTACGTAAGAAAAGTGTATTTCTCATTGGTACACGCCGGGGGGGTTTGAACCGAGCTTTGTAGGATTCGACCGCCTCCGTGGACTAGTGGTAACAAACGTTGCCGTGAACTCGGGAGGTCGTGGGTTCGATTCCCACCGGGGGCAAGTTGTACATTGTATAATTTGTCTCGGTCTGGGTGTTTTTTATGTATATATGTAGTTTATCAACCATCTAGTTTCCGTAACACAAGCCTCGTAGCTTACCACGGAAATTAGATGGCGCTGTGTGACCTGTCTGGAAATATTATTATTATTTATTTTATTTTAAGGACAGCGTTCTTATAACCGAGCCACCACCGCGTGTTCAACCGTACATTTAATTTTCTATATGTTTTAAGTCCACAAAGAAGTAGGCATCATGCCTTCCATTGTGTTATTTCTTGGTGTCAAAGTTTCATTGCTCAAAAAGTCCAAAGGAAATTCGACCAAAAATCCTCTTATTACATCAATTTTCCTATTAGCTAACGCCCTATCAGTATGCCATAGAGTTTCACGATTTTGTTCCTGATATTTTTTTAATTCGCTAAAACTGTGTACGCTATCTGTTGGTATGCAATGGAAGACGTCTTCGTACATTTGTGTGTTGGTTCTCGAGATATATTGCCAGGTGTTTTTGTAAAATAGATCACTTACTGGATCGGTAATGTCTATTGTTATTGGGTATTCGTCCATTACACCGAGGTGTTCTTTAAACAGGCGTTTTCTTAGAGCGCCCGCTACCCGTCCGCACGGATACGTTTGCCCGTTCATTACTCCTTCGTCAAATACTTCGTCCTGGAAATAATTATGTCATGTTTATACACAAATAGCTTATAGAATATAAGGCCGCGTTCGTTTTAAGAAATGTTAGCATGAAAATACCACTTTTTATAGCACAAGTCGTTCGTTTAATGAAAATTCTAACATTTGATGCTAATTTCGTATGTCAGTACCGTGTTGAAAGGAGGGTTATTGATGTTACTTTTTGACAGATGTCATTTAACATAAGAAATGGTTTGTTCACATTGTTGTATACTATGGCCGCGTTCGTTTTATAGCCTTTCCAACATCTCGTAGCAACTTCATAAACCAGCGCGAATTGTCGTTTTTGTTAAGAAATACCACTTTTTTTAACAATGCTAACATTTCTTAAATAAAACGAGCGGTGAGGCTACTTTTTGACAAGTGTTTTCGTTCATGTTTTATCATACCATGGCATCCAACACACATGATATTATTATGGTCTTCGAATTTATTACAAAATACTTTAAAATACCTTTTTAACAAATATAATAGAAAACTATAAAGTATATAAAAAAGGTAAACAAACCATTTTATATGTTAATGACATCTGTCAAAAAGTAACATCAATAACCCTCGTTTCAACACGGTACTGACAAACGAAATTAGCATCAAAACATTTAATGTTTTCTTACAACGAACGACTTGTGCTAAAAAAAGTGGTAGTTTTTAATTGAAATTCGTTTATTTGCTTTTAAATGTGGTACATACAGTAATATGGTTAGTAAGTTGGCTATGCACATTTAGCTATTGTTGTGGCATGTCAAAATTGTTTAATTTAAATATATTATTATCTACAAATAGTCATCATTACATAATTAAATTTAGGTCAATATATATAATAATTTTATATTAGTAATAAAAATAATTTAAAAATGTCATACACATTATTTTAGTTTATATTCCGTTCGAAGAACTCGCCAATATTATATTTAGTGGCTATAAACAGATTTTAATGGCTAATTGTTCGGTGACTGATATGTGATGTACTTTACCTGTAATAAAACTGCTATTTCCGAATCCCTCTTTCCGATCATAGATCTATCGTTAATATTTGCACTTCCACATATAATAGTTTTATCGTCAGCTATTAGTAATTTGGAGTGGACATATATAAGTTCTGTGACTGGTTCTCCGTCCAGAATGGAGTGGGTTCGAAGCCCGTGGAATGTTATATAGTCGTTGGGTGAAGTAACACCAGCTTCGTAAAGACGAGTTATTATTGCATCTTTGCTTCTAAAAGAGAAAAATAATAATTTTAAATTTACCCCTCATTTAGATTGAAGATGGGAAGCTTTCAATAACAAAACAGTTTAGCTTTTAAAATTTTATTTAAAGAAAAAAGTAATTGCATATATATTTACCTAGAAATGCTTTGATAGTTCCAGTGAGTGATGGCATGTAGTGATGTCCCTGATGGAGCCCCGACTTCACCCTCGAATCCCGGAAGAAGGGGCATCACTACGAAAGCCCGAAACTTTTCGCCATTCCGGTATGCACGCATTATACGGTTATATAGAGCTTCTCCTATCTACGGAGCAAACATGAATTTACTAAAAATATCCTTAAAAAAATATTAGCTTGACTGCCTCCGTGGTTAAGTTAAGAACGTAGATTTAGACGCGGAATTACTTTGATTCTTGGTCGGTCCACAATAATTTACTTGTGATATTTATCAAGTCTGGTGCGCTAGAGACATCGAAGAACTTGTCATGGGCCTATAGTAATGTTGCTAAATGTAAATTCTTTCTTTAAAAACGTGATTTCTGACCCTGCAAGAAATACTTCCTACAGTCTGCGTCGGGATGTACGTCGTACGGGATGATTCTATACCTATATGCTATTTTACTTGTCATAATGAGCTTATTAAAGTCAATTAATCAGCTTCTATATTTAGGACATTAAAAATTGACATGGAATCCTCGCCAACCCGTCTGGCCAGCGTGGCAAGTATAGGCTAAATTCTCCAGATATATGTTCTGGAAGGCCCATCTTCAACAGTGGAGGTCTAGGACGTTGTGTTCTAGGGGCTGTAATGAATATTTAGGAAAAATAATATATATATTTAGTTGTTTTTTAAATAATTTTAACGAGTTTTGCCTTAGGGACATACTTCTCCACGGTAAGACCCGTTAAAATTATTTTAAAAATATGATAATGCATACAATATGATATATACAGAGTAAAAAAGTAAAGTATCATCACGACCGGTTCCCTTTCGGGGTGGTCAGAAACCACGCTCATAAATAAATGGATTCACATTTAGCCAACTTTACTATAGGCAAATCATGACAAGTGGCAAGCTCGTCGATGTCTCCAGCGTACCAAACTCGAGAAATATCACAAATAAATTAAATATTAATTAAATGTATTTATTTACAATAATAATTATTTTTGTGTCCCGACCAGGAATCGAAGCCGGTACCTCCGAGTCTAAATCCACGGACTTGACCGCTAGACCACGGAGAGATGATATATACAAATAAAAAAATATATAAAAAAGTGATAATAATAAAAGATAAAAAAATACTAAGTTTTTAACAGCTAAAGTCAGTTGTAAATTGCTAAAGTCAGTTATAATTTGCTACAGTCAGTTATAAATTGCTACTCAGTTTAGTGTTTTGATATAAGTACAAAAAGTGTCACAATGATAGTAATGTAACATACCTGGTTCCTGACATAAGAGTTGCTCCTGGACATAGTGATGTAGAACTGGTTTTCGATATACACATAGTGTTGTGCCCTGGTTATAGTATCGACATAAGCTTCGTGTATACTTTGTTCTACTGTGTCGGGGTCTAAGAAACCACACGACCAACTTGATGCACTACGCAATACCTGTAATATTAAATAATCCATACAATAACATTTAAAAATTAATTGTTTATGATCATATTGCATCCGTGGTCTAGCGGTTAAAACCGTGGATTTAGACTGGTCACAAAAATATTTATTAATGTAAATAAATACATTTAATTTATTTGTGATATTTCTCGAGTTTGGTACGCTGGAGACATCGATGAGCTTGCTTGGCCTATAGTAAAGTTGGCTAAATGTGAATCCGTTTATTTATAATCGTGGTTTCTGACCACCCCTAAAGGGAAACGGTTGTGATGATACTTCTATCATATTTTTATAGTACAAGATAGTTATAGAAATCTGGAGACAGGGAGGTTGGCAATTATTTCTGCTAAGGTGTTACTCTCGCTAAACAGAGGGGAAATGTTTCCAGTCTTCTATCTATTCTATCCCTGAAGGGACGTCTCATGAGGTCATTTTGTATTTCATCATTATCATTACAGCTTTTAGAACACAGAGTCCTAGACCTCCACTGCTGGAGATGGGCCTTCCAGAACATATATCTGGAGAATTTGGCCTTAACTCGCACGCTGACTTGGCGAGGATATGATGTCAAATTTTAATGACAATTAACGATTCCACAAGTTAGTTTTAGTGGAACCGGGACCGACGGCTTAACGTGCTCTCCTCGCACGGTGGTGTTGTAAATCTATGACAAATGTGAACCGACTTTGGCAGGAACGCCATCACCGCGCATTATTTTTATTTATATATATTATTTTGTATTTATGGTTCATTATTGATTTGATTTGAAATAAATAAAACACTGACTGAAGGTGCATTAAAAAGTCTTCGTAACCAAAGGGCATGTATGAAGAGGTTAATGAACGTCGACGAAGCGAAAGAGGTATGTCGTGATCGTGTCAAATGGCGCTCAATTGTCTCTGCCTACCCCGCAAGGGATCTGGCGTGAAGATATGTATGTATGTATGTATGTAACTTATTAGTCTTACGTAAGACTATACAAAGTGATACGGTATATTATATAATAAATAATGTCTTACCTGACAAGACATATTGTTTATATCAACATTAAGATAATGATCCAAATCTTTTAATGGTTTTATATCAGAGTACGTTTTTGGTAGGAGATACGGGTATGAAGTGTTTTGTCTGAAATATACAAAATCCGTTTAAATATTGCAAAAACTACAGCTCAATACATAAATAAATCGACACCTCCGTGGTCTAACAAACGTTGCCGTGAACTCGGGAGGTCGTGGGTTCGATTCCCACCGGGGGCAAGTTGTACATTGTATAATTTGTCTCGGTCTGGGTGTTTATATGTATATATTTACAAAAAAAAAGTATAATATGTAGTTTATCAACCATCTAGTTTCCGTAACACAAGCCTCGTAGCTTACCACGGAAATTAGATGGCGCTGTGTGACCTGTCTGGGTATATTTATTATTTTATTTATTTATTATATCATGATGATGCAATCTGCCCATATTATGGGCATACAATATGCTTATATCGATAGATATTTATTTACAATATTTATTTATATATAGTTAACATTCAATATTGTTCTTGGAATTTATTGGAATACAATGTTAATGTCAAAATTTGCAAGCTAAAAAATATTTTATTGAGTAAAAACAGTTGTCAATAAGAATTTTCTTTAACTCAATAGTAAAACGTTTTATAGCTAACTCTCGTATCTCTCTAGGAATTTTATTATATACTTATACCACATTGTGTGGCAGTTTATCTTTTAGTTTTTGGATCATAACAGTATATCCAGCTTTCTTCACCCGTCAATAAGTCGAACACAGCATTTGAGTCACCTCCGTTAAATCTTTGAAGCATTTTACTGCACCAATCAAGTTTTTGGGCCTCAGTGAAATTATGAGGTATCCACCGGACACTCCTGACAGGTGCACTTGACTCATACCGATGCCTAAGCTTGTCCGAATGTGCTGATAGGTCACTCTTTTGTCAGTCTTTATCATTTTATTTTATATTGATTTAATATTGACGAATCCAAGTGTTCCTATAGGCTCCTAAGGGTAATAAATAAACAATAGAAGGCCGTCCCTCACAATCTGATTCTCAAAGATTGAGTGCGACCACGTTTAAACTCATTAAACCAGTTGTAAACTGTGGCACGAGATTGGGCTTCGAAAATCGAATCGAAGTCTTTCATAACTTTCTTGTTGACTTAAATTACATCGAAACAACGAAAATTTTCTCGCGTTGAATTCATGCTGACGTGACATAGACAATTTTTAATTTGCCGCTTATTTTAGTATATTGTTTAGGACTTATGTATTCTGTACCATTAATAAATAAAAAAGAGTTCTTCGCGCCATTTTGTGTCAAGTGCAAGTTTTTATTTTGTAAATTAATTTACTGTGGATATTATTGGTCAAAAGTGGTGTTGTTTTGTTTAATAATGTGCTACAATGTGAATAATTATGAAAAACGATAAAATGGACTTTAAATATGAGGCACAAGTTGCAGTTTATTTTTTGCGGTTTTCCCGCGCTGTCAACTCCCATATTTTACCCGACGTGTTTGAGCTATGGTGCCGCGAGTGACTCCAAGAAAGCATCAAATTCTGCAGCATCTGGAATTTGATGATGACCTCATTAACTCATTAAAAAGAAAGATTTATTACGTCAGACTTGGCTGTATGGGCTAGACCCTTTGCCTTCCCTATCATCTCATTCATCATCCATCGGGAGAAAAGAACCAAAATAAAATAAAATAAAATTTGCTGCCAAATCGTAAAAAAATGACAAATGAATGAAATACATACTCAATAATAATGGCAAAGATTTCCATTATTTAAATTTAAACTATAATTTTTTAAATTAGGTAGTTTATAAAATTAAAAAAAACAAACGCGCATATACTAACCTAGCTTTTTCCAATTTAATAGCATTCCATCGTTGTATGAAATGTCTTGCGACATCTCTTGCTGCGGCGCCTTGTACTACTAGAGAGATGTCGTGCCAAGGCATTCTAGGTGTTGTGTTTCTATCCACTAGGTCTGAAATTGTGTGGAGATATTATCAATAAAAAAATGTACATTAATTCTATTTAATAATTCATTTATTTAAAAAAAACTCTAAAAGTAAAATAATGAGCATTCTACATCTGTCGCAGGCTGAAGATGTGGAATGCTCTCCCAGCCAGTGTGTTTCCCCACTCCTATAATATAACCTGGAGTCCTTCAAGCGAAGTGTGAAAAAGCATCTTGTTAGGCCGGCATAGTGGTAGAGACTGATGCCGGTCGTTAGTGACTGGCGTCAGTTGCTCCCATTCTTGGACCTCGCGTACCGCTTACCATCAGTCGTGTTCAGTATTAAAATAATAATAATAATAACTTTAAAAAAAAATGTCTACAGAACACCCTTCAGGGCTGAGGGAGACAGTTCGCCTCTGTATAGCGAGGTTAAGACATTTTTAAGTTTCTCTTAACTCTAGCTCCTATAGTCTCAACGGTATTTTATTATATATTTTTGCCGTCATAAATATATATATATATAAAAGACGGCTCTGGTATAGTCCAGGATTCGTTTTTACGAATAAAACTGATACTGAGTTTGAGTTTGAAAAATGTTTGAAAATATTGTGCAAGCGAGAGGGATGCAAACGCGTTAAACCACCTTAATACTTACCAACAAAAGGCAGCTCCAAATTGGTAAAATCCTTAACGATAAAATTTGTATAATCCTTTCCGATCCACAATTTGCTATTACCTTCAATGCCCTCTATAGCATTTTTAGTACTTTCTGTAATAACTCTTCCTTCAGTGACTTCTGCTAACGGAGTAGGTTTGACAGTTTTAACATTGCTCCTTATAGCATCAGTGAATAAAACTTGATCGTTAGACATTGCGTACAATTCAGCTTTTCTTCGTTCGGAATCGTCAAATTTCTGTTCATTTCTCTCGTCTTCGTAAGCTGGATAAATTATGCTTATAAAATCTTTGCTTTTATTTGTGATTTTGTTCAATACGTTTCGTTTTTGTTGCAGTTCTGATTCTTTTAAGTCTTGTGGTGTTATTAGTAAGTTGTCTCCTGGTTCTAGAATTGGGAGAGCTTTGGACGGAATGTTCTCTTGGGTTTCTGATGTCGATGGTTCAGTGGATTGGTCGTCTGATGATGTTTCTGGCTTTTCTGTTCTAAAACAATTTTTATTTATTTACCAGCTCACCAAACAGACGAATTTCTTAACTATGAATATTGAATTTGAACGGATGGCAAAATTCTGCTATTTTTTTTCTTATGGAAGAAAAGGATAAGGAATTTGAGCGGAACTGTGTTAAACGATATTTGCGCATTCTGTCAATAGCTGACAATTATTACAAACTACTAACAGTTATGTAAAATTAATATTTTCGTTAGGTTTATAATCGCGCCGATCGCGGTATTCGACCAATTTTGGATGGTTAGGCGTTATTGTGATTCGTCGGTGCACAAACAAACGTCCTAATTTGTTACCCCTATACCCTTGTCCTGTCTCTTTTTCGCCGCTTCCTTTCTATCTATTACCCATCCCACTCACTTGTCCAAAGGCCGGCGCTTGCCCACTGAATAGAGGCAGCGCCTATATAACCGGCCGCGAAGTCGTCGAATCGAAATATAGTCGTTGTCCTACAGTCGTCATAGAAGACGCTGAAGAAATCGCAGCGACCATTGTTATCACCCGCATTCGCAAAACCCGTAAAATTAGTGTAAATACAATTTATAAGTGTTGGTGCCGAGGACATCAGGTGAGTTCCATTACCAGTTTCCTTTCTAGTTTGTTTATTGCACCGATTATCATAGTATCGTCTATTATTGCACCGATTATCATAGTATCGTCTATTATTGCACCGATTATCATAGTATCGTCTATTATTGCACCGATTATCATAGTATCGTCTATTATTGCACCGATTATCATAGTATCGTCTATTATTGCACCGATTATCATAGTATCGTCTATTATTGCACCGATTATCATAGTATCGTCTATTATTGCACCGATTATCATAGTATCGTCTATTATTGCACCGATTATCATAGTATCGTCTATTATTGCACCGATTATCATAGTATCGTCTATTATTGCACCGATTATCATAGTATCGTCTATTATTGCACCGATTTTCATATTATCGTCTATTATTGCACTGATTATCGTAGTATCGTCTATTATTGCACCGCGGTTAAGTCCGTGGATTAAGACTCGGAGGTACCGGGTTCGATTCCTGGTCGGGACACAAAAATATTTATTAATGTAAATAAGTATATTTAATTAATATTGAATTTATTTCCCGAGTTTCGTACGCTGGAGACATCGACGAGCTTGCCACTTGTCATGATTGGCCTATAGTAAAGTTGGCTAAATGTGAATCCGCTTATTTATTTCAGCAAATTTAAAATCTATTAAATGTTTTCATTTATATTCTGTATTAGTTTTATATTTCGCCATATTGTTTATTTATTTCCCTTAGGAGCCTATAGGAACACTTGGAATCGTCAAATTTAATAGGTACGTAATATTATTATAAATACAATCTTAAATTTTTTTAATCTATTTTGGCTACTCAAAGGCCCAATTAATGGATACTGTAATAGCATGTGGTGGTTGCCTGTATTGGTGCAGCATCTTGTTTTTTTTTTAATTTTTTTTATTTAAAAACTTAATCGCACTATGTATAAAGGCGGACTTAATGCCGCTAGGCATTCTCTGACAGCCAAACCTTTAGGACATTTAGACAGCATAGATATGTCATGTCTTAATACAGTATGTTATGTCTTAGTTGTGAGGAAAAATCCATGTATGTATTGTTGCTGACACTGTTGGCGATCCTAATAAATAAATATAGGCTATAGTATATAAATTAATTGATATCGACAAACGATTGGCGACCCTAATAAATAAATATAGACTACAGTATATAAATTAATCGACATCGATTAACGATTGGCGACCCTAATAAATAAATAAGGCTATAGTATATAAATTAATCGACATCTATAAACGATTGGCGACCCTAATAAATAAATATAGGCTATACTATATATAATTTAATCGACATCGATAAACGATTGGCGACCCTAATTAATAAATATAGGCTATAGTATATAAATAAATCGACATCGGCAAACGATTGGCGACCCTAATAAATAAATATAGGCTATAGTATATAAATTAATCGACATCGATAAACGATTGGCAACCCTAATTAATAAATATAGGCTATAGTATATAAATTAATCGACATCGGCAAACGATATTTATAGATTTTTAAAAGTAAGTAGTAAATCGGTAAGATTCTATTTTATTTTTATTTATTAGGGTCGCCAACAGTAGCAAAACATACATGGATTTTTACTTACAAATAAGACAGAAAACATTATATAAACATAATTAATACTCACTCATGATTTAATCCAAAAACGATGTCTTTCGATGTTTTTGCAAGCAAAATGGCCGCGTCTGTCGGCAATCCGTTATCAGTGATATTTGGCAAATATAACCCTCCGCCTGGAGAACTAGAAGTTTTTTTCTTACTCTTAATGGTGGAATGAGAATGGGCTATGTTACCTAAATCTGTTAATCTGAAAATAAATAGTACATTAACGGCCACTTGAAGTTTTCTTTCCAACAAACCTTAATAATAATAATAATTCATTATTTCGGATTCGATCCATATATGTTAGGCCGCGTTCGTGTTATAGCATTTCCAACATTTCGTAGCAACTTCATAAACCAGCGCGAAATGTCGTTTTTGTTAAGAAATACCACTTTTTTTAACAATGCTAACATTTCTTAAATAAAACGAGCGGTGATGCTACTTTTTGACAAGTGTTTTCGTTCATGTTTTATCATACCATGGCATCCAATACACGTGATATTATTATGGTCTTTGAATTTATTACATAAAATCGTTTAATATACCTTTTTAACAAATATAATAGAAAACTATAAAGTATATAAAAATGGTAAACGATCAATTTGACATCTGTCAAAAAGTAACATCAATAACCCTCCTTTCAACACGGTACTGACATACGGAAATTAGCATCAAATGTTAGAATTTTCATTAAACGAACGACTTGTGCTAAAAAAAGTGGTATTTTCATGCTAACATTTCTTAAAACGAACGCGGCCTTTGTAACAATTTAACTTAGAACTATGTTAGTAGAAGTACACATTAATCAAAAATTAAAACAATGTAAATATAAAAATTATTGTTTATTGTGTGTGACATTAAGTCACAGCCCCATAACATTGGGTAACGCAAACGCTAATAATAAATAATAATCTTTTAAATGACATACCGATATCATATTTATAATACGCGATAATAGTAACCTACGCACGCTAAAAGGTGTTCCGAGACGCGCTTAATCTGTTTTGCCAAAGCTTTGTTACGTCACAAATGACATAATTTCTGGAGCTTAGACTGCTTACGATATCGAGGTAGATCGCTCTGAGCGTTGTCAGTTTTTTGTCATAATATCCCGCGCCATTTTCAAGTTAATTTAATATTAGGTTTTCTTTTAAATTATTTTATATTGTAATTCGTTTATACTGTTTCTATATTATTTCTTAAACAAATCTATAATTAATATTTAAGTAGGAAGTGAAAAAAAATTGTCTGTAACACGGCAAGTTATTTTAAATTACCAAAATAAGTTAATTATATTAAACTTTACACATATAAAGATGAATAAACCGAGAGATGTATGTTTGTATGAATAATATTCATACTTAAAGATGTGGAATCCGCAATTTATCTTCCATACATTTAAAAAAAAAACAACATTTTATGAATGAAAATGTGATTTAGACCGTTCCGAATTGATATCACGCTCTGAGCATCCAAATCGCGATATTTGATTCGGAACGACGGTCAGTGTCATATTCGTTCTAAGCGTTCTGAGCGCGATTCGGAATGAGGGGAAGGTTACCGCTAATTTCCACATATATATGTATGTGTGTACGTGTATGTATGTACATATATATATGTGTATGTATATATGGAGGAACATTTTAATTTTAGTTTAGTAGTAGAAAATATTATTTTGTTTTGACATAATTATTCCATATTATTATTACCATGACAACGCCTTTTTACAGCAGCATCTATTAGTGTGGTAGTACTTATCTGGTAACGACGAAGGCTGTTCTTTGCTATTATTCATTCGCTACCATGATTAGTAAAATAATTAATTTGTAATCTAACAAAACCGAGGGTACCAAATGTATGAAATGGTAAATAAATAAATGAAATATTTATTTTATTTTATTTAAAAACTTTATTGCACAATGTACAAAAGGCGAAGCTTAATGCCGTTAGGAATTCTTTGACAGTCGACCTTGCGGACAAAGGAGATATCAAATAGAAATATGAGACGGTGCAAAAATAAGAGTTAAAAGAGACAGTTTTTGCTATAACTAATACTTAACCTAATATCAAATACATATACTACTTAATATACATCATATAGAAACCTACATATACTCATATATACATACACAATAATTAGAATAAACTAAAAACACACATTAAAATAGTATTATTTATTGGGACTTAATTAAATGTGTAACACAAGCCTCTTAAAGGTGGCTCTATTCGGTGCTTGACGAATACTGACTGTACTATAAATACTAACCTATGTTTATAATCATCCCATCTACCATAACAGAGGTCGATGCCCCCCAAAAAGGCTGTAGTTTGATCTACAACCACAATTTTTTCATGATGAGCCCAAAATAATATACCGACTTTAGCATGGTCTGGGTGACGAAATACCTGGAAATATATATACAGTGTAAGCTCTATATAACGACACTGAAGGGACTGAGCATTTTATGGCGTTATAGAGAGTTGTCGGTAAATGGAGAGAAGAAAAATCAGAATTGGAAGTCAAGCTAAACCAATCAAAGCCAATAGATTTCGACGCTTTAGGGAGTTTGTCGTTAAATGGAGTTTACACTGTAATTTTAGACAAAAGAAAAAAACCAATACACTTGTACCAATTTTACTAAACTCTATATAAACCCAAATTGCTAAGCATTCCATGGATTCACCGTGCGGGTGCCGGGTCCATCGTGTCTGGGTAACAAGAAAGATAACCGAGAATAGGCTGGTTTGAAAAGGAGGTCTCCTTTTTTATTTTTTTGCGCAACACCTCACCATCCACCATTGTACTCCTCTACCTAACCAACCAAGAAACAAAAAAGGAATGATACAAACATCCATACATTCACACGAATAATTGATTTACATATAAATAAATAGTAATAGTAGTTTATGAAACTGTTGCATAATAAGGGGTATACACGAGTGTGTGTTTTTAATAGTATCATACGAGTGTTTTAATCCCTAGTTATGTGCAGTTTCATACACTAATTTATCTACTCTCATACATTGGGATTGAACCTACTAAATAAAAGAGTAAGAAATAGTTTATTGCTCTAATTAAAAGAAGTTTTGCGGTTTACTATCGCGTTTATTTAAAATTGTTTACTGATCCGACGTTTCAGTAGCTTTCCAGTTATGCCGGAGGCCACGATAGTAAACCGCAATATTTGTTTAGTTAATGCAAAATGTTCGCGAAAACCTTAGAAAACAATATAGTTCATTGCTTATACTTTTTTTTTTAAATTGTCTTTAAAGGACATTGTACAGAATACATCAGTCCTAAACACGTAATTTATTTGCATAATATACTCGTATGTTCATAACCGAGTTGGGGATCATCAAATTCCAGATGCTGCAGAATTTGATGCTTTTTTGGAGTCACTCGCGGCATTATAGCCCAAACACGTCGGGTAAAATATGGGAGTCCACAGCGCGGGAAAACCGCAAAAAATAAACTTCAACTTGTGCCCCATATTTAAAGTCCAATTTATGGTTTTCCATAATTATTCACATTGTAGCACATTATTAAACAAAATAACACCACTTTTGACCAATAATATCCACAGTAAATTAATTTACAAAACAATAACTTGCACTTGACATCTCCGCGCAAAATGGCGCGAAAGACTCCTCATTGCTTATAATAATTATTCAAGTTTTGTATATTGAATGGCGCCAATTTTTTTTTTTTTTTTAATGACCATGGTACAGAATACATAAGTCCTAAACAATGAAATAGCGCCAAAACCTAGCTTATGACCGCGCACGCGCTATGGCGGGCGCTGCCATAGACAAGTAAAAATTGGAATCAATACTTTTTGTAATGGAACCTTTGCCTTAAAAAAAATAACTGTTATATACTATGTATGATTCTAGGTAACAAGTAATGTGATTATATTTTTAAATTTCAGCAGGATGTTTATAAAGTATGTCAATATAAATTCGTTTTGAAGTTTGTAATTCGCATTTTACGATATGAGAGTAGATAAATGATATTATATATCTGGGCAGTGTTATCACTTCGGATAAGAAGTATGATAGGGATGTTAAAGGGGTGTTTCCTGTCCTGGTGTTTTCTTTCCGCTAAAGGTTTAAGTATCCCGTAGCTTGTTACGTTGCGGTCCGCCAAAGTGACGCCACATATCCGACGCAACGACCTCATTTCTACTGCATTAACCCTACTCTTATGCGTATTCTGACATATCCACGTCTCGCTTCCATACATCAGTGTTGGTACTAACATGGCATGGTGTATAGCGAGCCGAGCTTTGTCACTGACATTTATTTATTTAAGGACAACCAGTGGTCGGTTACATTATTGCTTACTTAAAAACTAGGACATAAATTCAACGATAAATGTACCACCTTTAGGTGCCACAACATGCACAAAATACAAGTGGTATATATATATATATATATATATATATATTAATAATTAAAAAAAAAACAAATTAAATTAAATTCTAAGTTTAGACAAACAAAAAGCTTAATAAAAAATATGAAACACGTCTTAAAAACATAAAATAAAATATTGTACTTATTCTAATTTAATATTAATAGAAAAATATAACTTAAATTGTATAGTTGTATAGTTGTATAGTTCTACATTGTATAATTTGTCTCGGTCTGGGTGTTTATATGTATAATATGTATATATTTACAAAAAAAAAAAGTATAATATGTAGTTTATCAACCATCTAGTTTCCGTAACACAAGCCTCGTAGCTTACCACGGAAATTAGATGGCGCTGTGTGACATGTCTGGAAATAATAAAAAAAAAAAAGAATTTTGACTGCCGATCAGTGACCCCAGGGCACCGTTAACACTATTTCCCGCATTCCCCAGGGCACTGTTAACACTATTTCCCGCATTCCCCAGGGCACCGTTAACACTATTTCCCGCATTCCCCAGGGCACCGTTAACACTATTTCCCGCATTCACTCTTCTTTCAACATCCCTATCGCACTTCCCATCCGCAGTGAAAACATTCTAGAGTTTCATCATCAATCTTTATCGAAACGGTTGACACTATTGTTTATATATATAAATAAAACTGACTTAAAAAGGGAGACTCAAAATTAGTTATTCTATACAGTTTAGTAAAACAGTGGAACAATTACCTTAATATTTTCACTGACCAATCTACTTTTGCTATAAAAACTGTTTATACCAAGTGCCATTTCAACTTCTTTATATAGCATAATAAATATTTTTACACCTGTTGCCTGAAAAAAAAAAAACAGATTAATATATCGGTAAATCATCGATCAATTTAGATCATCACAGCTAGAACACCTAGACGTGCGATTTTGTGATATTTCTCGAGTTTGGTACGCTGGAGACATCGACGAGCTTGCCAGTTGTCGTGATTGGCCTAAAGTAAAGTTGGCTAAATGTGAACCAGCCTTAAAAGCGTGGTTTCTGACCACCCCGGAAGGGATACCGTCGTGATGATACTTTACAAATAATATATTTCTTGACATAATGAGAGAGAAAGAAAAAGCGGATGAAGCAAATAATACTTTTTTTCTATTTAATATGCTATCGAGTCGCAATTTAAAAGAGAAAGAGTAATAGTAAGAGAAAGAGAAAGAGAAAAAAGAGTAAGAGAAAAAGAGATTTAAAACTTATTATCTATTGTTATGATTGGCTCATAGTAAAGTTGGCTAAATGTGAACCAGCTTTAAAAGCATGGTTTCTGAACACCCCGAAAGGAATACTGTCGTGATAATACTCTGCTAATTATATATTTCTTGACAACTAATGAGAAAAGCAAGAGAAAGAAACACATATATACTTCTTTTCTATACATATATATATATATATATATATAAACATATTTATCGATTCGCAATTTAAAAGAGAAAGTGGAAGACAAAAGAAGATAGAGAAATAGAAATCAGAAAGAGATAGAAAACTTACCGCTTTTCTTTTTAAAATGTTATCAAGTCGCCAATAATTTCCGTTCAAAGTCGGTCTTTTCATGTAGATTTCGGGACTTAGCCACCAATCTGCTATGAATATCTCCTCCTTAGCTAGTTCCATAGCATCGGCCACTGCTGAGAGATAGGAGGAGCCGTCCACAAACATTCCAGAAGGAGTCGAAGGTCGAGGGGGGGCAAAGGAATGGTGGACGTTAGGGTATGTGAAGTCTCGGGCTGGAAAAGATATAAAATACTAATTTTAAATATATATTTTTGTAAATGTGGTGTACTCCATATCGATATATATGGCTGTACGGTCACATGTTGTGGTCAGATGACGTCATAGTATAGCCTACGTCCGTCCCTGAGTTCCACAGAACATTTCTGTAAAATATCATCAAAATCGGTCCAGTAAAAGGTGTCAAAAACGGACACATACAGACAATGCTTCTTTCACATCATCATTATCACGACCGTGGTCAGGGTGGTCAGAAACCACGCTTTATAAAGAAGCGGATTCTTATTTAGCCAACTTTACCATGGCCATCATGGCAAGTGGCAAGCTCGTCGATGTCTCTAGCGTACCAAACCCGAGAAATTCCACAAATTAAATAAATTATTGTTGCCCAGGAATTGAACCCGGTACCTCCGCGTCTAGTGGACTTAACCGCATTTTTGTTAAATAATTGAGATGAGTTCTCGCCATTTTGGGCCGACATTACTTTTCTGTGAATAGTGTTAGTCAAAAGTGGTGTTGTTTTGTTTAATAATGTGCTACAATGTAAATAATTATGGAAAACGATAAATTGGACTTTAAATATGGGGCACAAGTTGCAATAATTTAACTCCCATATTACATTAGAGGTGTTTGGGCTATAATGTCGCGAGGGACTCAAGAAAAGCAAATTTTTTACACCATAAACAGAAAAACTTACAATAACTTTCTACAATGTACTTAGATATGTATTTATGTATATATTTATTTAATATGTAGGATATGTATATTTAATTAGTATGTATTTATATTTCATAATTGTTGATCACAATATTATTTCTGCACCCGTTTATAATGGCTCCCCATTCACAAAGGTTAGTTGGTAGAAAATGCATTTATAGCATTAAGCTCGCCTTTGTACCCACACTATTTTTGGTTCTGTACAATAAAGAATTTATTATTATTATTATTATAAAAGCATCAAATTCTGCATCATCTGGAATTTGATGATAAACTCATTAGTTATGTCATTAGACTTGGCTGTATGGGCAAGACCCTTTGCCAAACAAACAACAAGAATAAAAATTTACCTGTTTGATTGGCTACAGTTTTGAGATATTGCAGCCATTCTTTGCTTTTTCGTTTGGTCCAGCATTTTATGACCATCTGTCGACTTTGGTTTAGAATCTGAAGTCCATGGTTCAATCCGGTCGAGTACATACCGCTTGACACTTCAAAACTAAAATATATTTAAAAAGTAATCAATATGGCATTCATTTGGGTCTGAGACAAAATGTAAATAAAGAAACCAAACTATAACAAACGAATAAAATTTATAAGAAAAAAATAAATAAAACAAAATGAAAACAACATATAAACAGACAGCAATTTTAAGAATAAAATATCTAGAATTCAAGCCATCTAGAAGATCGAGAGTAGGTAAACATAATCTGCCTAAATACAAAACAATGTATGTTTACGTAAAAAGCTTACACAGCAGGGTATGTTTATTTATCAGTATTGCAATGCATTTAAAAGTTTAGAACCAATGTCATTTTAGGTATTTTTTTAGTTGCAAAAATATCAATAAGAAATTTATTTAAAAAAGGCCTTATAAATAATAGTATTATATAAATAAATAAATACTTGCTTTCGAATTACTTGTGTTTTTTCTACTAAATACTGTTATTATTTATTTTGCTATGTTTCTTTTCTTGGTTTTATTTATAGATTTCTATAATTGATACACTTTAAAATACCTTTTTGGTGGTTTGTTTACATTTTGTCTCAACTGTCGATGGATTTAGATTACTTTTTTATGCAGTAATTTGTTCCAAATAAGCATTTGCAACAGGTTATAGTCGATCAACTTTTATTGACAACATTTAGGCCGCGTTCGTGTTATAGCATTTCCAACATTTCGTAGCAACTTCATAAACCAGCGCGAAATGTCGTTTTTGTTAAGAAATACCACTTTTTTTAACAATGCTAACATTTCTTAAATAAAACGAGCGGTGATGCTACTTTTTGACAAGTGTTTTCGTTCATGTTTTATCATACCATGGCATCCAATACACGTGATATTATTATGGTCTTTGAATTTATTACATAAAATCGTTTAATATACCTTTTTAACAAATATAATAGAAAACTATAAAGTATATAAAAATGGTAACGATCAATTTGACATCTGTCAAAAAGTAACATCAATAACCCTCCTTTCAACACGGTACTGACATACGGAAATTAGCATCAAATGTTAGAATTTTCATTAAACGAACGACTTGTGCTAAAAAAAGTGGTATTTTCATGCTAACATTTCTTAAAACGAACGCGGCCTTAGAACATTAAAAAACAAAATATATTATTTTAAGATTTTACGCAGCAAGTCTTATAAAAAATGACGCAGTTTTGGGCACAAATGAGTTTTAAAAAGGCACTTAATAAACTTTTAGTGAAAGACAGTTTTCATTTACATGACTTAAATTTAAATTTAAGGTTATTTACTTGACATTCTAATTTTATTTAGATTGTAAGGTGACACGGCTATTTTACAGCCACGAATATTAATTAACATTAATGCTATTAGAATATAAGATGACACGGTCCTTTTACAGCTATGAATTTATGTTTAATTGACATATCATTATTATTATTTAGATTATAAGATGACAAGTCTTTTATTATTATTATTATTATTTTTTGTTTTATAAATTTATAAATTATCTGACATATGTATATAATTTCTGTACATCATAACTATTAGGTATTTAGAATGTAAACTGACACGGCCTCTTTACAGCCACGATCTTATTTAAGTAGTTTCTAAGTTAGTTAGTTTTACTTGCTTGTAGCAATAATGTTGTGCATAGCATACATAAATATGGATTATTGCCTGTTTACGATCCAACCATTATTACCAGTTTAATTAGTACATATGTTTTTATAATTATATTGATTTTATTAGTTCTGACTGTATCCAAGTTGTTTTAAGCGAACCAATGGAAATAAACTATTTTGATATATTTTTTTGACTATTTAATAATATTATTTTCATGTCATTGTTCAATCATGCAATTCGAAAAAAAAAACAAAAGACTACACGTGCATTTAAAGCAATCATGAAACCAAATTAACTGTAAACGACATGCTAAAAACGAAAAGCAAGTTAACAAATAAAAAAAAAACTTTTAGTCACATTTCTTTCACTAAATACTCACCTCATTAGGAGCTGCATGAAAGAAAAAGTAAACAAGATTTTAAAATCTACAGAAACTCGTCCATTATTAACCTAATATTATATTTAATAAATGGTCAGACATTACCCTATAAGACATAAGTACTGGACACATTTGTGGCTAGACTGATTTAATGCCACATGATTGGTTGGTTTATTGTGGCACGAGTCAAGACGTAACTGTGGCGTGTATCTTTACCACTATTACCATTGATGCTGTTATGGCAATCTCAGAAGAAAAGAAGATAATTTCAGAAGACTCATAAAACTAGACCTGGTGATACTCACCCCTGATCAAATAACATGACGGCCTTGACGATCCCGTCCCTGGGTCGGATGTACCCGAAGCAGGTCTCCTTCACGAACATCCACCTCTCCTGCCACTTGGCGCACACAAGACCTGTGCAAAAGTAGTTACACCTGCAATCATATTGCACTGTTCTACAAGACGGAGTCACAAGGACCTGCTCTCTCTCTAACTGACCTATCAGCGACATCTAATCGCTTCTATCATTCATCATCATCATCAGCCTGTATCTCTCCACTGCTGGATGTAAGCCTCCCCTAAGGCTCGCCACTTAACGCGATCTTTCGCTACCCTCATACAACCCCCACCAGCGACCTTCTTTAGGTCATCTATCCATCTGGCGGGGGGTCGTCCCACTCTGCGTCTTCCCGTACCTGGTCTCCACTCTAGAACCCGTTTGCCCCATCGATCGTCGGTTCTGCGGCAGATGTGTCCGGCCCATTGCCACTTCGGCTTGCTAATTTTAAAAGCTATGTCAGTAACTTTCGTTCTCTGACGAATATCAACGTTTCGAATTCTATCCATCAGAGATACACCAAGCATAGCTCTCTTCATGGCTCGCTGAGCGACCTTGAATTTATGGACCAGACCCACTGTTAGTGTCCACGTCTCTGCTCCGTACGACATTACCGGAAGGACGCACTGGTTAAAGACCTATCATATCTATCAATATTATAAAGGAATTGACTGCTCTGAACACGTTCCATGAACCTCCATTGCAATCATATTGCAATGTTACAAGCTGGAATCACGAGAAGGACCTGCACTTTCTCTTTCTGACCTATCGGCGCCATATATCCGCTACTATCATAACTATGAAGAAGACGACTGCTCCAATCTTGTTCTATAAACTTTTGCTGCAACACATATTGCACTGTTCTACTCGTACACAAGAAGGATCTGCAGAGAGACAGTCAGACAGTGGGGTCGTCCAGGCGCGGATGGCTAATGGCCCTGGGTTGGGGATGGGCACATTCCCTCGTTTTCCCCGGCAGGATCACAGTGGGTATTTATTTCTAAATTCTTTATTGCACTTAAAAACTTAATAGTTGAGTACAAGGGCGAACTTAATGCCTCTCGGCATTTTATACTAGCTAACCTTTGGGAGTGTGGTAGACGATTGCGGGTGCATTAGAAATAAAAACAAATACTTAAACATACATAATAATAATTTACATACTAATACACAAATACCAATAAAAAAATAAAATAATAATATATATATATTTAACTAAATTTATGTAAGAAATACATAACAAAACGAAGGAAAAAATATGTATAATTTACTCAACAAATGAAAAGAGACAGACATAGATATTAGGTAGTCGGATTATTTTGTTTATTTAAGAAATGGGCAATGAGGAGATTTTTAAATATATTTATTGACGGAGCCCGTCTGATGACCAGAGGAAGTTTGTTCCACTCACGAGCAGCGGAGACTGTCAAGGAATCTGAATCTGAGCGAATCACAAGAAGGACCTGCATATTCTCTAACAGACCTATCAGCGCCATCTATCCGCTAATATCATTACTATGAAGGAAACGACTGCTCTAATCTCGTTCTATGAACCTTTGTTGAAATTATATTGCACTGTTCTACTCGTACAAGAGCGAATCACAAGAAGGACCTGCATATTCTCTAACTGACCTATCAACGCCATCTATCCGCTACTATCATTACTATGAAGGAAACGACTGCTCTAATCTCGTTCTATGATCCTTTGTTAAAATTATATTGCACTGTTCTACTCGTACAAGAGCGAATCACAAGAAGGACCTGCATATTCTCTAACTGACCTATCAGCGCCATCTATCCGCTAAAATCATTGATATGAAGTAATCGACTGCTAATCACGAAGTAATCGTTGCAATTATTTAGGTAAAATTCTCCAGAAATATGTTCAGTGGAGGTCTAGAACGCTGAGTTCTAGGGAGCTGTGATAATAGATAAAAAATATAGATAGATAAATTCTTTATTGCACAGAAAATAATACATTTTACAGTACACAGGCCTGCTTAATGTCTAAAAATATTTTCTAACAGCTAACCTTTGGTTAATATTTGAGATAGAAGAGAAAGATAGCCTGTATAAATATTTTTTGCTTCGATTTTGTATAGGTGTGTTATTGATCGAAGAGATTAAATCTAAGAATGATAATAAATTGTAGAAAAGAGATTGCAATACTGACCTAACACAAACCATAGTTCCTAGAAGTCCAAAACAATTGCACCCAGCTTGTCCCGGCTGAGTGGATCCAGTTCTCTTACTTATAATACCCTCCTTTCCTTTAGACCCGAGATCACTGATAAATGACAGATGAGATATTTCCAAAAAACGTACCTGAAAATTTGGTTTTAAATAAATAAATATGTAGGTAAGTTATATTTATAGTATTAAGAGGGTTTGCATCCCACTCGCTCGCACAATCCAACAACTTTCAAAGATTTTTTAAATCTTAAGTGTACTTTTGAGAAATGTAGTCCAACTATTTAAGTTAAAGGTAAAGTAATAAATAAATCATCAAATCAAATGTGTAGTCTCGAAAACGATGCCCACGCCACCTAGTCACGTGACTTTGAACGGTGTGAAGTCGCTACAAAGCGATCCTAATACCATTTAATTGGATTATTAGCCAGTCCTTCTTTCAACAATAATAATAATAAATTATTTATAGGAGGCTTAGTGCCGTAAATGAATGAAAATAGATAGTTGAAATTATTTATAGTAATATATATATACTCATAAAACATAAATTAATTACATACATATAGTACTTATTATATGCAATACAATATACATAGATAAACATCCTCAATAAATATATACCTAAATATAATATACATATATATATTGGTATATATACAAAGATGAATGTCTGTGTGTGTGTTCCCTATGCATTGCTACTTGACCTTGGATTGGTTGTCAAATATATATGGGTGCTTGACTGTCGTTGAATACAGAAATAAAGCCAAGTCAAACCATTTACCGCTCAACGGTTAATCGACCTCTCCCAGCATAATCGCGCAGCTAATCATGGAAAAGTGGAGCTGCCCAGCCATCACATAGAGAAGATCCAATGTAGAGTTTATTGATAAGATACAATCAGGCGATTAGCATTGCGTATAAGCATTTGACATTGTGGATTTTTACGTGCTTAGGTTTACAAACATTCACTGACGGTTAGGCGGTACGAAGTTCGCCGCCGGGTCAGCTAGAATATAATAAGTAAGAAAAAGAAGAGTGGAAGAGTGGGAAAGGATTTTAAATAGGTTATTATGTGAAGAACGAAGTGAAAGGCTGTAAGAGTTACATAGGAATTGGAAACGAACTTTTGACAATGATGTGTACATTTATATGACTTACAGTTTCATGGTGATTTCTATATATAGATATATTGAGTAGGTTGTAGAGATATTCTTCTAATTGTTTCATCCTTAGTTGTATGCCATCGTAAGTTACCATCACTTCTGGTTTCTTTGGGAATCTAAAATATATATATATAAAATATTCAACATCATCACATCATTGGAAATACATTCGCAAAAAGGGGGAGTTCTTCGCGCCATTTTGCGTGGACATGTCAAGTGCAAGTTTTTGTTTTGTAAATTAATTTGCTGTGGATATTATTGGTCAAAAGTGGTGTTGTTTTGTTTAATAATGTGCTACAATGTGAATAATTATGGAAAACGATAAATTGGACTTTAAATATGGGGCACAAGTTGCAGTTTATTTTTTGCGGTTTTCCCGCGCTGTCAACTCCTATATTTTACCCGACGTGTTTGAGCTATGGTGCCGCGAGTGACTCCAAGAAAAGCATCAAATTCTGCAGCATCTGGAATTTGATGATGACCTCATTAACTCATGAAAAAGAAAGATATATTACGTCAGACTTGGCTGTATGGGCTAGACCCTTTGCCTTCCCTATCACCTCATTCATTATTAATTTGTTTTTTTTATATTCTGTATATGTTTTATTTTGTAAATCTGATATAGCTGAGTTTTCCTTGCAGATTCCTTTCTCAGTCAGATTAAACATTAACAGGTCACTGGAATTTGCTAAGCTGCTGGTCTTCTGCTAACAGCTTACTTATTGGACCACTTTGCTGCTTAGTCTTCTACTAGCAGGAGTAGAATCATTCAAAATAATTAAATTAATGACGTTTCATAAATGCCTGTAATAGGTTTACGTGAATAAAGATATTTTGACTTTGACTTAATCTCAAAAAGAGCACACAAAAAAAAAAACAAATATAAGTTAATTTTACCTTGGCAATGCACCTTTTCTTTTTCTGGGCCTTGTTTCTCTCTTTCTAGAGTTACTTTTGGAAATTTGAGTAGCTTGTAAGGCAATTTTCTCCGCAGTTTCTTCGTTCATAGTATTTTTGAAGCTAACCCTTCTGGATTTGTGAGATTTTGACGGAAAAGGAATGTTAAGAGAGGCCCTATATAGACTTAATTGTTGGTGCAAATAAAGTATATGTTTGTACCGCTTCTTTATTGACCACGTAAAGTCACCATGTTGAAGTTGTACTGTATATCTGAAAATAAAAAAAAAGTATTACAATTAAAAAGTTATTCATGAATATAGAAAAATCATAGATGCGGCAAGAAGTAGTAGTTGGGAATTGTCCGAGATTGTGTCGCAAGCTCGAGATACTATTTTTCTCCTCTCTCTTTCCCACACATAGACCCGGCACTCGCATGGTGAATTCATGGGATGCTAATAAAAAACAATGGCGGGCGCCCAACATTCAGTAAGTTTTGATCCAAGCGGTGTTATTTTTATATAAATATGACCATGGCAAACTTACAATATTAGTTCTCCTTGAAAGTAATAAATGGCATTTGACATCATTGCAAATGGACAGATATTTTCAACGAGAACAACAAATAGGTGGTAGGCGGACTGGTGGTGGTAATTTGCCCAGTCTGCCGGGGCGGGGAAGTATTCACCGTAAGTGCCGAAAAAACCCAGTAAAGTGTATCCACACGTTTCGGGATCAGGCTCGAATTGCCGTCATGCTAACCTTTGGGAGTGTCACAGAGGATTGCAGGTCCATTAAGATAAATTCAATTAAAAGGTTTATTTATTTATTTAGTACACACAGCAGTACATACATTATCACACACATAACATAGTATAATTATAGCTTATCTAATATATGTACCAATTAGGTGTCACAGCATTCACCAATATAAAAAGAAGAAGAAATTAAAAACTTATTACTGTTAAAACAATTAAAAACTTACTACTGTTAAAACAAAAAAAAAAAAAAAAAACTATCAAATTTACAAAATAAAAATATGACTTCTAAAATAAAATTATACATTTTTCTCTTTTTTAATAGAATTAATTAGGAAACATAAAAAAAAAAGGTTTATAGTTATTTAATTTGATTATTTTGATTTAGGTAAAAAAAGAGTAAAGTATCACCACGACCGTTTTTCCTTTCGAAGCTTATAAATATGCGAATTCACATTTAGCCAACTTTAATATAGGCCAATCATAACAAGTGGCAAGCTCGTCGATGTCTCCAGCGTACCAAACTCGAGAAATATCAAAAATAAATTAAATATTAATTAAATGTATTTATTGAAATTAATAAATATTTTTGTGTCCCGACCATTAATCGAACTAAATCCACAGACTTATCCGCTAGACCACGGAGGTAGTTCAATTATTTAGGAAGTTTGTAATTATTAATTTATCTTTTTTATATTTTGAAAATATTCTTTCATTACTTTAAAATAATTAAATACCTACGTAAAAACTTGAATGATACTTGTATATAATTAAAATAATATATATATATATATATATATAATGAACATAAATATATCATTTATTACATTATTACAGCCCCTAGAACACAGTGTCCTAGACCTCCACTGCTGAAGATGGGCCTTCCAGAATATATATCTGGAGAATTTGGCTTACACTTGCCACGCTGGCCAGACGGCTTCACAAATTATTTTGTTTATTTAAAAAGTGAGCAATAAGTAGATTTTGAAATACTTTTATTTGCTTGTTCCACTCACGAGCGACGGAAACAGTAAAAGAATCCGAATATCTGCTAGAAGTGTGAGGTGGGATTTTGAGCTGATTGTTAGAAGCAGACCGAAGAGGAAGGTTGTGACTGTCTCCAAGGAATTGGAAACGAGTCTTAAGGTATGGAGGAGCTTGGGGATTGTAAAGAACGATATTTTTGTTACAACAATCAGTGCAAAATTAATGATGTTCAGAATCGACATTGAATAGATAACAGGACGTTGATGTGCACTTGACTAATCGAAATAATTAGATAACACATGTTTAGCTAGGATTATTGACGAAGCTACATTATTTACAATAATCACCACAGAATAGATAAAACTAGTAGAAAACGTAAGTCATCATCGAAGGGAGCAGCCCTGTTCTGTTACTTTCCCTTCGTTCCGATACGCGATAATAGTAACCTAAGCACGCTTAAAGGTGTTTCAATACGCGCTTAAATTGTTTTGCCAAAGTTGTGTGACGTCACAAATGACATCATTTCTCGCGCTTAGACTGCTCACGATATCGAGGTAGATCGCTCTGAGCGCTGTCAGTTTTTTGTCATAATTCACCATTTTCAAGTTAATTTAATATTAGGTTTTCTTTTAAATTATTTAATATTGTAATTCGTTTATACTGTTTCTATATTACTTCTTAAACAAATCTATAATTAATATATTAGTAGGAAGTGAAAAAAAAATGTCTGTAACACGGCAAGTTATTTTAAATTACCAAAATAAGTTAATAATATTAAACTTTACACATATAAAGATGAATAAACCGAGAGATGTATATTTGTTAGTATTCATATTCAAAGATGTGGAATCCGCAATTTATTTTCCATACATTAAAAAAAAAACTAACATTATATGAATGAAAATGTGATTTAGACCGTTCCGAATTGATATCACGCTCTGAGCATCCAAATCGCGATATTTGATTCGGATCGACGCACGTTCAGTGTCATATTCGTTCTAAGCGCTCTGAGCGCGATTCGGAATGAGGGGTTAGTCGCACACGTTTTATATCACGCTATTAGTTTATATTTGCATGGCCGATGTCAAGGTCGAGCGCTGTAAAGTGGCATTGTCATACTGTAAGCTAAAACAATTATTAAGATGTCTCTTAAATTATAGCTGCTGTAAAAATCTGTATGATCCACTACTACCAATAGCTGGCGGTAACGACACATGTCATGCTTCGTATAAATGTCCGGCACATGTATGAGTATTTATGATTGATTAAACCTTCCATTATAAAGATAAGACTAAGCTAATAAAAGTACGTGTTTATCTATTAAGATAATATAAATATAGACCTTCAACCTAAGGTGAAGGCGTTAGGTCTCGATTAGCCACAATTAACCGCCATAGAGTCCTAAATCTCCACTATTGGCGACAGGGGCTATTCTCTTCCATGCAATGCACTTGTTCCCGCATTGGGAAAAATCGAGGGTTGCTATTAATTCTGTTATTTGTAGGTAACGAATAATATTTCTACATATTTAATAAATTTTGTTGTTCATATTTAATAGTTCATTAAAATTATTTAATATAGTATATTATATAGTATCTCTATTTAAATTATTAAGATTGATATGTAGTTTTATACTTAAATTCAAATTCAAAATCGTTTATTGCACAGAATACAGGTAGATATAGGATAATACAATTTTACAGTTCAGCTGTATCCTACCATAATGGTATGCAAATAATAGTACATGTCAATTACAACTAAAATTATATTTGTCAACACTATGTAAAAATTCTTGGATACTATAAAAACATTGTTCTTAAACCATTTATTTAACAGCTTTAGCTTTACACTTTAGCTCTACACTTTAATAATTTATTATAATAATCCATTAGTAAAGTTTATTTTTTAAATACTGGTGATCCTGAAGTCAAAACCAAATCGAAGCAAAATGGAGTCTTGGCTGTTGCGAATGCCGATTTGTTTTTTTTTAATATTTTATTGTCCGTTTACCAATAATATTTATTTATCAGCAGCACTAGAAGGATTTTTTTTTTATACTAGCACGACGTGTGATCTTGGGCCCACCTGATGGTAAGTGGCGCGCAAGGTCCATGAATGTTAGCAACTGAAGTCAGACACTCATAACTGCCATCAGTCCCCAACACTATGCCGGCTTTAGATGCCAAAAAGTCAGCCGGCTGCTGTCACACAGTAAAACTGTATCGATAATATTCGATAGATTTGCTGGCTGTCAAATTTTGTCGCTAAATAGTTTGCAAAAGTAGCTAATTTGACAAATAAATTCGATACGATTCCCGATATTTTATGACTAAAATCAGGCACAATCCAAACGCAAGACGCGCGACGTTTTAGTAGTACTATTCAGCATTCGCAATGCCATTTTCAACAAGATTATCAAGGTAACGTCGTCGTCACCGACGGCGGCGCAACGCAAATTACACTAAATGGATATGGAGACATAATCCAAGGCTTCGTCGTTTAAAAACGATATAAGTTTTGGACACTCGTAAACAAATTTTGGAAAGTGACCACGCGATTTGGTCTGTTGGAAAGCTCGTCAATGACCACCTTAAATCGCTATTAAATGTCGAGACTTCTGCCTATGTGTCAATTATAATAAGATCCGAGGCACGGGACGGTGGTGTTGTAAATCTAAGGAAGTGTATTTTTCTTTGGTACACCGTAACATTTTTTTGTAATTTAAGGAAAGCGAGAATCTATCTAATTCAAAAGATCCGGACAAATTTTAGAGCTGGACATGTCTATTGGGCGCGGTGGTGGCTCGGTTGTAAGAACGCGTTCCTTAAATCCTACAAAAGTCGGTTCAAACCCCCCCGGCATGTACCAATGAGAAATACACTTTTCTTACGTACTGCAGTCATAGATTTACAACACCACCGTTCCCGTACGAGGAGAGCACGTTAAGCCGTCGGTCCCGGTTCCACTTATACCAACTTGTGGAATCGTTAATAAATTGTCATGAAAATTTACGTCATATCCACGCCGAGCCGTCTGGCCAGCGTGGTGAGTGTAGGCCAAATTTTCCAGATATATGCTCTGGCGCTGTGTTCTAGGGGCTGTAATGAATGTCCGTTTTAAATCCGGATGGACAGTAACCCAAAACACGATCCATACCATTAAAATTCAATTATAAACATTTACATGGAAAAACATATTTTTAGATGTAACGATAAATTAGATCAAATGATTCACTATATCATAGATCTAATCAGTGACTCACACTGTTAACCCACTCGTAACTTACAAACACCTCATTCCGAATCGCGCTCAGAGCGCTTAGAACGAATATGACACTGACCGTGTCGTTCCGAATCAAATATCGCGATTTGGATGCTCAGACCGTGATATCAATTCGGAACGGTCTAAATCACATTTTCATTCATAAAATGTTAGTTTTTTTTAATGTATGGACGATGAATTGCGGATTCCACATCTTTGAGTATGAATACTAACAAATATACATCTCTCGGTTTATTCATCTTTATAAGTGTAAAGTTTAATATAACGAACTTATTTTGATCTTTTAAAATAAATTGCCGTGTTACAGATTTTTTTTCCACTTCCTACTTTAATATTAATTATAAATTTGTTTTAGAAGTAATATACAAACAGGATAAACGAATTACAATATTAAATAATTTAAAAGAAAACCTAATATTAAATTAACTTGAAAATGGCGCGGGACATTATGACAAACAAGTGACAGTGCTCAGAGCGATCTACCTCGATATCGTGAGCAGTCTAAACGCGAGAAATGATGTCATTTGTGACGTCACACAGCTTTGGCAAAACAGTTTAAGCGCGTATCGGAACACCTTTAAGCGTGCTTAGGTTACTATTATCGCGTATCGGAACGAAGGGAAAGTGTGGCCATAAATACTGTTACTTAAAAAAAAAACAATATTGCATTTGAATTTGAAACCTGTCATTCTTCACTACTACTTCATACCTATTTTTAGGTATGAATCCGAATGCGATTTTTGAAATGCTGCATACGTTTTTTTTATTTTATTACGACATGAGACCTTGCGTCCACCTAATGGTAAGTGACGCGCGTGGTCCATGAATGTTAGCAACTCATAGGACTGACATCAGTCCCTAACACTATGCCGGCTTGCCTGGGCATTACGGAAATTCGAGCTTGATCATTTTACTGGGTTTATCGGCACGAACGATGGACACTTCCCCGCCTCGGTAGACAGGCCAAATTACCATCATCAGTCCGCCTACCACCTATTTAAATTTTATTAACTGTTACATTTGAAATAAACAATAATATTACATTTATATAACCTGTCACTCTAATATGAATATTTATGTGTTTTTTTATTAATAGCGTCTATCTTTGTTAAATATCTTGTGATTTTAAAATGGAGTGTGGTGCTGAAGAGAACCAAATTGATGTCATAGGATAACACAAAGTAGATATGAAGCCGAATGCAATTTTTGAAACTTTCCATCTGTTAAAGGGCTCTAGCCACCATCGAGGTTCCAGCTCTTCTGGAGCCTGTTGAGTTATCCGAGATGATGGCAAGAGACCCGATGGTATGACGTTGGACCCCTGGGAACGGGGACGTGCTCTGGTGGGACGCCAAGTCGCATCTCAGGGGGACAGCATAAAGCGGGAGCAGCGGCGCAAAATGCGGAGTCCAGCAAGCGGCGCAAGTATGTAAGTATATTAAAAGATTACATATTTATGCCGTTTGCTGTAGAAACTCTGGGCCCATGAAGTCTAAGCGCAAAAATGTTTTTAAAAGACATAACACCGCGTCTTGTCGTCTCCTCCGGTGACAAGAGGGCTGGCTCTTTCTTCGCCCAAAGAATCAGTATTGCAATTCAGCGGGGAAATGCAGCCAGCGTTCTTGCCACCATTCCATGTAGACTTATATCCCTATCCTTAGTATTAATATTATTATTAATTTTATTTTGTAAATATTTTTTTAGAATAAATGATTATGACTATAGTAATATTAATAATATACTCACAAATTAGGGTTGATCAAATGTGTGGTGACACTTCTCTCATTTTCAACGAATCTGACCTTTATTTCCACACCTGGAATGAACACTTTTCTGTGCACAGAGTTGAATTTTATGGGCGGATTGTGAATGGTTTTGAACGGGACTGAAGTCTCGGGTTCCTCTACAAAAGAAAACATAGCAAAATAATTGTCTTTGATATGTATTTTAGGTTCCTATGGAAAAAATATTATAAGAACATTTATCTGAAACAAGAAATAAAACTTCTGTTCAATTTTAAATTATTCGACAAATGAATGTTTTTTCTTTTTTCAACTTGACGACAAAACATCTCTACCCCTTAACTGAAATGTAAATTGCATAGAAAAGACTATCTAAGAAAAAAACAATCAGTATCATCACGAAACCACGACTTTTTTTTCAAGTAGATTCACATTTAGCCAACTTTACTATAGGCACATCATGGCAAGTGGCAAGCTCGTCGATGTCTCTATCGTACCAAACCGAGAAATATTACAAATAAATAAAATAATTTATTGTGACCCGACCAGGAATCGAACCCGGTACCTTCGAGTGTAAATCCACGGACTTAACCGCTAGACTACGGAGTAAAAATCATTATACTTCATTCACATTCTTCAGAGGACGGAGAAATTTCGGAATGGATCTGAAAAGACCATCTGAATTATACAAACATCCCTTCCAAAAGACCCTCTGGTCTCAGAGATGGAACCGAGACAACTATTGTTCAAGAAATTCATGACAGGTGCCCAGACTGACAAAAGAGGCATTGACTGGAAGAAAAAAGAAAGTGACAAAGAGGTTATAAAATCTTTCCTCAGGAAAGATGAAGAGCATGGATACAGAGTGCACGCGATGACTCTAGAAGTTCAAAATGACTAACTTTTGGGCGATTTTTGCATCCCTTCAGCCCTAAAGTGGCGCACACTAATGTACGATTGGTCTCAGGCGTTGCTAAAATTCTACCTAAACGCTTTTCAAATGTTCCGGACCAGAGTAATCTGGTAAGGTGGGGAAAAGCTACGGAAAAGAACTGTACATTGTGTGGTGCTGCCATAGGAACTGCTAGACACACACTTGTAGGGTGCGTTACTCTTCTAGAAAAGGGCTATTACTCACGCCGACATGACAAACTCCTTGGTGTTATCCGTGAAGCAGTAAGTCTTTCTATTGCAAGAGCCAGAAAGGGACTGACTACAAATAAAACTTTGACCACATTTCTAAAGAAAGGGCAAAGCACGAAAACTAAATGCAAGCCCACCTCGATCCTTGGCGCCGCATCAGACTGGAAAATTCTCATGTTATTATAATTATTAACTTCCTAATGACTTTTTTTATTAGTATGTCTTTCAGTAAAGTTTAAAACTTTACAAAATCTAAATTAAATTTTATCTGATGATAATATATTATAAAGCACAATACCATTTCTCGGGTTTGGTACGCTAAAGACATCGACGAGCTTGCAACTTGTCATGATTGGCCTGTAGTAAAGTTGGCTAAATGTGAATCCGCTTCTATATAAGCGTGGTTTCTGACCACCCCGAAAGAAATCGTGATGATACTTTACTTTTTTTTTACCATTGCACAGAAAACTTTTTGCCAATTTAGTAAGTCAGCATCTGATCTGATTATTTGACCTTGTTTTTATTTATATTTCTGGGGAGTATAGGTAGGCCCTAACTGATAAAAACGAAACTAATAATCGCAAAGTCTATTAGTTTGTAGTCGCACCTGATTGGTCGTTTCGTACTCCACCTCTACCTGATTGGTCGATTCGCACTGAGCCTATAATAATAATAATAGTTGATCGTCTGATGGATGATGAGGACCTGGAAAGACAGAGGAGGACTCTCGCTGCCAAGAGCAATATGTTGGCTCGAAGGTTTGCGCGTTGCTCAAGACAAGTTAAAATCACTCTGTTTGTTGCTTACTGCCAGGCGTTCTACACCAGTCATCTCTGGAAACTGTACACGAGGCGTGCCTTTAACACGCTTCGTGTACAATATAATAATGCATTTATTTAGATATTTTCTGAAGTTGCCCTGGAGGTGTAGTGCTGGGAAGTGTTTGCTGAGAACTGAGTCGACGACTTTGTTGCCATACTCCGCAAGCGGCACGCCTCTTTTGTGGACCGACTGAGACAATCTGATAACGACATAATTAAGGCTATTTTTGATATAAGGTCGTTTCACCTTAGTTAATTATAAATTTATTTAGATTATAGTTTAGATTGGAATTATTGTTTAAATTAATTATGGGTTTTTAAATGCCTGAAATAAAATATATTTAATTTAATTTAATGTTGGTACGTGGCAACTGCATTGTTTATCTATATACGAATACATCGATGCATCAAACTTAAGGCTTTAAATAGAAATTATCATTTTATAAAATGACACCCATTCCAGACAATAATCATGCGAACAGATAAAATATATTGAACTAATAAAACATATCGTTTATAGATTATTTTTTTTATTGTGTTAAAAATAACATTGGATATTAATACTAAGGGCGCGCTGCTTAAGAAGACTAATTAAAATTGTAAAGTAGTTTTATTTTATATGTATGTACATATATATGTATCAATATATAACCTATTTACGTATTTGTATATATATGTAATAGTAAGTATTATTTTTATGTATTTGTTTTATAAATTGTTATTTTATATCAATTATTGCACCTATTACCATGAAAACTATACTAATGTCTTAAAGGTTTGGCTGTCAGAGAATGCCTAGCGGCATTAAGTCCGCCTTTGTACATAGTGCAATAAAGTTTTGAAATAAATAAATAAAGCATTATCCCCCAGAGGCTACGCCTTTTTTAATGAAGCTAATTGACATTTTAATTGTATAAAATAGTTAACGTGGTGATCAGAAACCACGCTTTTAAAAAAGCGGATTCACGTTTATTATGACAAGTGGCATGCGCATCAAAGCCTCTAGCGTACCAAACTCGAGAAATATCACAAATTAATTATTGTGTACCGAATGGGTAAAGTAAAGTATCATCACAACCGTTTCCCTTTCGGTGTGGTCAGAAACAACGCTTATAAATAAGCGGATTCATATTTAGCCAACTTTACTATAGGCCAATCATGACAAGTGGCAAGCTCGTCCATGTCTCCAGCGTACCAAACTCGAGAAATGTCACAAATAAATTAAATATTAATTAAATGTATTTATTTACATTAATAAATATTTTTGTGTCCAGGAATCGAACCCTGTACCTCCGAGTCTAAATCCACGGACCACGGCACGGCAGATAGTAATAGTAATAAAATAAATAATACTAAAATAGTTTTTTTATTAATAAAACTATTTTTTATTATACTAAGTAACTAAAAAAAAGTACACTGTTTATTTAGTTATTTATTTATTTTTTTCCATGAAAATGTACATTACAGATTCTACATCTAAACAATACATATTTCATAATAACATTCAAACACAAGGATAAGTGACTAGATGTGCGAATTAATATGGCTCCAAGTACTTTAGGACAATGTTGATATGTCTGGGTTATAAGCTCTATATTTTGAGGTTTTCACTCTTCTTATCCTGGGATCAGACATCTCCACACTCCTAACATTAAAAACTGAGAGAGGCAGGTATAGCAGATGGTCCACGCATTTTAACAGTTAACACATTCTCTATTTATGTCAGAATACAAGTTATATTCAAATATTTTACTCACCGCCACCGTCAACTTCTTCAGCATCTTCATTTTCTTTGTTCTCGATCTTATTTATAATGGACAGCGAGTCTGGGACAGCTAGACTTTCGTCAAAGTCAGAATCAAGTCCCGGCCCAATCGAGTCCAATCTTTGGAACATTCCGGGTATACAATCACCCGCACCACTCGGTGTTGGCGTGTCCATCGCGTAGTTTGTGTAGCTGTAGAGCTCCTCATCTGAAAGAAAGCAACAATGTAATCCAGCATTTTATTTGTATTAGCACAACATTGATATGGCCTTACACCAACATAGTTAATCTCTTTGCTCCTCCTCAAAAATCAAATTTAAATTCTGCCTTATTCTTTCAGAAAATGTTCAAATCCTAACACAATATCGGTAGCTAACCAGTAGAGCCAACTACCTCGTTATATCAGTAAAGCATCAATCTATTATTTATTTATTTACTACAGGATAACTTACAACTAATAAAAACATAAAGAAAACTATTATGATAATACCACAATATACATATAAATTGTTTGCTGTGTTTGGGTCTGGCTAAAACTCTAAAATGGCTTGATCAATTTTTTGATTTTTTTCTGTGTAACTGGATTAGGGCTTGATTGGTAAAATAAAAATTGGATAAGCCTAAAAATATTTAAATAATATACAGATATGTTTGTCTTGCCTTTACATCTATACTAATGAACCGATTTGGTGTATGTGTATGTAATATTTACATTTGCACAACTACTTTGGAGTTATTCAATTCAACACTCCATACAAATTATCCAATAAATTCAAACAAATAAACTATTTTCTTTAAGCTTTAATCAGCAACTTAATGTGTGATATTTCATCATCGTCATCATCAAAGCCCCTAAAACAAAGCGTCATCATTACAGCCCCTAGAACACAGAGTCCTCATTACAGTCCCTAGAACACAGAGTCCTCATTACAGTCCCTAGAACACAGAGTCCTCATTACAGCCCCTAGAACACAGAGTCCTCATTACAGCCCCTAGAACACAGAGTCCTCATTACAGCCCCTAGAACACAGAGTCCTCATTACAGCCCCTAGAACATGTCCTAGACCTCCACTGTTGGAGACTGGCGTTCCAGAAATATCTGGAGAATTTGGCCGAATGTCAATTTATAATTAAAATTTATTAACAATTTGGTATTAGTGGAACCAGAACCGACAGCTTAACATTCTCTCAAAGGTGGTGGTGTTGTATATCTATGTCAATGTAAGAAAATTGAATTCGCATTGGTACATGCTGGGGCAGGGGTTTAAACCAACCTTTAACTTTTAAAGGAAAGCATTCTTACAACCAAGCCACCACCAGTCTCTAGTACACAGAGTACTAGACCTCAACTGCTGGAGATGGGCTTCCAGAACATATTTGTGGAGAATTTAGCTTTCTCTCACCATGCTGACCTGCCCAGATGGCTTGGCAAGAGCCACAATGTAATTATTTGTCAATTTCTAAACAGGGTGGTATTACTTAGTAACTTAGATTAACATGCTTTCCGATGCTCAGGAATGGTGGTTTGATGTTTTAATGCAATAATTTAAAAATACCATGACGAACATTGTGCCTACTGCATTAAGTTTTATTGGTTAACTGAAGGCCATGTTCAATCACCATCATTTCCTATTAAATTTATGTACTTGAACAAAAAATATCTCATTGAAGTTAGTAACATTGTTGTTAGTAATTAATTATTACTTTAAAGCAAAATAAAATTAATGCAATGTCACAGCTGCTCATTTTATAGAATGCTCATTTTTCTTAGAGAAATAGGCCGTAAAAAATGTTCTTGTGCCATAATGATTTCTTTTTTATTTGATAGTTAATATATTGTGTTTTCATAATTAGTAATTAATTTTATTTATTTTACCCTAGCATAACGACAATTGACAAACGCTTTTTTTACATTAATTATTACATAGTTTCAATCCTGCCGATTTGAAATCCAGTGTTATATCTATAATAAAGTACCTGATCATCATAATGAACCTAATCATATAAATAGTGCTTTGTAACTATTTCATACATAAACTTTAACCAATTTATTATTATTTTTTTGTTTAAAAATTTAAATTAATTGTGATATAAAAATTAAACAAAAACAAAACCTACCTACAACACCAAATTTAAATATAAATCGTATCCGCGCAGCATGGTGGCATGAACGCATTTTCTCGCTGAATTGCTATGCTGATTCTCTGGGCGAGGAAAGAACCAGCCCTCTTGTCCCCAAAGCAGACAATTAGATGAGAGGTTTTGTTTTTTAAAAATGTTTTAGCTCTTGGACCACACACAATACAATTAATTGTTATGATTATTGAATTGTATTTAGTTGAGGCACAGGCAAAAAAGTTGGCGCCTGGTTTTGGGCAATCTCTTTTGGCCTTCTCTTATAAAGCATAGTGGGTTAGCGAGGGTTTTGTTTTCAGACATACTCTTCGAAGAATAGGGAGAGGTGTGTGGTAAATATTAAATAGTAAATAAAATATAAAAGTAGTATAATCACCACCATATCCCTTCCAGGGTCGCAAGTAACCATTATTTTTAAAAAAGTGATTCACATTTAGCCAATTTTACTATAGGCAAGTGGTAGATCATTAATGTCTCTGGCTTTTTACACTCATATAACAAATAATTTATTGTGTCCCAACCAGGAATCAAACCTTGTACCTTAGCGTCTAAATCTATGGACTTAACCTAGCGACCACAGAGGCAGTCAATATACACATACAATATACTGAGATTTGAACTGCAACCTATTTTGGATATTAAGAAAAGCATACTTAGTACCAAGCCAACACCACTCATATTTAAAACTTAACCTAACTTAACTTAAAAATAAACACTCATTAATTAAAAAAAAAACACAACACAACAATTTTCACTACACCACGCAAATTGCTTAATAATACGCCAATACTTTTCATACAAATACAAAATAATAGACCAACCTCTTTTAATAAGATTATGAAAACTTAATGTTAATTCTTTTCTCTCCATGGAACTGAACAATTCACTTATTATTATTAAATTACACACAATACTATATCAGTCTATTCTTCATTACATTACATGCTACTTATAAAAATATACAGCCCCAATGTCTGATAAGATAGTGTCAACTGATATCAGAATTTAGTTTAGCGATTGCTTTTGCCACAATAGGTAGCTTTGGTACTCTTTAGTCTAACATAATTTAATTAAAAACTCTTATTTGCACAGCTTGGTGGCATCAACCAACTTATTGTACGGTTCAGCAAGCAACAGAAATCAAGGTTTTTTTTTTATATTTAGCAACTTCAAGTAAAATCACTACTTACAGATTCCTTTTCAATAGGACGGACGTTTTTATTGGCCTTTGTATGCTCTTTATTCAGTTTGTCCCATGTTTTCTCCAAGAAACTATACTTATTCAATTACTTGCTGCGGTCACTTCAATCTTGTTGCTAAAGCAGTTCAAGGTTATGTATTTTTAGAAAAAAAAAACAGGTTTTAACACAATTACTGATAGATAAAGCTATATAAACATTAGAAGACTAATGCTAAATCATAAATGCAAAACTGGACAGTGATCTGTCTTTTCTGTAATGACGAATAGGTGACGTCAAGTTTGGTCAAGCCAGATGCAGCAAAACATTTACACACTACGGAAATCTTACAAATAATACAAATAACTGCTTAAATAACGTCCTTTTAAACTCACGTTTAATCTTATAGTCAAATACTTCCGATAACCGTTAAATAAACAAGATAAAGAAATGGATCAAAGATACTATAAGCAAATAAATATATTGCAAAGTACTCGAATATAAAAGCAAAGGTTGTAAACCTCTGCCATAATAGTCAGTTTAGAAATGAAAAGTTAAAAGCTGTCATGGTTGAGTTAATGGAATTCGTTCAAAAATAAGCTTTTGACGTTCAAATTTTGAAGGTTCGCTTTGGCGGTAAAAGTTATAATTTATAAATCCACCCTCTTGATCGTAGACAGAGAATGAATATACTTGTTCTATGCTCTTGATACTGGGTGTCGATTCTCAAACAATAGAGATGAATGCATTTATCAAACTATCTGTCCAAATGCATATACTCGTCAATCAATTTAATTTTACTCCATATCTCTATTGTTTAAAAATTGCCCCCTGTTAGAATACTACCGACATAGCTTCCTTACTAATATTATAAACAAATGAATCAATCTTTGTCTTTGATTTTCATGAAATTTAGCAGATATGTTCTTTGGAATCCATGATGAATCAACTCCAATAGATTACGTCATCAACTGACCACGACAAGTGACGCCGCAGCCATCTGCCTGTAGGTTTAATTCTTCTTTACGTCTATATTACTAACCGAATTTGATGAAATTTGCTAGAAATTATGGTTTATAATATAATAAATAATTTATTTTAATATGTTTGTTTAAAATTGTTTGAATTATATTATAATTAATACTTATTGTGTTATATTATTAAAAAATAATTTAACTACTTTAGTTTATAAATAACATTCATATGTCATTATAATCTCTAAATTAACATCTATGATGTTCATTAAAAAAAATTAAGGCGCTATTGAACGCCTGCAAAATAACCAACAATAAAGGTAGTAGATAACAGTATTTATTACTGTTATTATTAAAGAGTTATTTGCAACAATAAAAAACAAAAATATGTTCACGAGGTATTGGAATTGTCAATTGAGATGATCTATTGCGCATTTCATTTGGAATTTTGGAACAACAGGAAATAATGAATCTGCCAAAATTGCTCCAATGGCGACATCAGAAAAGGCATATTTTTGTGTCACTTAAAGCTATTATTTTAAACTACATCATCAGCCTGTATCTCTCCACTGCTGGATATAGGTCTCCCTCAAGGATCGCCATTTCACACGATGTCCTGTTACCCTCATTCATGCATCCCTCACCAGCGACCTTCCTCAGGTCATCTTTCCACCTGGTGGGGGCATTTTTTTTTTTTTTTTTAATTCTAGCTCGACATGTGACCTTATGCCCACCTGATGGTAAGTGGCGCGCGAGGTCCATGTATGTTAGCAACTGGAATCAGACACTCATGTTTAGCATCGTCCCTAACAATATGCTGGCTTGACTGGGCATGATGGCAATTCGAGTCTGATCCCGAAATGTATATATGTGGATACACTTTACTGGGTTTATCGGCACGAACGATGGATAATTCCCCGCCCCGGCAGACTGGGCAGATTATCACTATAAGTCCTATTTGTTTTCTCGTTGAAAGTATTTGCCATTTGCAATGATGTCAACTGCAATTTTTTACTTTCAAGGAGAACTAATACCCGTATTGTAAGCTTGGCATGGTGATATTTATTTAAAATTAACACCGCTTGAAACAAGACTTACTGTAAAGTACTGGTAGTCCCACTCAGCGTCTTCCAGTACGTGGTCTCCAATCCACTCTTTCATCCGTTCTGCGATAGACGTGTCCGACCTACTGATACTTCAGCTTGGTAATTATAAAATCTAGATATGTTGTAAAATTAACCTCACTAAATTGTTTGTCGGTAGGTATGCTATGCATGATAAATTGTGGAACGGGTTAGGAAGAAAAAAGTGATTTTGTTTCATGTTATTATCTCATTTTGTTATTATTATGTTTACTTTTATAATCTTATTAGTTATTACTTTTAGTTTTTATAGGTTTTACTTTTAATTGCATTTTTTATATATTTTTTTTACTATTAACTTTTATTTTATATTATTACCATTTTTTGTACTATTCAATGTTGTGTACATTTTTTTTTTAGGCTGGCAAACCCGACAGAATTATTTGTCTATGTATTCAATAATTGTTTTGTTTGTTAGCTGTTATTTGTACCTTACTTCGAATAAAATAAATAACTTTGGTTCTCTGACGGATGTCAATGTTTCGGATTTTATCCATTAGAGAAATCCCGAGCATAGCTCTCTCCATAGCTCACTGAGCGACCTTGAACTTGAATTTTCAACACAAACTTTACAATTAGGTATATTAATACCTATTATTTTACATTTTTGGCATATATTTTTTATACTTGTAACTCAACTGATGTCAATAAAGTATTTATCACTTAAAAGAAGTGTGTTCAGGCTATCTGTGGAGTTGGACCATTTGACTTTTGTAGACCCTTATTTAAAAAGCTAAAATTATTAACATTGGCAATTTAATGTATATCCTTGAAATAGGAATATTTGTCAATAAACATTCTAATCTCTTTAAAAAAAAATACCTAGAGATTATACCCGACTAATCCACCCAAGATGTGTAAGTGAATATTATAGCAGAAACTGCCACATAATGTGCATTAGAGTATATAATAAAATTCCTAGAGAGATACAAGAGTTACCTATAAAACATTTTACTATTGAGTTAAAGAAAATTCTTATTGACAACTGTTTTTACTCAATAAAATAATTTTTAGCATGCAAATTTTGACATTAACATTGTATTCCATACAAGAACAATATTAAATGTTATCTATTTAAAAATAAATATTGAAAATAAATATCTACTGACATAAGCATATTGAATGCCCATAATATGGGCACATTGCATCACCATGACATGTACATGCAGCTGTAATTAGAATAAGCAATCTATACAATAAAGAATTTTGAATTTTGTGTTGTTTCTTACGTTTACAAGCCATAAGAAAATGATCCTTCACGGACCTTTTGCTGTTTTTTTTTATATAAATACTTTTTAACACGACATTGACCTTGCTTCCACCTACAGCTGCAGCAAGACGCCAGCCATCATTCTTTACCACTATACATACGTGCCTGACAAGATGTTTTTTTACACTTCGCTTGAATGGCTCCAGGATTTAGGGTAAACTCAACGGGTACGGCTTATATTTTTTTGCATCACCGCCCTTAGACCACAGTTGAAGATGGAGTCCAGATCTATTCTAGATAATTTCGCCCAGATTCGCCCCGCTGCTGGCGAGACGGGTAAGCGAGGGTCTTATTGCCAATTTATTAACGATTCCTCAAGTTTAGTATTTGTGGAACCGGGACCGACGCGGCGACGAAGACTTAATGTGCTCTCCGAGGGACGGGGCAGCGGTGTTAATCTATGACAAATGTAAGTAAGAAAAGTGTATTTCTCATTAGTACACGCCGGAGTTTGAACTGACCTAAGTAGATTTTAAAGAAATCGTTCTAACAACCGAGCCACCACCACATAGGGTTTATTATTGTTATATTATTTATATTCGTTATTTTTATAAATTTTATTTAAATAAAAAAGATTACATATTTGTGCCGATTGCTGTAGAAACTCTGGGCCCATGGAGTCCAAGCGCAAAAAAGTTTTTAAAATTCGTCTAATAAAGCGTCTTGTCGTCTCCTCCGGTGACAAGAGGGCTGGCTCTTTCTTCGCCCAGAGAATCAGTATTGCAATTCAGCGGGGAAATTGTTTGCCACCATTCCACGCGGACGGGACTTATATCCCTATCATTAATATTAATTTTATTTTATATGTTGTAAATATTTTTTTCGAATAAATGTATATTATTCTTTATAGTTTATATTATATTTGTTTAAAATACAATTTTATGTAATACATTTTATTTAATATTTAGTTTTAATTCTAGTTTATAAGTGACAACGCCTCTTTACAGCTGCTATCAATTTGTTAATTTGATTTTAATATGTACATATATATTTTTATATAAAATATATATTACTAAGTATATACTTTACAGCTGCATCTATCCAGCATTGGGCTTAACTGGCTGTTCCTTGCCAACAACAGCTCAATCCAGCCAATTTACACATTTAAGTAAGAAAATGCATTAGACGAATAATCATCAATAAACAAAAAACCCTACGAAATTTAGTTTGCGGCTACATTTTACCTATAGCGTGCATTGTACGGAATGTGCAGGTTCTTTGTTACTTCTGCCCACCTGCCGGCTTAATTGGTTAAACGGATTTCTCTTCGCATAAACAGCGCTAGGTCAAATTACCGGATGTCGCCTAATGTAAGGAGAAAAGATGAACGTCCTGTGAACTTAGTAAGCAACGTAAAGTCATTAAATATAAATTAAAAGCTACCTAAACAATAAAATTAAACTAAACTATGAATAAAAATGTACTCTAGAGACGTTCCATCCGAGATAGTCCCAAGGAGACAGGCAACATTTGGCAAAAATAATTTCCAGTCTTTCTGTTTACAGTCCTTTTCGTCGGCCGCTTTGACAACTCCTTGGCCAGGCGCTTTGCTGAGGGTCCACTTAGTAGGTGCACTAAGTAAAAAAGACCAATTAAATAGAGATAATAATGTTAGAACTTAATGTTAGACCGGGTCTAGTGGTAACAAACGTTGCCGTGAACTCGGGAGGTCGTGGGTTCGATTCCCACCGGGGGCAAGTTGTACATTGTATAATTTGTCTCGGTCTGGGTGTTTACGAGTATATGTATATATTTACAAAAAAAAAGTATAATATGTAGTTTATCAACTATCTAGTTTCCGTAACACAAGCCTCGTAGCTTACCACGGAAACTAGATGGCGCTGTGTGACCTGTCTGGAAATATTTATTATTTATTTAATAATGTTAGAACTAAATATCCAACATATAATAAACTTAGTTATCAGAGTTGATTTTTTAGACGTAAGGGCAGGTATATTAATCGTTATAGAAGGAAAACGTTCCTAGGAGGTTATCGCTATTTCTGACATTTATAGTACCCGCTCAAAGCTCAGTCGGACCAGTAGAGATTTTTGACTTTTATAGGAAACAGGATCGATAGACATCAAAATTGTGTAAAATTAACAGTTTGCTGACTGTAATTTTATTTTAAAATATGTGAATGTAGTTCAAAATATCATCTGGAAAAGTTATAGATGGTCTCCTAGGAATGTTTTCATATACCTATAACGGTTAACGTACCTGCCCTTATTGTCCCGTCTTAAAAATCCACTCTATAATACTTGGTTGAGCTTATAGGAGTGGACTGTCTTTTTAATGATGAAGAATTGCAATAGCTCTGTTGTTTTATTGCATCTAAGTTTGCCTTGCCTACGTTTAGGGTTATCCTTGATTTACATCTAAGCCAGGAGATGATGATCCTAATGAAAGGCATACGACTTGGGGGAACAAAGATAGGTACTCACAGATTTCGAAGCCCACTATTTCTAGCTTGGCCAAGGTTTGTGCTAAATTGCTTTATAAAAAGTAAAGTAAAGTATCATCACGACCGTATCCCTTGCGGGGTAGCCAGAAACCACGCTTATAAAGAAGCGGATTCACATTTAGCCAACTTTACTATAAGTTTATGACAAGTGGCTCGTCGATGTCTCTGCGTATCAAACTCGATAAATATCACAAATAAATTAAACATTACTCAAATTTATTTATTTAAAATTAGGAAATATTATACCAGGAATCGAACCCGGTACCTCCGAGTCTAAATCCACGGACTTAACCGCTAGACCACGGCAGTTAAGTGTATTATTATTATTATTTTAGTCTTTTGGTTGGATTCACTGATTTTCGCCATGCACGCTCGGACATTCGAAACGTTGTCAGTTTATTAAAGCTACGACTAGCTCGCATCGCGGTTGCGCGGATACAAGATTGACGTTAGGCGATGTCGCTATATTTTTTGGTGTAGGGAAAGAATATGCAACTAGAGGAATCTGGATAGGTAACCAAGCCTTAACACTACTTATTATTATACCTATACTAAAACTACATAATATTGAACATACACATACATCTTAAAATATGTTTGGTGCTATTTAAAAAAAACCAGAAAATACCCGTTTTTTAAATACTACTATACTATACTTACGGGTGGCGTAACCCAATATTTTATAGCGTTACCCAGTATTTTAGAGGTAACAGAATAGTGGATGGTGAGCGTGTTATTTCGAAATTGAATGAAATCATTCAGTCGTCCCGTCTCTTCCCCACACACGATGTTGAATACCATAGAAAGTTTTTCCTTGGGGTATAAAACGGATGTCTAAATTCGAGATGGTCATCGCAAAACACAGTCATTCGTTATTATTTCGTCATAAATTCAAATGTCATTATGTCAGCTTTGGTCTGAAACTGAAAGTGTACCAGAACTTAACACAATGCATGTGTATAATAGGATTTACTGTCTTGAGTTTCGGAGAGTGGGCAGAGGCCGTGCAGCGAGAGTACGCCATCGGTCAGTCACGGAACGCACGTCGAAACGCAAGCGCCTGCGCCCAAACCCGCACAAACCGTATGCAATCGCCCGCCAAAATTCAAAACTTAAATTCATCAACTTAAAACTATTTGTTATTATTATTATTTGCCAAATCTCGTGCGCAACTCAACCCTACGCGCTCCCTTTCACGTGAAAATTGCCCGATAATTTAATTTTAATTGCAACGAAAGTGCAGTCAGGCGTAAATGCCGAAATTCTTAAGCACTGCCAGTGTCCGGGTTGCACTACGGCCGTTGACATCTAGCGAGAAATTGCACTAAAATGTTTTGTTCCCCAAAAAATGACGCGTTTGAATTTTAGCGGGCGAGTGTAGTGATAAGGTTTTGTTTAACTTTTACAGTGAAGTGTGTGTTGCAATTGCACTTAAGTGACAGTTGTGATGATGGTGAACTCTACATAAAATTTGACAGTGTCTTTGTTAAATATTTGTAAGGAGAGCATAATACGAAAACGTAAGTAAATTCCAATTACTTTAAACACTATTTAAGCACAGTTACAGACATAAATAAATAAATAAAATCGATAGAATTTTTCTTGGACTGAAAAATATAAGGTATCACTCAAGTAGTTATAAAAATAAATTTCCTTGTATATATTAAAATTATATTAAAAGGCCAGAAACCACACTTTTAAAGAAGTGGTTATAGCCAACTTTTCTATATGCCCATTATGTCAACTGGCAAGATTGTCGATATCTCTAGCACCAAACTCGAGAAATAAATAAAACAAATTATTGTGTCCCGACAAGGTAGTGAACCCGGTACCACCGTGTCTTATTGTTACTAACACTATATTTTAATTTACTGGACCGAAATAAAATGTGAATTTTAATATTCCTTATGTTTTATCGATCTCTATCCTAGTACCTATCAGTTTCTTAATAACAAAGAAGATGTTTTATTCGATGTAAATTAATATACATTGAATATAAAAAAGCTATCTAAACAATAAAGTTACTAAGTAAACTATAAATACAAAATGTCCTCTAGAGACGTCCCATCCGAGATAGTCCCAAGGAGACTGGACCATTTCCCATCTGTATAGCGAGGCTAATACGATGGCAGAAATAATTGCCAGCCTTCCTGTCTCCAGACCTCAATAAGAGTATATATATTGCTTATGAAAAACTAATTTTAGGTACTTACTTAAGTAGGCCGGATAAATGTGGTAACTCTTATTTGGCATCTAGATTTTTAACAAGTAATCATTTGCTTAAAGCTTCAAGCTTTACGTTTTCCTTAAAGATAAATAAATAAATAAATAATTCGATTAGGACCGGTTAATATTGTCTTAGTGTCATTTATTTTCCTAAATACAGAGTTTTGTAAATGGGAACACGGAAAGAATGCCATTAAGAAAAAAAACAGTTACTCTTACAGCTCTATTCAGAAATGTTTTGCAAAAACAGACTAGTTCTTATACTATACTAGTTATATCTTCTGTCACTATCACAATGACATAGAACAAAAGTGACAAAACACATTTATTACTTCTTTAGGCTATTGGAACTTTATAAAAACATTCAGATCAAATCAAACCAAAATATCTTTATTTTCCAGAATACTGTGTACAAAATAATAATGTGGTCTTCTAGCGGCATGAAAATATTAAACATTTATGTTATAAACTTAATATTACATACACATATACATTTATATACATACACACACACATATATTCATCAATAACAACTATATAAAATTACTATTATATATTTTTAATTTTACTATATTATAATGTCAATGTTTTAAATTAATTTAAGTCAATAGTTATTTTATTTTAATAATTTAAAATTTGATGTCAAATAAATATAACTAACAATGAGCAATAATACATAAATACTTGCTAGGTCTATACTGTCAAATTTTCATCGAAAAATTCCTCGTTGGAATAATATGCTTTTTGTACCAGAAGTTTAATAACCTTCTTTGGAATTAATTGTTTCTTAACTGTATCAATTCATAGGGCAAATGGTTATAATTCGTTTGTTTATTATCAACTTTATTTGTGTTTAAATTACTTGATTTAGTTTATTGTATGTCCAGTCCGATTGAATGAAATAAGAAATAAAGTAGTCGAGTAGTATTCGGTTAGAGTGGCGATTACTCAATATTAATTTTATCTTAGCTTTCTAAAGTGCCGACCATGAGTATGGTCACAGCTGCGATAAACTATTTGCCAGTACACTTTTCGCCAAATTAATTAAATTTTAATTAATATTATTTTTCTTACAACTCTGTCACCAACTGTCCCCGTAGACTAGCAGTTACTTATATAAGTACGTCGAGATATCGGGTTTGATACTTAAGCTGACGCCTTCTGCAATAAATCTGGTACATTCGACGTCTTTTTTAGCTTTAATCGTTTACAGAGACTTTATTTGGGTGCAACCCAGCCTTAGACAGGGATATGAACTAATTATTTTAGTTTTTTTATTTATAACTATTGCCAGCTTCTTTAAAACCTAAGTAGGTACGCTCATACTATGAGAGCAGTGGTGGCTCAGTTGTAATAATAAAATCCTAACAAAAGTACGTGTTGCCCGGGTTTGAACCGCGGCAACACATACTTTTGTAAATTTGTGATAGATTCATAACATACCCTCGTTCCGAGACACGATAATAGTAACCTAAGCACGCTTAAAGGTGTTCCGAGACGTGTAGAAACTGTTATGCCAAAGCTATGTGACGTCACAAATTACATTATTCCCCGCGCTTAGACTGCTCACGATATCGAGGTAGATCGCTCTGAGCGCTGTCAGTTTTTTGTCATTATGTCGCGCGCTATTTTCAAATTTATTTAATATTAGGTTTTCTTTAAAATTATTTAATATTGTAATTCGTTTATACTGATTGTATATTACTTCTAAAACAAATCTATAATTAATATTTAAGTAGGAAGCGAAAAAATATGTCTGTAACACGGCACTTTATTTTAAAAGACAAATAAGTTAATAATATTAAACTTTACACATATTAAGATGAATATACCGAGAGATGTTATGTTTATTAGTATTCATACTCAAAGATGTGGAATCCGCAATTTATCTTCCATACATTAAAAAAAAACTATCATGTTATGAATGAAAATGTGATTTAGACCATTTCGAATTGATATCACGCTCTGAGCATACTAATCGTGATATTTGATTCGGAATGACTGATGAAAAACCATATTCATTCTAAGCGCTCTGAGCTTGATTCGGAACTAGATGAAAACCGTTCCTGTGCCTCGGAGAGCATGTTAAGCTGTCTTGTGGAGTCGTCAATCAGACCCTCTCCAACCCGTCTGGTGTGGCGAGTGTAGGCCAAATTCCCAAGAAATTTCTGGAACAGTACCATCTCCAACAGTACCTAAATATACAAATATAAATCGTTTATGAACACAAAATAATGTTGGTTCGTTATGGTGAACTGTATAACAGGAGACAGTGTCTTCCAATAATGAACTTACAAACATTTATAAAAAGATTTTTCTCAAACTCGTATAGCATGTAAAGAATAGTATAAAAGTGTGTTGTCTCTATGTGTGTTTATGTCTGTGTGTGTGTGATGATGGTGATACTTTAAGAAGTATGTAATATCAGTAATCGACACTTTATTTTTATATAAGCGGGTACTTAGCCAATGTACGTATTATATATAATTTGAACTATAAGAAATAATGTTTGGAATACTAAAAACTGACATGTTCAGAGTCGTTTATCTAAGGAGTACGTTTTTGAATAGATTTATTTAAGACCCAACGTAAAATCTTTAGCTACACATTCGTCAACCCTCAACCCTGGACGACCCGTCCTACCAGATTGGCGAATGTAGGTCAAATACTCCAGAAATATGTCCTGTAAGTTTGTAAGAAGGGCGGTGGTGGCTCGGTTGTAAAATCACCTTCCTTTAATTCAAAAAGTCGCGGTTTGAAACCCGGTATATGCTACCGATGAGAAATACACGTTTCTTATGTACATTTGTCATAGATTTACTATTGATGTATATGTCATATATTTACTATATATCGTAATCTCACAGAAGAAATGATTAGGAATGGGTTCAACACTCAGCTTTACGCAGTGGAAGTTGGCGCGAGAGGAGTTCCATCAAAATATTTGCACCACTTACTGAAAGAATTTGGCCTAAGCAGGTCTGCAGTCAATAAATTTATGGAAAGAGCTTCCAAGACGGAATCATACAGTATTTGGTTGGGCAGGGAGAGGAGTAGAATGGTGGATGGTGTCTTGTTGCGCCTCCCAGCCTATTGTCGGTCGCAAGCCCGAGACACCATTCATTACATCTCTTACTCACACACGTTGGACCCAGCACGCGCACAATGAATCCATGGTATGCTTAGAAATTTGTCTTCTTATCTACCACCGTTCCCGTGCCTCGGCGAACACGTTAAGCCTCGGCCTGGTTCAACTAATACCAACTTGTGGAATTGTTAATAACTTGTCATGAGATCCTCGCCAACCAGCGTGGCGAGTTTAGGCCAAATTATCCAGATATATGTTCTGGAAGGTCAATTTTCAGCAGCGAAGTTCTAGGACTGTGTTATAAGGGCTGCAATCTGCAATGAATAAAAAAACGACACAATTGCTAAGCAATGATAACAAGTCACAACATAACAGTTTATTTGTCATTTGAACAATGAAACCTTGAATATATAATTTATTTTTAAGCACATTGTCAAAAGGTCTATCTGTACATAAATAATTTGTCAATTAAATCTCTCGACAAATGCTATTGCACTAGTGATTGCGCAACGTGACAACTTATTATTATTTTATCTTTAATTCTATTTACAAGGCTTACTTTTTGGATACTAGGTCTGGATTTAATCTATTTATTAATATTTAGAAATAACATCATTCATTTTGGCCTATTTTTGTAACATTTGAGCTTTATACAATGTAAATAGTAAATAAATAAAAAATGAAAATAAGATAGTTTTGATAATTTTATTGATAAAATTAATGTAATGTTTACTATATATTACTGTGCAATTTCAGAATTAAATTGGTAAATTTATTCGAAAAATAATATTTAAGAAATATAAAATAATAAATACAAACTATTTAAATATAAATAATAAAATTAAATAACTATAAACTAAACCTAATAAAAAAAAATCTATAAATAAAAAATGTCCTTAAGAGAGGTCCTATTAGAGATAGTCCCAAGAAGACTGGCAACATTTCCCCTCTGTTATAAATTATCTTGTTAGAAATTATTCTGCAATAAATGCATATATATAGTGAATACAATTTAGTCCAAATCCCCTACAAGATATGTAAATGATGTCTTTTTCAAATGTCGAAAGCAAATTAACCCGTCGACGAAGCATTTTGTAAAAAATAACAGGCTATTCATAACACGTAATAGATTATTACATTTGTCCCTGTTTAAATCTAACATGCTCTTGGATGAAAAAAAAAATGCGTTAAAACCGTAGATGTATTATGATTAATTAGGGCCAACGTTTCATTTACACGCAAGAGCTATATCTGTTACTACTTCTGTACCAAATAGTGTATACACTAGGTATAATATAATATAAAAATCATAATTAAAAATACTCTAGGATGAAACATATTTACAGCAGGGTCTCGATAATCCGAGCACCAAAAATTTTGACCCTGTTGGGATTAGCTGGAGTTCGAACTATCGAGGCCCTGCTGTAATTAAAAAAAAAAAAATTTGGGACATTATAGTTATGAGGTAGGTTCAAAACATTGTAAAAAACAATGAAACATAAATAAATCTTACATACATACATATTATTATAAATACACATACATACAAATGTGTACACGATAATACATATAAGATAATACATATACTACACACTATATATGCTACTATACACTAGATGCTACATATATGTATTATATTAACAGCTTTTGAAACAGCGCGAGCGGTTTACTGGGTGGATAGCGAATTCCAATAGGGATAAGGATGTTCCAGAGATTTGCGCCCATTACAACGAATCAGTTAGACCGAATGAGTGTTGAGAAGGGATAGATAGAACAGAATTGTCTGACGAACGAAGAGATCTTTTTTTAATTTCTTTTTAAAGATTTATCCTTGAGATATTTCGGTGTGGCAGGCTCATTTAGTACATTTTGTATAAAAATAACAACTTATACCCGCGCCATCTTATATATTTGATATAAAAAAAGTAAAGTAATGTATCATAACGAACGTATCCCTTCCGGGGTAGTCACAAACAACGCTTTTTTTAATGAAGCGGTTTCACATTTAGGCAACTTTACTATGACAAGTGGCAAGCTCATCGATATCCCTAGCGTATCAAACTCGAGAAATATCATAATTAAATAAAATAACTTATTGGTTCCTCTGAGTCTAAATCCACGGAACTAACCGCTGGACCACGAAGGCAGTCATATTTAATATCATTGGATTTTACCTTTAGTTAACCGTTTATAAAGTTAATAAATATGTAAAGACTACATAGGAGTTTTTTTAAATTCATTATTGCACCAAAACTTAAAATTAGGTACACAGGCGAGTTTAATGCCTGTTACTCGTAGGTATTCTCTGACAACTAACCTTTGGGATGGTGAGAGATTATCAATTACTAAGTGAAGTTGAACAACAGGGTTAATAATAAAGAGGTATTCTATATACTTCTCTGGTTGATACTGTATTGGCGTGTTATTGCTTATAGAAAGTGAATTCGTGCATGCCCGCGGCTGCTGGTCACTGTATCTCGATCCAGTGTCATTCACTCTTTTTATTCTCTCCATTCTCGAATTATGTTATGCAGATTATTGGCCTATCGCAGACGGTAAGATTAGCATTCTGATAGATTTTGTGGTTTATTCGCAACTGAATGTTTCTGTAGAAAGTTTCGACAGTCAATGTGACGTCAGTCAGAATGTTAGATTGGAGTAATTAGTTCTAAGTGTCGTAACGACATTTGTATTGAACGATATTTTACATTTAATTAAAGAACATATTCAAAAGGTACCTATATTAATGTATTAACATGGTATGAACTCTCTACAGGGTTTATCGGCATGAACGGTAGATACTCGTACTACCCCGCCGCGTGAAACTGGGCGTCTGAAATTTCATTTTTTTTGCTAATAACAGCTTACCTCCCAGTCTTAAAAGTTCATTCATAATAATCGGATATAGAGTATATATTTCTATCTTTCTTTCTTTCTTTCTTTCTTTTTTTCTTTCTTTTTTTCTTTCTTTCTATACACTTTAAATGGGGCCAATATTTGATTTAAACTATAAATAATAATAAATTAACGTTTATTGAGCTCTCTTATTGGTACCTATATACAAAGTTGAGTAAACAACATATAAAATATTCCTTGAATTTTACATTTTAAGCATACAAACATTTTTGATTGAATGCAAACCACAAGGATAGGCAATTTTAAGATGGTCCCTGACTCCTAATCAAGATAACTTGTGTCCTAGGATGTCAGTCAGTTCCATATTGACTAATACTCATACCCTCAGATAGGCAGCTCAAAAGGTATGATAATAATAAAAATAAAAAAACTACGTCAATCAAAGTACAAAAGAGGTTCCAACACAACAGACCTGTAAAACGACACCAGCATAGATATTTTGTTATTATATATTATAACTATTGTCATCTGAATTTGTATAATATACAAGATATAAATAAATATAATAATTCGAAGATTAAAAATATAATCAGAAACAAAAAAATATATAATCCTATTTTTATATATGTTAATAATATATATATTTATATATTATTAACATATACATATCTCACTTAATTATATATACACTACACTACATTACACTATAGATGTATTAATTATTATGTTTGAGTCAGAGGAGCCTGCAGCCCTATTCTGTTATTTAAGCGCAAACGTTATAAATGGAATCCGTTAACTATCAAATATCACGCTATTAAAGTTAATATTTGCACGGCCGCTGTCAAGGTCGACCGCTTATAGAGTTGAGAATTGAATAATAATTTGTAATTATGACGCAAGCTCTGACGTAAATAACGAAATCCACTAATAACGTTTGCGACTAAGTAACAATTGGGCTGCTGGAGTGCTTATAATATAGACTAAAAAAACATACATAAACCACACATACAATTATATATACATATACATCATATAATAAATAGTAAATAAATAATAATAAATATTTCCAAACAGGTCACACAGCGCCATCTAGTTTCCGTGGTAAGCTACGAGGCTTGTGTTACGGAAACTAGATGGTTGATAAACTACATATCATACTTTTTTTTTGTAAATATATACATATTATACATATAAACACCCAGACCGAGACAGTATACAATGTACAACTTGCCCCCGGTGGGAATCGAACCCACGACCTCCCGAGTTCACGGCAACGTTTGTTACCACTAGACCACGGAGGCGGTCTAAGTTTGTGAAGAAAAGACTAAGGTTGTGCTTAGTTTAGTTTTGCCTTCAGTCTCCTACATAAATATTGTTAATTTTAAGCCTTGTGGGACAAAATATATACCTTTTTCTTTTATTTATGTATTCATCAGAATTAGGCTAAAGTTGTTTGTCATTTTGTTTAAAGGTAAGAAAGTTCTAATTAGGAAGAGTGATATGTATTGACCACGTCTTCACATTAATTCCATGATCTTACGGAATCTTTCGAACCCACAGAGAAAGTATTAACATTTCGTCTCTGCATTTTATTACATTGTAACAGCTCACGTCATTATATCGTTTTTATTTTATTTTATTCATTCTATAGTTATGCAAAATTTTCACTTTCAAAATGTCTTGATCATTATAAGTTGAGTTTTTCAATAAATAATTAAAAAAAAAACAAAAAAAAGTAAAAAAAAAAGTTACGTATCATGACGACCGTATCCTTTGTCAGAAACCACGCTTTTAAAAGGAGCGTATTTACACTGTGCCAACTTTACTGTAGGCCCATTATAAATGTCAAGCTCGTCGACGTTTCGAGAGTAACAAACTCAAGAAATGTTAATATATACCTATATATATATTTGTGTCTTATTCAGGAATCAAACCTAGCAACTCCGCGTTTAAATGTACAGCCTCAATCGCTAGACCACGGAGGCAGTCTGGTCCCGTGACCAGGATTCGAACCTGGGTTTCTTTTACTACAATTTTCATTAGTTGAAATATTTTTTGTTTAATGTTATGTAATGTAATTGCATCCATGGCCTAGCGGTTAGGTCCGTGGATTTAGACTCGGAGGTACCGGTTTCGATTCCTGGTCTGGACACAATCATATTTAATAATTTAAATAATAATAATATTTTATTTTATTGTGATATTTCTCGAGTTGTCTAGAGACATCGACGTGCTTGCCACTTGTCATAATTGGCCTTTAGTAAAGTTGTCTAAATGTGATTTCGCTTCTTTATAAGCGTGGTTACCCCGAAAGGGAAACGGTCGTGATGATGATGATGTTATTAAACGTAAGCACAAATGCAAGCATGCTTCATAGATTCAGCTTAAGCTTGTCAATCGAATTGTGAAAAATAATTTATCTCACACTTGTATATTGATAGGAACTAACACTTTTTATGGACCATGATCACCCATTTATATAATCTGTTGCAAAAGCGAGTGCCTTACATACTGGTGACACAAGTTTTTCAATACTTCCTAGGCACATAATACTGATAGATTAATTGATATTAAATTATATATAGCACAAAATAAGTACCTATTAATACTATACTATACCCATTTGTTTAGTTGATGATAACTTAAAATGTCTCTACAAGTTAATACAATGTTATAAATAATTCAAAAACCACTTTTTTAAATAATAATAAAAAATACATATAATTAAATACCTACCTATAAACTAATCCTAATAAAAAATAAACTATTTATAAATAAAAATTGTCCTCCAGAGACGTCCCATTAGAGATATCCCCAAGAAGGCTGGCAACATTGACTACGTTGGCAGAAGTAATTCCAGTCTCCAGATTTCTCCGTCAGACGTTTGGACAACTCTTTGGCCAGGCGCATGGCTGAGGGTCCCCATGGTCCCATCGTCTCGACCTCAAACGGCGCAAAGTAGCCTAAACCGAAGTTGACGTATTTGCACAGCTTGAGGTTTTCCTGGATGTGAGATGGGGTTAATATGTCACACATGTCACATCCCACACCAGTGACGTACCAAGTTTCTACGGCCCAACGTTTATGCCGTCGGGTCTCTTGCCATCGCTCCGTGCAATCCAAGAGGGTTCAAGGATCGCAGGTACTCCAGCAATGACAAGAGCCCTTCGGATGATGACGTTGAGAGCCGCGTGACGAGGAGTGCGGTCGGCACTTCTAGCACAAGGAAGCCTGGTGTGTTCCACTGATTTCCCACACTAACACTTGGGTGAACATTCTGATTAGCTCTTTTGTTCAAAATCGTAAATTATTGGAGAAATATGAGATAAACCTTTAGAGAAAGTTTTTATATTTTTATTTAGACAAAAGTAATTTATCTAGCATTGTGTGGTATTAATTTTATTGAGCAAACTGGTTTGGGGCCAACTTTGAACATTATTCATTTGTCACTCCATGTTAGAATGATTTATTCGCGTTCTTAGCCATTCCGATGCGTCTTTCGTCTTTCTCTTTGCGAATTTCAGCCTCACACGATCCACGAAAAAAATATCATTGGCTACATGAATGATAAAGACAAATCTACAGCCCACTATCTAGCACTTTTAACGTAAATCCATATTCATAGATTTCATCCTAAGTAATACGATTCTTAAAATTTAGGGCCACCATTTAGGGCAGTATATTTATTTATTTATTTATTTAGTACACACAGCAGTACCTATATTATCACACACATAACATAGTATAATTATAGCTTATCTAATATATGTACCAATTAGGTGTCACAGCATTCACCAATATAAAAAGAAGAAGAAATTAAAAACTTATTACTGTTAAAAACTTATTACTGTTAAAAACTTACTACTGTTAAAACAAAAAAAAAATTAACAAAAACTATCAAATTTACAAAATAAAAATATGACTTCTAAAATAAAATTATACATTTTTCTGTTTTTTAATAGAATTAATTAGGAAACATAAAAATTTCACAAATTTGGTACCTTAAAAAAAACGAAAACAAAACACTTGTTAAATAAATTATAAGCTACTCATATATTGATGGTTTGAAATGTTTGAGAACATTTTTTCTGAATACATTGTAACGGTCATGAAATATGTCTATATCATTATTGGCACTGCAAAGACTACTGTAGGTGTTGCACATTCGGGATGTTGACGAATGTGAACCTACATTAGTTCTTGAGGGAGGACAGCACAGGATCTTGGTTATAGGACGACGTGGAATATTATAGGGTACTGTCAGGGAAATGTGTTGCAAGAGTTCGATACATCCAGTCTCGCCATTGACAATTTTATGTAATAGTAAAAGGTCATGTATGGATCTACGTGATTTGAGAGCAGTCATTTTGAAGAACAAACAAACTGTATCTTATATATGTCTTTGGTAACAGTAGAATACCATAAACCCTAAGGTACACGATGTTAGTAGAAAGCTCTTGTAGTACTATTAATAAAATAAACACGTACACAATTTGTTACTCCTAATTTTACCTAATTGTTACGTCAAACGTAATGTGCGTTTATGACGTTTTTGCCCACTGAATTTTATGACTTAAATTATGTTTAATACGTTTTAAAATCTTACTTTCTCGGTCGACCATCTTGTACATTGCACGAAGACGATATAATGCCGCTAGACATTCTATCCTAGCCAACCATTGGGAATACTTTGACCACTTACTTGAAAGGTAGTTGCAAAAAAGTAAAGTAAAGTTTCATCACGACCGTTTGCCTTTCAGGGTGGTCAGAAACCACGCTTAGAAATAAGCGGATTCACATATATTCAACTTTACTGTAGGCCAATCATGACAAGTGGCAAGCTCGTCGATGTCTCCAGCGTATCAAACTCGAGAAATATCACAAATAAATTAAATAGTAATTAAATGTATTTATTTACATTAATAAATATTTTTGTGTCCCGACCAGGAATCGAACCCGGTACCTCCGAGTCTAAATCCACGGACTCAACCGCTAGACTACGGAGGCAAAAGCAAAATTTAAAAAAAAAAAAAAAAAAAACATGAATATTACATTTGACTTTGAAAATATCAGCCCAACAATGTTCCTTTCAGCAAGACTTAGCACTGGATCATAAAGCTCAATCTATACAGGCGTGGCTTGACAGAAACGCTTCTGACTTTATTTGAGCTGAACACTAGTTGTATTTAGTCCCGATCTTAATCAACGTGATTATGAATTATAGTCTCTTTTGGAGAGACTCATGTTCTAAACGTCATCAAAATTTGAAGGCTCTAAAACATTCCATAATTTTGGCAGTGACGAATTTATTAATCTATTTATTCTTGGGAAAATTTACAGCCTATGTATTTTATATATTATGTATACAAAATACTTAAAAATAAACTAAACTATAAATAAAAAATGCCCTCTAGAGATGTCCCATCCGGGATAGTCCCAAGGAGACTGGCAAGATTTCCCCTCTGTATACCAATAATAATAATAAAACAGTAAAAGGAATAATAAGTAGTGAAACAACACCTTACAAATTTTGACAAAAAATATAAATTAAACAATAGGTAATAAGAAAAAATATAAAATAATATACTCAAACAACATTATTTATTATTTAAGGTACACTAACAGGTTACAATTATTATATACATTATAAAAAAAATATTCTAACAAACACATTTTAAACAAACAAAGGAAGAAAAAACAATACATCATAGTAGACGAGATTAACTTGTTTAACAATAGCTATAACATAAGCTTTTAGACTATTCAAATATAACAGCAAAAATTTGGCCATGATATGATAAAACCTAATTTGTAACACAATGCATAGCAATCTTCTATAAGGTCGTATGATGATGCAGGATGCATTGGAAATATTAGCTCAGTTTTACACGATGTAATAAATGTGTAATTAACATTAGATAAAGTTGCTGTGGTAGCTCGGTTGTAAGAACGCGTTCCTTAAATCCTACAAAGGTCGGTTCAAACCCACCCGGCATGTACCAATGAGAAATGCACTTTTCTTACGTACATCAATTTGTTGTAGATTTACAACACCAACGTTCCAGTGCCTCGGAGAACACGTTAAGCCGTCTGTCCCGGTTCCACTAATACCAACTTATGGAATCGTTAATAAATTGTGAATAAAAAATTACATCATATCCTCGCCAAGCCGTCTGGCCAGCGTGGGGGAGTGTAGGCCACATTCTCCAGATATATATTCTGGAAGGCCCATCTCCAACAGTGGAGATCTAGGACGCTGTGTTCTAGGGGCTGTAATGATGAATGACAACATTAGATGGCGGCTATAGTTGATCATAATTGGTAGGGACCAAGTGCACAGGAAATTTTCAAGGCGTTGTCAAAAAACAGCTTATCAACACCTCGGGAGACAAGAGGGCTGGGTAATATTTGGGCCAAAGGATCAGCATTGCGTTTCAACGTTCAACGTTGCAATGCTGCCAGTGTCCTTGAAAGTTTGTCCATTGGTAATGATTTGGAGCAACTCTTTTTTTTTTTTTTTATTGTTTTTCTTTTATTTTATTTTTTTCGAAAATAAATACTTCAAATAAAACTAAAAAAATAAAGAAAATTGTGAGGCTGACCATTTGAGCAAATTCTCTACTTAAAGGGTCTTCATGAATGATTTTCAATGACTTATTCAATGATAATAGTTTGTCGATATAGTTTATTTTCTAGGCTGATAAACAAATAACTCTTCTTTGCGCCGCAAAAAAAGAAAAACCTAACATAAAATTGCATAGGTTTGTGTATAACAGCCGTTAGAGAGGTGTTATTAAATTGCATTTTATCTCAATTGAAAATCTCAAGGAAGGAGCATTATTGTATGCTGCATGTTGTACGTTTAAATAATCATTCTTTTTTTAAAATTGAGGCCAAGACTCCATTGTCTGTTCATCTTTGGGGACAGTGGCCTAAAATCTACACGTTACTTACTTAGCGTGAAATCATGAGATGATAATCGAATAATTAACAGCAAATTAAATGTAATTTTGTATTGATTTAATTGTGCATTATGTTATGTAATACATTTTTTTTTGTATGCAAATAAGACATCTTGATTGTCTTACAGGTGTTAATAATATACGAGTATTGTTATTAGTTAATAATACCTTCTTGATAAACAGGTATTATCTTCTATGTCATCACCATCACGCGCTCCCTAGACCACCACTGGCTGGTGATGAGCTTGGAGGCGAGAAAAACAGCGTCAAAAAACTAGGGATACTGAGCAAGGTGAAACGGTTTTTCGCGCCCACACTTAGACTTATCCATCGGAACAGTGGGTAGATTTGGAGATATTTATATATTTAGTCATTTACTATAAGCGTTAAATATTTTTACCTCTGGACCCTAAAAAAGACAGACACAAAAAAATTACCAATAAAAAAAAAATGTAAGCTCAAACAAATATGTCCATTTTTAGCAAAATTTGGAAAATTTGTCTTTGAAAGAGTCTAGGGTTAGGACTAGCGTAAGTCTTGTTCTTGCTAACAAATCGGTGATCTTGCTATTGGTCTTGCATTTTTTTTTTATACTGTACACGACATGTAACACCGCGCCCACCTAATGGTAAGCGGTACGCGAGGTCCAAGAATGGGAGCAACTGACGCCAGCCTCAGACGACCCACATTTTGTCCCTACCACTATGCCGGCCTATAAAGATGTTTTCCATACCACAGGACTCCAGGTTATAGGAATGGGGAAACACACTGGCTGGGGGAGAGCATTCCACATCTTCAGCGTGAGACAGATGTAAGAGTCTCCAAATTTGTATGTACGCGTAGTGGCTACGGTATGTGGATGCATATTTTGACCTGTGGAGACGTTCGGTTGCGGAATAGAGAAGAAGGAATAAGGTTGTGGAGCTCTTCAAAACATAAGCAAGACCAAGACCATAACCAAGATTGGGCAACACTAGTTGTCGGTCGTCAGTAGCTGGTGTCAGGTCCCACTCTTGGACCTTGCGTATTACATTATACAATAAACTACCTGAGATTATAACTAGACTACAACCAAGTGAATTTAAAACAAAATTGAAACTCTTTATTGACATGCCTTTGACGGAAAATTCGTTTAAATATTTGTATAGTTTCGTGGTCTTATGCCTTCTACTGTATTGTGGTCCTAATGCTTCTTTGTCTACGATGCATGGTATTAATAACATTATTTTATTTTAAAATTTGTTAACTGACATACCAAAATATAATAATAATAATAAAATTATTTATTGCACACAAAATATAAAAACATGTACATAGGCGAGCTTAATACCATAAAGGTATTCTCTACCAGCTAACCTTTGGGAGAGTGAGAGAAGAATATTATGGGTGCAGAGTAAGAAAAATTAAGCAAAAAGATCAAAATATTATAATAAGTAAAATCAATAAATATATATATGGGTACGTAGGTAAGTATATGGTTTAAACATCTAAGATGATAATAAATATATACTGTGTATAAATAATAAATAAAATACGTGCATATTTAAAATAAATAAATAATAATACCTATATGTTAAAGAAAGGAGATTAAGATGCATTTTGTTTTTTAAGAAGGTGAGAAATTAAGAGTTTCTTAAATATATTTAGAGACGGTGCCTGTCGGATAAATAAAGGCAGCCTGTTCCATTGACGGGCTGCAGAAACAGTTAGTGAATATAATAAAATATAACGATTGTTATATAGGTGAAATATACAAAATATACAAATACAATATACCATCAGTGTCATTTTGTCACTTCATGCTTAGTATAATAAAAAAATACAAGTTGGTGATAGGTTTTTGTTAACTTTCCGTCTCCAACAGTGGAGATGTAACCCGTATTTTAAGATATTTCCTCAAAAGCTCCTCCACTCGGCATTTCCTTCCAGCTGTCAAACTAAAATCAAGTCTCTGTAATGGGGTGTATCAGGCAAAGGTTTTTGTAGATGTCACTAGCGGCAATGGTACCTTATTTTACACCTTATGGGTGGGATTTGCTTCGAGTACATTGATAGTTCCATAAATTCGAACACTGCAATTGTATTATCCATTATACCTGGCCAAGGTATACATATGTAGTACTAACGTATCTAAAAATATAATTGGTGCACTATTGTCCACAGTGGGAAATATTTTGGTGACGGGTATAATTCTAATGGCTCCTACTGTATCGTTTCTTAATTGTTCTTATACTGCCTATCTCTGTTCTTTCTCTTCGAATAAATAAACCCATATCGCATCATTTTTTAAATGTTTTCGTGGTTTTATGTTTATAACAGAAAAATGTATTTTAAATTAACGTTACCTACCTTAAAAGACGAATTAAAAAGCGCACCCCGTCTTTAAAAAGAAAAAAGGTTTTATTAATAGAACGACAATTTAGAGATCACCATATCTTTGATTTCGATTGGAAATCTCGATTTGTACACTTAAAAGATGCTCACTTCGGCATAATATCCAGAAAATAATAAATTTCGTAATAAAAATACAAGAATTCTATGCAACTGACAGTTCTATTAGGTGATTTATCGTGATAAAAAGTTAGTGATATACCCCATTGAGACGATTAAATAAAAATGGCGTCCAATGTACCAGCTGACCTTCAAAATAAAACTGTTGGATCAGCTCTATTTTTAATTTTAATCGTAACTCTTATAGAAATTTATTTATTTAAATACTTTATTGCACTTAAAAACCTAGTACATAGGCGAGCTATAACGCCATAAGGCATTCTTTACCAGCTAACCTTGGGGATCATGTAAGGTGATGGGCAGGATAAAGAAAAATATTAAAATAGCTTAAATTAGTAAATAAACATAATTACGCATTTATAGGACTTAAATATACCTACATATACATACACCATGTAAAAAAAACAATACACATACATACTATATAATACATACATAAACATACACTATAAATAAATATATATATATATATATATATATATATATATATATATATATATATTTATATATATATATATATATATATATATAAATAAAATGTCAAACAACTACGTTAATTCGAGAGACATACATTCTGTTTCTCAAGAAATAATGTGGTTAGAAGGTTTGTAAATACGTTGACGGACGGTGCACGCCTTATGGCTATAGCTTGTTCCACTGACGACCGGCAGCAACAGTAAAGGAATCTGAATATCTGCTAGAGGAATGCGAAGGAATCTTCAGCTGATTGTTGTGAGAGGAGCGGAGAGCACAGTTGTGCGTATTAGACAGACTTAATTTTTGTTTGACAGCTGGTAGGCAATGTTGAGTCCTCCTCCACTCAACATTTCCTTCGAGCAAACGTCTTAAAATACGGGCTGTACTGATGAAATGATAATAATTCTAAAAACCCTCATTAGGAGTGAATAATTATGGTATTTATTTATTTAAAAACTTTATTGCACTATGTACAAGAGGCGGGCTTAATGCCGCTAGGCATTCTCTAGCAACCAACCTTTGGGACAATGAAACGATTTGTGTTGTGAGGTAGGTGCAACCATTAAATAGATTAAAAGGTAATTCAAATTAAATCTAAGTATTATATCTATATAGACAGATACATACTAATATGTACACAATACTACATATACTACATACTATATATATATATATATATATTATACACTACATATAATACCTACTTACACTGTGAGGAACTGTTTAAATAATGAGAGTATACCATCTTTTTGAAAAGTGATCTGTTCGGCACTTGACGAATTTCTACCGGCAAATTGTTCCACAGATTTGCGGCCACTACTGCAAAAGAGTTAGACTGAAAGTACCTTCAATTTTAAAAGGTCATCGACCAACTTCACTATTTCAATGATGAGTTCACGCATCATCGACTGGTTATTCGTACACAACAACCAGGTATTATTAAAAAGAGCTTGACACATCACGATAGGAAAATTGCTATCGTATGTACACGCTATGCGAAGACATGCGGTTGTTGCAACTTGCACTTTCGCCACCTGTTCATGTCTAAAGCATAAGCGAGGCGGTAAGCGGAGCGGAGAATTAAGATTGATGTTGAACAACTACTTATTAAGATAAGTAATTACACACCGTTTCTATTAATACAGCTGATTATAATAATTAAAAAAAATATACAATAAACGATTTGATTTGATAGTAAATTCTAGCTTTCAGTCTAACATATTTGTAGTAGGGCCGCAAATCCCTAAAACAGTTTACCTATTGAATTTCGCCAAGCATTAAGCAAAGAGCTGGTGTACTATCATTATTTAAAGAGCTCCTTACATCATATATAAGTAGATATTGTATGTAGTGTATAGTAGCATATATAGTGTGAAGTATATGTATTATTGTGTAGATATTCTATGTAAGATTAGTTTAATTTTTTTTAAACGTTTCTTAGTAATCATTTGCACCTACCTCGTGACTAAAATGTTTTGATTGTCCCAAAAGGTTGGCTGTAAGAGAATGCCTAGCGGCATTAAGCCCATCCTTTGTACACAGTGTAGTAAAGTCTTAAATAAATAAATAAAAGTAATGAAAAAAGATTCCTTTTATTTTTTTGTTTGAGGAAAAATGGAAGTGATAGTACACTTTGTACAGGCAACTGAACATTTGTATGCATATCTAGCAGCCCTTAATGCAGCTTAATGTAGCTTAATCTTATTCTAACTCTACTAGTAAAACCTTGTAAATGACTTTCTGTTTTTTTTTGTGTCTTACGAGTATAATCTTATGTCAATATTTTTCCATATTAAATAAATAAATCTTTATAAATAAAATTTAACTTTTTACCACTTATCCCTTTTACTTACATTAAAATACAATTTAAAATCGCTACCGCTTATGGTAAGAACTGCATCCAATGCATGTCTGTAAGTGCAAACGCCTGATCCCAATGTGCATGACCAGTGATCGCCTATTTAGTTTATGGACCTTGACCAATGACTTACCTATTACATAAGTTTGATTCCACTAGTAAAATTAGGTTTGTGTAAATATTTTTAAATTTTATAAGAAAAGCAATTTCTCCAGAAATATAAGTATTTTCTGAAAGTCCAATATCCAGGAGGTCTACGATTCTGTGTTCTAGGGGATGAGATGTTGATGATTACGAAGAAAAATACATGTTTATTCATTATTATTATTTAGTTATTTAAATTCTTTAATGCACTTAAAAATGTAGAGGCGACCCATAATCGCAGTAGTCTAACCTTGAGTTGAGCCTTATTAAAATGATAATCGGAATGAAAAAAAACAACTAAATTTTAATCATAATATGTCTTGTCGTAATTTAATTTATTTGTAATATTTCTCGAGTTTGGTAAGTTAAAGACATCGACGAGCTTGTCACTTGTCATGATTGGCCTATAGTAAAGTTGGCTAAATGTGAATCCGATTCTTTATAAGTGTTGTTTCTGATAATGATATTAGGTAGATTTTAAAAAATGAACTGCCCTTGTGGTCTAGCGGTTAAGTCCGTGGATTTAGACTAGGAGGTATCGGGTACAATTCCTGCTCGGGACATAAAAATATTTATTAATGTAAATAAATACATTTAATTATTATTTGTGATCTTTCTCGAGTTTGGTACGCTGGAGACATTGACGAGCTTGCCCGTGTCATGATTGGCCTATAGTAAAGTTGGCTAAATGTGAATCCGCTTATTTATAAGCCTGGTTTCTGATCACCCTGAAAGGGAAACGGTCGTAATGATACTTTACTTTTTTTAAAGATGTGAATTGAGGTATTTTTAATAAGGTATTAATGTGAGCTGCACTGCAGTTTATTACGAATCTGTTTTAATTTTGAGAACGACATATCCCTTCGACCCTCTCACAACTCGCTTCTTTCTGTCCCCTCACACCATACTGGATTTGTTTCCAGTTCCTTCGTAGTCGCTGCAACAAACCTATGGAACAATCTCCCGACCAACATAAGGCAAGCTAATACCAGGTCGTCTTTTAAAAATCTAGTATATTCGCATTTTATAGATAGCTCCAAACCACGGTAGTAAGTTTTATATATGTATGTTTATGTATAATATTGTGTAAATATTTGCATTTATTATTGTGTATTGATATTATAATATATATGAAGGTATATAAGTATGTTATATAATATTTTTAAATTATCCTATAATTATATTATTGTTACTTTCACTTTCATTGCACCTATATTTGTTCAAATTTGTCCCTAAGGTTTGGCTGTCAGAGAATGTCTACGGGCATTAAGTCCGCCTTTGTACTTTGTGCAATAAAGTTTTTAAATAAATAAATAAATAAAATACAGTAATTATAAGAAAAGCAGTACTTTATCTAATAGTATAGTAAATCACGTCTGCAAGAATAGTAGTAACAACGCTGGCTGTATTTCCTTGTTATGTAGCTACAATAATTATATTTATGAAGCAGGATTTCTATTAGAGACAAAATGTAGGGATGTAAAGCATGATGTTTTTTCATCAATACGAAAACTTATCTCTAGGACAAATTTACCTACGTCTCTTCTCTTCATGATCGGTCTCCTCGTTCGTCACACAACTCTGTCCTCTCCATTCCTTCACATCATTCTGGTTTCATGTCTGAATCTTTCGCAGTTGTTGCTGTAAATCTTTAGAATAATTCGCCGGTCAATATTCGGCAAGCATCCAACAGAATAATATTCAAAAGATCTCTTACACACTCACATTACTTAAACAGCTCCCAACAGTGGATATTGTATGTAGTATAGTTATGTATGTATGTAAGTACTATTAGTATGTAGTATATATATTATTGATAAATATAGTTATTATTTAATAATGATCAGTCTTAAATACGTCTTCGCACCTACTCCTCAAACCAAGTTATACTTTTAATTGTCAGAGAACGTCTCGCGGCATTAAACCCGCCCCTTGTGCATAGTGCAATATGGTTTTAAATAAATAAAAGCATAACACAGCAAAAAAAACACACATCTAGAAATCTATAAACAACCTTAAATATGTAATTCTATTAAAACAATAAAAATAAAATAACATCTATACAAATTAGAGAAAAGTATGAGCAAGAGATGGAGAGTGGGAGATGCCAAACAAAGTACAACATAAGGCATCAGCTGAAAATCAGCGCTACAGCCTCGGCTGTAGCATATGCTCAGCTGACCACCTATTTATCGCCACACCTGTACGTATGTTTCTGTATACATACGGCTTACATTTATACATTTAGATTTATTTCTCGTACAATTTTGTAATCATTTTATTAGTTGCAATAAATAAAGTATTTTCTTTCTTTCTTTCATTTAGATTTATCTTGTAATTTGGTGTGGAGGTGACAATATAAATGATACCATTAAGTTGCGATAGGATGACACAATTGACTTACAATTAAAGAACCGTGCCATCAGTACTTATTGTGGCCTAAGTCTGTTTCTGTAACCGCACTCGTTTAATTGATAAAATAGTAAATTCATCATCATCATCACAACCCCTAGAACACAAAGTTCCAGATCTCCACTTTTAAGATTGGCCTTCCAGAAAATTCTAGAGAATTTGACCTAGATTCGCCACGCTGGCCAGACGGGTTGACGAGGATCTGATGTCTATTTTTTAATGACAATTTATTAACGATTCCACAATTTGGTATTAGTGGTACCGGGACCGACGGCTTAACGTGCTCTCCGAGACACGGGAACGGTGGTGTTGTAAATCTATGACAAATGTACGTAAGAAAAATGTATTTCTCATTGGTACATGCATAAATTTTAAGGAAAGCATTCTTACAGCCGAGCCACCACCGCTATAAATAGTGGATTAATTTATTTAACAGTAGATACTGTAGACTAAAGAGTAGAAATAAATTCGCTAGTATGCACGTATTAAAGCTTTTACAGTTTTTCATTCCCATCAAGAAGAAGCTAATGTTAGATAGATCCCTGTTGACGTCTGCTATCCCGATCTCACTGAAGAGCTATTAAATAAACTCGATCGCTTTCTAAACTTATGCATCCGATTTGTTTTCGGCTTGCGTAAGTATGACCACGTCTCCCATTTTTGAACATAGTTAATTTGGCTTAATATCCGCTTTCGCAGGTCAGCTCATCTTCTTCATTTTCTATACAATATAATTTACAACCATATACTCGTAGCTCCTTATATTCGTGATTCGCATGAGCGCCTTTTCGTTCATCTCATAACAACCAACTCAAAAGCCCACACTTCCAGCAGATATTCAGATTCATTTACCGTATGGGCTGCTCGTCGATAGAACAAGCTTCCCCTGAACAAGCTTCTTCAATTTACATCTTCAAAACACTACTTATTACTTTACTTGTTTATTTTTAAACAAGCAGAATAATATATTTGAACTTCACAATTGATAAGTAGTTTATTGGCAACCCGTCTGGCCAGCGTGGCAAGTGTAGGTCAAATTCTCCAGATATATGTTCTGGCAAGCCCATCTCCAACAGTGGAGGTGGATTCTAAGACGCTGTGCGGATTGCACCCCACTTATTTATACTGTCTCACTCTCCCAAAGGTTAGCTTGTAGAAATGGCTGAAATGGCTTTAAGTTCGCCTTTTGTACATACTTTTAAGTAAAGTGCTATGAAGTATTTTTTAATAATAAGATTATTGTTAGAAATAAGTGGGTTTAGTTTCAAAATTACATAATATTACAGGAATAACTACTTTAATAAAGCTGCTGGTATTCTGCTAACAGCTTACACTTTGGATAGCTTTGCTGCTTAGTCTTCTACTAGCAGAAGTAGAATCATCAAAAATAATTTAAATAATGACGTATCACAATAGCCTGTAAATAGGTTTACGTGGTTAAAGATATTTTGACTTTGACTTGAAGCGACAGTCCGTTCGTTATCCGCTTGAAGACACGCTGGTCCTAATGCAATATAAGTCAAATGGCACTTTCTTAAGATTACGTGGGAAGTATCAAATGTACATGTTAAAACTTGTACAACTTTAGAATCCTAAGTGCTTTAAACAATTCAATTGTGACATTGCTTTATGGCTTGATTCCAAAGTAAATTAGGTCAGATTTACATCTATTTTCTTACCAGTAATAGAACTCTTCCCCTCGTTAGTCGGTACTTCACTCTTGAGAATCGTGACACCGTCGCAGTCCATCCACCAGCCGTTTCCAGTGGTTACGGTTTCCAATCCTCAGCGCAGTGGATGGCCTGATGTACTGGGATGTTTATGACTGGACTGGAGGAAGAACCTTTGTTTTTTTACCGTTACCAAGAGTTTTCCAGATTGTCGACAAAATATTGCAAAAGTCGGGTAAAGTGGATGGCAGAAAGTCTCTGTCCCTTGGCAAGTTTGAGCTCTTCTAGCACTGAAATGTTAGTGCGTGAATGGATTGAACTAAAAAAATGTCCACAGTATATTAAGATGCAATAGTGACCCGATGATATAACTTATAGGCCGACATCTTCGCAAGTAGGCCGTGAGAAATCAGATAACATGATTAGGGGTCACCGGAATAAATATGTATGAGAAGAAATGAAAGTGTGTATTGTATTTGCGTGTTCATCGTTTTGAACGAAGGGATCTACTATTTAGGTTATGCAATGTGATAAATTGTATTGAAAGATTGTGAACTTATTTTTATAAATGAGGTGATAGGGAAGGCAAAGGGTCTAGCCCAAACAGCCAAGTCTGACGTAATATATATTTCTTTTGTTATGAGTTAATGAGGTTATCATCAAGTTCCAGATGCTGCAGGATTTGATGCTTTTCTTGGACTCGCGGCATTAAACACGTCGGGTATAATTTGAGATTTCACAGCGCGGGAAAACCGCAAAAAAATTACTGCAACTAGTGTTCCATATTTAAAGTCCAATTTATCGATTTCCATAATTATTAACATTGTAGCACATTATTAAACAAAACAAAACCACTTTTGACTAACAATATCTATAGTAAATTAATTTACAAAACAAAACTTGCACTTCGCCACAATCGCGCGAAGGACTCTCACTTATATTTTTGAAAATTAAAAAAAAAAGTAAAGTATCATCACGACCGTTTCCCTTTGGTGGTGGTCACAAACCACGCTTATAAATAAGCCAAATCACATTTAGCCAACTTTACTATAGGCCAATCATGACAAAGCAAGCTCGTCGATGTCTCAGCGTACCAAACTCGAGAAATATTACAAATAAATTAAATATTCTTTAAATGTATTTATTTACATTTATAAATGTTTTGTGTCCCGACCAGGAATCGAACCTGGTACCACCGAGTCTTAATGCACGGACTTAACCGCAAGACCACGGAGGCAGTTTAAAATTTAACAAGTCTAAATATTTAAAATTGAAAGCTTTGTTGCATGAGTATAACACATTTGTTAGGCAACCCTTTTGCTTGTGCTTTTATTAGACTATTTTATTATATTTAAAGTGTTTTTGTTTTAGTACTAAATAATTACAACAGAAAAAAAATCTTAAAAATCTCTACCACCAAAATATTCGCGATTAAAAGCACCAGATTACTATGTTGCACTGTTATAGTTTTTGTTTGTTTTACATAATCATTATCTCCAGAAACTTCTACCATTTTTTTTTCCCAGTTTCTCAATAAAAAGTTTTGATTCTAATGTTCATATTGCGAAAGAAAGGAATATATTTTTAAATATTTCCAGACAGGTCACACAGCGCCATCTAGTTTCCGTGGTAAGCTACGAGGCTTGTGTTACGGAAACTAGATGGTTGATAAACTACATATTATACTTTTTTTTGTAAATATATACATATTATACATATAAACACCCAGTACTATTTTTATTTTACTGCTGCAGAGTCTGGGCAAATGCTCGTAGATTCAATATGTGTTGAAAAAAAAGTGGTTTTAATTTGGGATAATCGATCGGTGAAGAATTCTTCTACGGATTTTGTACTTGTATTAATTAATTGTTTTTTTTTGTTTTAGCGCCAGAATGCGAAGTCTTTGGTGGGCTGTAGCGGTGCTAGCCGCTCTGTGGGCCTCTGCAGCTGCCACCGCACTCAGAAATACACAGGTAACATTAAATAAATACATAATCTATATAAGACCAATGTTTCATCGAACTTCTCCAGCTAAGCCATAACACAAGCCTCGTAGCTTACCACGGAAATTAGATGGTGCTGTGTGACCTGTCTGGAAATAATTATTATAAACGTCTGGAACAAATCAAACTCAGTGTACCGCTATGTGTAATCTTACTAGATTAAGGCTTGTACTCGTAATTCGAGACCTAAAATGATAAATTTAGTTTTAGATAATCGTAAATTTAGAAAATATAATTTAAAGCGTAGTCTGGCAAGCGGTGCAAATACGAATCTATAATCAAAGACTATGTGTTTGTGCCGTTTGCTGCAGAGACTTTAGGCCCGTGGGGTCCAAGCGCTAAAACATTTTAAAAAAATATTACCTACCCCTCGTCTAATTGTCTGCTCTGGTGACATGAGGGCTGGTTCTTTCCTCGCCCAGAGAATCAGCAGAAGGAAATGATTTATATTTAAATTAGGTTTTTTTTTTGTTATAGATTATTTTTATATCATAATTAATAATAATGCTTATATAATAAATTTAAAGCCATTGTTTAAACAAATACAATGCAATACCGGAAGACTTTGGAGTCTGTTTGATTTGCGTGCATTAACTTATAAATATTAGTTTCCGGCTCTAACGGAAAGAAACTTATAGTGGCCGCAGAAATGACTTTAAATACATAATTACTTAGGCCGAAATTATTTACATCCTTTGACAAAAGCCTAAAAAGAAAAAAAGAAAATCTTAGGCCAACATTAATATTTATTTATTTTATAATAGGGTAGCCAACAGTGCTAACATCACACACTTATTTGTACTTAACACTAAATCAGAAATTAGGTGTTGCACCTATTATAGGCGACGACCACATTACCACAGTAGCCTTTATGGCCTATAAAAAAACAATATTATAAAAAATTCAAAAGTATACACAAACTAAATATTATTCGAAAAACTAAAGCTGAAACAATTTATATATATATATATATATATATATATATATATATATATATATATATATATATATATATATATGTTTACAATTCCTTTTAGAAATAAAAAAAAATTACTTAAATATTACCTTACTTTAAGTAATAAAGTAGTTTTTTTTTTTATATATATTTTTTAAAATAAAATAAAAAACATAAAATTTACTTATACATTGTGGGCAAGTTGTTTTAGCAGTTTATGTTTAAATACTCTTTAGGAGTCTCTGAAGATGTCAATATATGGAAATTTTGCAGCATGATAATATGCATACTTTTAAGTGGGTTTAACGCTATTGCCTGCCTCTGGTCTAGCGGTTAAGTCCATGGATTTAGACTCGGAGCTACCGGGTTCGATTCCTGGTCGGGACACAATAATATTTATTAATGTAAATAAATACATTTAATTAATATTCAAACATCGTCGAGCTTGCCACTTGTCATGATTCATGATTATTAGTAAAGTTATATGTGAATCCGCTTCTATATAAGCGTGGTTTCTGACCACGCCGAAAGGGAAACGGTCGTGATGATTCTTTACTTTTTTAACGCTATTGCAGTCCTCTTTCTTGCACAATACCGTTTGGCATGATGATCATGATGATGCCCTTTTCCATATTTTGTCTGAAACGCAGTTTTAAAAGTGGTTTAGTACAAAAAAAACATTAATAATCTGACTACTGTTAAGGTTATTACCGGGTAGTGAGTAGCCTTATTATTAAAGTTTATTAGTTATATGAAAGTAAAGTGATTGGCCTTGACTGGACAAACCGGATAGCGCTACTTAAGGTTAGTTCAAAATATGTCAGTTGCATTGTTAGCTGGTATCTTATCTGTTATCTAAAAGGGCTCTAATAACGGAAATTTATTTTGGTTGTAATTAATTAAAACGCGATCTTTTTTAAATTATTTGTAGCTTTTAGGCTTTTGTAGTTCGCTGAATGAATTAGTTCCATAGAGCGCTCCTAAAGAGGAACTACCGGAACTAGTTCAAACTTTGCTATATCTCTCGCTTCTTAGTCCACTCCATTCCATCTAGAGCGGCGAACGAGACCGGTGAGCGAAGCTTGTCACTATACACTATCGCTTACTCATCAGGGCGCGCATATCTCGTTCGTTTAGTTAGGTTTTATGATTACAAAAATGTTGAGGACACCTAAAAAGACTGCACCAACATGAAGTCTTTTATTTTGAAGGTCAGCCATCAGGTGGTACTATCGACGCCATTTTTATTTTTAATCATAACAATTACAAAGAATTTGTTTTGGTACATCATCACGGCCCATAGAACGTAGTCCTTGACCTCCCCTGTCTGAGATGGGTCTTCCAGATTTTTAAAATTTGGAAATTGGCCTACACTCGCCACGTTAGCCAAAAGTCAATTGTTTGAGGGTCAATTTTTAATGACATCAGACCCTCCATCTTTGATACATGCCAGAACCAAAATTTTTACGTTTTAAGGAAAGCGTTCTTAAAGTTCATCATCGCTTTTATTCGTTTGTTTTGGTATAACCCAGCCTAAACCTAGGGACTTAACCGCTAGACCACGAAGACGGTTAAAGATAGTGCCCAGAGTACTCTTATATTCATAATTAGCCAGCAATAGTAAAAAACAATGAAAAGTATATTACAATTTTAAGAACCCATTACGGCACAAAACTTGATTTTGACTTACCACTCTTTCATAATGGCGTTTACTTTCTCTTTCTTTAGAAGGAGAACCAGTAACAATGTGGTTACTAATATTACCTACTACTACTTTTTAAAGGAAGCAATTATACTTAGACGTCTTACCTAAATAAAAACAAACTTTAAGTGATACAGAATTGAAATGTTTTTTTAAATCTTTCACATACAATATATACCCATATAAACTCAACATGTGACCCTATAGTGGATATAGGATCTTCCGCCACCCTCATTCAGCCCCCAACAGCGACTTGTTTCAGGTCATCTGTCCAAGGGTCGTCCCACTCTGCGTCTTCCCGTACATGTTCTCCAGAACCCGGCTACTCCAACAGATATCGGTTCTGCAACAGACGTATTGTTCACTATATCCTCATTTTGGACTTTATCCATCAATTTATTTATTTATTTATTATCCACTGAAAGTACGCATTGGCTAAAACTTTCATCTTCAAACACTGTGGTATATCCGAGAATAAAGATGTGGCGCAACTTCCGAAATCCTGCCCATGCTAGTTTAAGCCGTTCGGTTTCCGCTATTGTAAGTATTGTGTTGGGTTCATGGTAATCTATACGAATACGAATATGATCCTAAATCGAGCTATCCATTATGACTAATTACTTGTTCTGTGATTATGACTATGTCATCCGCGAACCGGAGGTGTGAGATGCAGTTTCTCCAGTCTAGCATTTTAAAAGCATCTTCCAACGCGTTGGTAAATAGTTTCCTTTGCGCAGTAGGATCGGTTTTGTATGCTGGCCTTGTATCTGAACGGTCATAGTCGCAGCACTATAAAGATCTCATCACATCTGCGTATCGCATGTCAATCAGGCAACTCTGCATGGAGGACAGAATAGCCCAGGCCTCGAAGAATCGAAAGCTTTCTTAAAGTCAACAAAAGTAAGATACAGTAGCAGATTATACTCTTCGGTCTTCTGTAGGAGTGTAGATATATCTACGGTACTGTAACATTTTTAAAAGTAGCCTGTTTCGGGGGCTAGAAATCATCCATTCCCTGGTCGAGGCTATTTATGCCCACCTTGTAGTAAATCTACTAGTAGATGTGGCTCAGAAGTGATATTTTTATTTTATTTATTTATTAGTTTAACAAAAATACACTGTTACAAAAAAACACCTACTTGCGACCCAAATAAGACAATGTTCCATAAGAGTGACGGTGAGCGGTAACAACCCTGATAGGCCGAAGCCTGTGCCAGGATTAATTACATCAATACTAGTATGTTGAAGTAATGGTCAATGTGGTTAAAATTTGTTAATTATTTAAATTACTCAAATATTAATACCTGATGTATATAATTTACTATATACTAAGTCTATTTCATTGTTACTAGGTTACTATGTTACTATGACATCGCATGTTACCATAATCGGCAGTAACAAACACCATTGTTCAACCATACCCGACAAAAACTGAAGGACGTGGCGAACAAAAGTAAATTCTACATCCATTACTGTATTTTTATAAATCTAAATCCATAAGCGTTGTAGTAAACATGCAATGGATGTGGGTCATAGCTGACGTGTTTTGGTATTATGTAATGGTTAGTACCTACCTAAGTGATAATTACGTGCATCGCACCTATCGTGGAGCGAACTTTGACATTGACCTATCAAGGATGCAAAGTAAAACCCCTCTTACACGATGCAGGCTTTATAAAGATACCTAACAGTCATTCAGCAGAGCAATATTTAAGAAAATAGTGTACAGGTTGCACAACAATTGTATTAGAATCGCCATGCCCCTTCGATTAGGGGGAAAAATTTGTATTCAACATATTTGTTTATGTGGCAGCATCGTTGACCAACTTGGTCACCCCGGCCTGTCTTGTCAGAAATGTGCTGGTCGTCGTTTCTGGTTCTGTCAATAATATAATCCACCGGGCTTTGGTTACTGCCGGAAACCCTTTGGTTCTTGGAATTTCTAGCGTGCAGTGATGGTAAAACACCCGATGGATTGACTTTGGTGCCGTGGTCCAATGGTCGAGCATTGGGACGCTACTTGTGTTGACAATGATATATATATATAAATTTTTATTCATTTTGGAAAACCAACAAGTGACAATATTATAGTAAATAATATACAGTAAATTCACTAAGAACTATTAAAGGTTTTCACATATAAATTTAAAGTTAAGTAATAAAGAGAACAATAAGTAAGCTGATAATGATAAACAAATCACTCATTAGGGATTGCTGCCGATGATAGATTCAACGTCAACGTCATTAGACGTCTAATATATGTTGCTTTAGAGTTAAACATGTCTATGTCCAAATCTTCCGCAAAAATATTATAGTTGTTACATGTTCTTAATAAATAACTGTTCTGTCTATACCTGGTACTAGCATATGGTACGAACAAGAGTGGAGGACATCGAAGATTAAACCTAGGTATTCGTAAACCCAAACAAGCCAGCAACTCAGGACTATCGACTGTACATTTGCTACATTTATTAAATATGCAACATTAGTAATGTTGCGTCGAAACTTCCAATGGAAGAAGATGTAAGTTGTGACACGTAGTATCGTATGAGCGATTAGATAGCTTAAATTTATATCTGAGATGACGAATGAATCTTTTTTGGATATTCTCAAGTCTCAATATATAGACCTGATAACAGGGATTCCATATTTGTGAACAATATTCAAGATGACTACGGGCATAAGCCTGCCCAATAAGCCTGGCAACATTTACCCTCTGTCCTTTAATGTTTAGTTCAAATTTATTAATGCGCAGGTTAACTAAAGAGACTCAATCGGAACAAATTTAATAGTTATTTCAAAGTGTTTGCCACTCGAGCAACAGCCACAATTTGTAGAGCTGTGTCAATGTCAAATTTCTAAGCATTGAGGGTCTACTGTGATGCCATAAAAGTACAAATCTACGGTCAGATGTAGCCATGCGGATAAAATGTATATTTTAAAGATTATTCGTAAAAAGTAGAAAGTAAATTATCATCACGACCGTATCCCTTTCAGAGTGGTCAGACACAAAGCTTTTTTTTTCAAGAAGCGGAATCACATTTAGCCAACTTTACTATAGACCCAGCATGACAAATGGCAAGCTCGTCGATATCTCTAGCGTACCAAACTTGAGAAATATCACAAACAAATTGAATAAATTTTGTGCCCTGACCAGGAATCAAACCTGGTCCGCGTCTAAAAAGTAGAATTGTTGTCTAAGGAGTTTATATATATTTAGGAGGAGTTGTCCAAACGGCTAACAAAAAAATCTAGAGTCAGAAAGGCCGATAAAATACGCTATTGTCATAGAATATAAAATAACAAGGGGAGTGCCCTCACCCCCCACCCCGCTGCGTGCGGACGAGCCCTCGTGGAGCTCCCAGTCGCAGAGGCGTATGCGTCTATTGTTCGAATAATGTTTTTTTTGTGACTTTGTTTCCCTGTTGTTAAGTGGCGCAAAGTCCATGAATGTTAGCATCTGGAAACAGACACTCATGACTGACATCGCTCTCTAACACTGGGCATGACAGCAATGGGGTGTATCAGGCAAAGCTTTTTGTAGATGTCGCTAGCGGCAATTGTACCTTGTTTTACACCTATATCGCATCATTTCAAAATGTTTTAGTAGTTTTTTTTATTTTTATAACAGAAAAAAATATTTTAAATTAACGTAGGTAACTTAAAAGACGAATTCAGTTAGCGCACACCATCTTTAAAAAGAAAAAAGGTTTTATTAATAGAACGGCAATTTTGAGTTCACTATATCTTTGATTTCGCTTAGAAATCTCGATTTGTACACTTAAAAGCTGCTCACTTCGGCAATATATCCAGAAAATAATAAAATTCGTAAAAAAATACAAGTTTTCTATGCAACTGACAGTTCTATTAGTTACCATCTATCATGCGCCATCTATCGTGATAAAAAGTTAGTGATACACCCCATTCGAGATCCCCAAACGTGTGGATACACTTTTGCAGGTTTTGTATTACGTACGTTAAGAGTAGGCCCCCAAAGTCTTCAGTTCATTGAATTCTTTTTTTTACCAAAATCATTGCGACGCTATAGGCTTTTGCTTAAACTTTGATAAGCAATAGTTACTATTTTTTACGTTATTCAGATACTATTTTGAATTGCATTTCACAGGAGAATTTGTATAGATAAAGATTTTTTTTTTAAATTGAGTAATAATTTATCTTTTGTTGATGTAGTTGTAATAAAAACTGATTCTAAATAAAAAGGAAGTATCATCACGACCGTATGTATGCCTTGCTGGATGGTCAGAATCAACGCTTTTACAAGAAACGGATTTCCATTTATCCAACTTTACTATAGACCCATCAGATTTCGTCCGAAGCAGACTTACAACAATTCTTCTCTGAATAATGCTAATATTGACAGAAATAATTACCAGATTTTTTACCAGAACTGACTGCCTTTGTGGTCTAGCGGCTCAGTCCGTGGATATAGACTTGAAGGTAGCGGGTTCGATTCCTAGTCGAGTCACAATTAAATTTATTAATTAATTAATTTATTTTAAATCTTAATTGCACTATGTACAAAAGGCGGACTTAATAAATAAATAAATAAATAAATATTTCAGACAGGTCACACAGCGCCATCTAATTTCCGTGGTAAGCGGTAAGCTTGTGTTACGGAAACTAGATGGTTGATAAACTACGTATTATACATTTTTTTTTGTAAATATATACATATTATACATATAAACACCCAGACGGAGACAAATTATACAATGTACAACTTGCCCCCGGTGGGAATCGAACCCACGACCTCCTGAGTTCACGACAACGTTTGTTACCACTAGATCACGGAGGCGCTAGGCATTGTCTGACAGCCAAACCTTTAGGATATTAGGACAGTTTTCATGGTAAGTAGGTATAAAAGTAAATATAAAATAACAATTTATAAAACAAATACGTAAATAATAAATACGTATATGTATATATACAATGATACATATAAAATAAAAGTGATGAAGGAAGTGGCACAAAAAGTAGTTAAATAATTTATATATATTAATATCTAGTTAAAGACATCGACGAGCTTGCCGCATCCGTCTGGTCAGTCAGCGTGGCGACTATAGGCCAAAATATCCCGAATTTTCTGGAAGGCCTATCTCCAGCAGTGGAGTTCTAAGGGCTGTGATGATGATATTCTATCAATCTATTAAATACGGCTGCAGGCCTTGTTCCTATCGTATAGCGTTCTAGTATACCCCTCATTCCGAATCAAGCTCAGTGCGCTTAGAATGAATATGGTACTAATCAAATATCGCGATTTGGGTGCTCAGAGCGTGATATCTATTCGGAACAGTCTAAATCACATTTTCATTCATAACATGATAGTTTTTTTTTTAAATGTATGGAAGATAAATTGCGGATTCTACATCTTTGAGTATGAATACTAACAAACATACACCTATCGGTTTATTCATCTTTATATGTGTAAAGTTTAATATTATTAACTTATTTTGGTCTTTTAAAATAACTTGCCGTGTTACAGACCTTTTTTTTTCACTTCCTACTTAAATATTAATTATAGATTTGTTTTAGAAGTAATAGACAAACAGTATAAACGAATTACAATATAAAATAATTAAAATAAAACCCAACTTAAATAAACTTGAAAATGGCGCTCGACATAATGACAAAAAACTGACAGCGCTCAGAGCGATTTACCTCGATATCGTGAGCAGTCTAAGCACGAGGTGTATAGTCATTTGTGACGTCACATAGCTTTGGCAAAAACACCTTTAAGCGTGCTTAGGTTACTATTATCGTGTCTCGGAACGAGGGATAGTGTGCTCGTAATATGACGTCACACTAAAAAAGTAAAAAGAATGTAACTTAAAATGCACGAAAGTAAAAGTGGTAGTTTAGGCATCGAGGCGAGCATTTCTTTAAAATAATATTCACAGTGAAGACTCTATTATTATGACAATAGCCATTGTTCAAACTCACTTTAAATACATGACGCGTTTTAATCTAACAATTACGCGACTTGTGTCAATACTTTACTCTGCAATGCGTTACTCTTCTAGAAAAGGGCTATTACTCACGCCGACATGACAAAATCCCTGGTGTTATCTGTGAAGCAGTAAGTCTTTCTATTGCAAGAGCCAGAAAGGGACTGACTACAAATAAAACTTTGACCACATTTGTAAAGGAAGGTCATGGATACATTTGAACACAATTCCACCAATCCCAGATGAACTAGCTGTATCTATACGTATACTAGGCTTAATGTTTTCTCGGAACTTGAAAAAAGTTATCCTTATTGAACTTACCGTTCCGTGAGAATCAAATATTCCAATAAAAGACCACAACATGAAGTCGAATAAATATTATGATCTCACAGAAGAAATGATCAGGAACGGGTTCAAGACTCAGCTTTACGCAGTGGAAGTTGGTGCGAGAAGAGTTCCAGCAAAATCTTTGCATCACTTACTGAAAGAATTGGGCCTGAGCTGAGTATTGAACCCGTTCCTAATAATTTCTTATTTATTTAATTAAGCAAGTTAACATGTTTACAAAATCTTATACAATATACAATCTAGAAGGTATCTTATTAGTTTAGCAAACATGTTACTTACAGACCAGCATTGGTAAGTAACATCGTTTACTAAAACACAAAAACTAAGTAGTACAATTTAAGAATAATATAGGCATGACAAAAACAATAAACTACAGAAAACAACAAAAATGAATATTGCAAGCAGGTACTAATCAGTATAATCTAAACAAAAATAATTGAATTAAATGAACAAATCAACACAGCGACACCACAGTCACCAGCAGTGTACAAAAAAAAACTTAGACCGAGAGTCGACGACCCAAAATCATCTTTCGTGCTAGCTCTCAGCCAAATCTGCATCACCAAGCGACAACTATCAATCCTAAGCCTCAGATAGCTCGTAAACACCGCCCGGCATGATAGCAGGAGACCTCCGTATGTGAGATCATAATATTTTTTCGATTTTATGTTGTGGTCTTTGTAAACCAGCCTATAGTAGATCGCAATATATCTTCTCTTCCTCACACACGATGGACGGTAAAATTATGGAATGCATAGAAATTTGTCTTCTACACCACCGTTTCCAGTGCCTCGGAGAGCACGTTAAGCCGTCGGTCCCGGTACCACTAATACCAACTTGTGGAATCCTTAATGTCATTATAAATTGGCATCACATCCTCAAGAACACGTCTGGCCAGTGTGGCACGTGTAAGCCAAATTCTCTTCATTTTCTGAAAGGCATAACTCTAACAGTAGAGGTCTAGTACTGTGATGTGATGTAATGTGTCATTTTTTAAATATTTTTTTTATTCTAATAACGACACGTGACACTGCACCCACCTTGTGGTAAGCTGTACGCGTGGTCCAAGAATGGAAGCAACAGATGACGACCGACATTAGTCCCTATCATTATGCCAGCTTTATCTGATGTTTTTTACCCTTCGCTTGAATGACTCCAGGTTATAGGAATGGAGAAACACACTGGATTGAAGAATAATACTCTTAGTTTATCCAGTAATCATGCTAATTACAATTCGTTAATATCAGTAGTCGCCAGTCGTTATCTCGAAAGCCTTATTTAAAAGTTAATAGCGCAATTAAAATGATTCGATTCGTACAAACGATATCATATCACTGACCGTCAAAGACATATATTGATTGGCACACACGAAATAAAACAAACTGTTCTAAGGAGCTCTATAACCTTATCCCTCATAAATTTCGAGACTCTTATATCTGTCGCACGCTGAAGATTTGGAATGCCCTTCCAGCCAGTGTTTTTCCCCTATAACCTGGAGTCCTTCAAGCGAAGTGTGACAAAACATCTTGTTAGACCGACATAGTGGTAGTGACTGATGCCGGTCGTTAGTGGACGGCGTCAGTTGCTTCTATTCCTGGACCTCGATAACCGCTTACCATTAGGTGGGCGCGATGTCACATGTCGTGCTTAGTATTTAAAAAAAAGCCAGTCTTTCACGCATACTTATATATTACTTAACCGATTTAGATGAAATTTGGCAGAATTGTTCCTTGAATCCCAAAGAGATTTTCAACATCCAAAGAGGTCTAGACTGTTAGACGGTGTATAAAAAAAAAAAACTGCAGTTAATTAGCCAGCTGCGAGCCGGTCACAATTTGAGTTGCACTTATGCAATACGTTCCAATTTTCAATTAAATATTCATCCTGTTACAATTACTCGATTTTGCACTTTTGACAGCCATGAAGTCTCTTTCTTAAGATTATCTGTCAGCATAGAAAATACATTTCTAGGCATTCCTTGGATTCACCATGCGTGTGTAGGAAAGAGAATTAAGAAAAATGGAGTCGCGGACTTGCGACCGACAATAGTTTACAAAGGATCTTACTTTTTTAAATTTTCATGCGCAACTAGACGCTCACCATCCATGATTCTGCTTCTTTTCATACCCAACTAAATACCGTATGATTCTGTTTTAATGCCGTCGTATAAATGTATTGACGGCAGATCTGCTTAGGGTCCAATTTTTAGACCAAATTTGCACTTAAGTAACAGAATAGGATTGCTGAATACGAGTATTGTATTGAATAAGCTTATTATAGATAAGCATGGATAATAAGTTCAGATCACCACGCTGTCCTAGTGCGGGTTGGTGGATATACGTCTATGGTGCTATATATTAAAGCTAGATAATCGTTCGGCAACTAAACTACCTAGAAACTTGACCTAGATTAGGTTCACACTTGCACCACCATAGCACACCAATAAGTAATGCAGCTGATCGACTATTTTGCATTTTATGACGTTAAATAACTAGTGTAGATACCTACTACCTACCTTCTATATTTTAACTAGTTAAGTGTTGACCAATATTGTTCTTGTCATAAAAAAAGTTAATTTAAAAAATAAAAAAGGCGCCTGCGTAAAAATATATCTGCGTAGAAATAAATAATAACTAAAAGGAAAAAAAAATAAGCCCAAGGGTTCAGTCGCCAAAAAGTTTGGTAACCGATTACCTACACCGTTGAAATAATTTTATATATTACATAGCAACTTACAGTCGGGACTCATTGTTGGGAAGATTTGAACCTGTCAACCGGTTTTTAATGGATTCTGACTGTGAAAGAGGTAGGGAATGAATGAAGTCCGAAATTTATGTCTCTTTTTCATGTCCTCACTATCCTCAATTGCAGCAACATCATATTTCACTTCCCTCATCATGTAAGTAGTTTTATTTTTGTATTATTGTTTATTTATGATGTAATTTATGTTTATATATAAGTATTTATATATTGCGTATTTATGTATTAGTATGTAATATTGTTATGTATGTATTAATACTGTTGTATGATTAACTTAATTAATGATTGCACCTACCATCTATACTGTCTAAATGTCCTAAAGGTTTGGCTGTCAGAGAATGTCTAGTGGCATTAAGTCCGCCTTTGTACATAGTGCAATAAAGTTTTTAAATAAATAAATAAATGATGTCAGTCGTCTGAGGCTGGCGTCAGTTTCTCCCATTCTTGGACTTCGCGTACCGCTTACCATCAGGTGGGCGCTAAGTACATGTCGTACTCAGTATTTAAAAAAAAGTCTGTCTTTCACGCATACTTGTACATTACTTAACCGATTTAGATTAAATTTGGCAGAATTGTTCCTTGAATCCCAGGGATAGAATTTTCAACATCCAAATAGGTCTAGAGGCATAGACTATTTGACGGTGTATTCAATGGCAGCAGCTATGATCTTTGCACACAGTTCTTTAGCTACAAGCATGATCCAAGTCACGACATGGCTACACACCTATCGAAGACTAAATTATATGGTTTTCATATGAAGACTGAGCTAATGAAGAAAAATGTAAATTGCCTAATATTTTATTTATTTTTATTTATTTGAAACTTTATTGCACGTTATACAAGGGGCGAACTTAATGCCGCTAGACATTATCTGACCATTATGATTACCTTAGGGACAATGGGGTGCAAATATTTATATATAATAATAATAAATAAATCTATATACATAAAAATACAATGATATTACTAAATACATACTAATAACTATGATATATTAAATACTAATAATACATATACTACATATGATACCATTAAATAACTTATGAACCATTTAAATAATACGATGACACCATTTTTTTAAACATTTTTCGGTTGGATGCTTGTCGGATTTCTACCGGTAGTTCATTCCACAGATTATTTTATTGGTATACAACGTGTTGGACACGAATATAGGCTTTATGACGTCATCATTTGACACCACAGCCATAGTCAGTTTAAATGAAATTTAGCAGAAATGAGCTTTGAAATTCAGGAATTCATATAGGGTATAAACCGTCGAAATTTGAACATGACTTGTGACCCTATCACTTAAAGTCATTTGAAGGTTAAAAAAACCAAACAGCTTTTATTTCGAAAACGAAAATTACAGATGGTACAAGTAATTTACACGCAAATTACCCTCAGCGGACTCGCGACCTTTACATCATTACATTAAAGTTCATCCTACTATTTTGTAAAAGTGATTTATTTTATAGCTCAATTTAAACTTTACTGTAATGATTTACTTAACATATGTGTGAAGATTATGTGTGTCAAAATATTGGTGATTTTTTTATGAAGTAATAATAAATGGAAGTGGTAAAAGATCGTGTGAAATGCTTGATTTAAAGCAAAAGAAGAAAGTACGGGAATATTGCATGTGGAGCTGGCAAACTAGGTCTAACTTGACACACTTAAATCAATAGCAAGGTTAGTTCAGTCAACAGGGTGTAGACACTTAGAACAAACATATATAATGTATTTATTTATATACAAAGTAGCGCCGCCTAGTAGTTGGTAGGAAGAACTAAATTATTGTCTGTGGTTTGAACATTATAGAGTTTTCATACATTTATTCAATTGTTTTAATATATTTAACAGTTCAAGTAACAAAGCCTTTTTTTTCATTTATACGTAAAATTTATGTACAGATATGTATGAGTAAATGTACGTAATGAAAAGTCGATTGTAACAATATACTCTTATATATAATGGCGCGGTGGTGGCTCGGTTGTAAGAACGCGTACCTTAAATCCTACAAAGGTCGGTTCAAACCCACCCGGCATGTACCAATGAGAAATACACTTTTCTTAAGTGCGTTTGTCATAGATTTACAACACCACCGTTCCCGTGCCTCGGAGAGCACGTTAAGCCGTCGGTCTCGGTTCCACTAATACCAACTTGTGGAATCGTTAATAAATTATCATTAAAAAAAAAATTACATCATTTCCTCGCCAAGCCGTCTGGCCAGCGCGTGGCGAGTGTAGGCCAAATTGTCCAGATATATGTTCTGAAAGGCCCATCTCCAGCAGTGGAGGTCTAGGACGCTGTGTTCTAGCGGCTGTAATGATATAATGTTACATTGATATTTTACGCTAAAAAAAAAGAAGTCAAAAAAAAGAATGTCGACCCGTGACCACGGCCAATACAACTTGGCTGAAACGTCGGGAGAAATATGTCTCTAAGGTAAATCGCGTAAAGACCTGTTAAAATTATAAAAATCTATTATGAATGTGCGCGAAATTTAAAAAGTTTAGAAAAGAAGCCCTCGTATCAATTGGAGTTATGCCTTTAAAAAACTTTTTAGCGTTTGGACTCCACTCCGCATTTTCCGTCGCGGTGCGTCGACGTACGTGGCGTCACGAAGCACGTCCCGTTCTCAGGGGACCAACGTCATACCATCTCTCTTGCCATCATCTCGGATTATTCCAGCAGGCTCCAAAAGAGCTGGTACCTCGATGGTGACTAGAGCCCTTCTAATAGTATCATTAATTTCGGCCTTCGCAAATACGACCACATCTCTGAGTATCGAACAAAGTTTGGCTACCAATGCGCTGTCGCAGGAATCTCCGAATTCTCTGCTTACTATTTTCTATACTCAACGAGCCTGTGAAAACAATCAAGAGTAAATTTGCCTATCTCTCTTCATTCCATGATAAGTCTCCTCGCTCTTCTCATAACTCCGTTCTCTCCATTCCCTCTCACCATACTGGATTTATGGCTAACTCATTTGCTGTTATCGCCGCAAACCTGTTAAATGAACTACTAGTAGAAATCCGACAAGCATCTAACCGAGTGCAACAAAGTAATAAATAAATTAAAGGAGCTGTAGCGAGAAAATATGCCCGCACTTTTGGAATAATCCTATGAACTCCAAGACGATCCTTTCCACACATTTATGTGATATAATAAAAAAGATATTGTGCAATTATCAATATCATTTCAACATAAATTACCATAAATTTGAGATGATGATAAAAGGCGATAAAAATAGACAGACTATCAAGTTTCATATAAAATTATGACAGAGCGCTTGCAATACCGACCTACTATACTTTGAAAGTTTTCATAGTATAATAACTACAGTTCTGTCGTTCTAAAGCGACATGGAAAATATCTATCTATCAGATTGTATTTTAATGATGACTAATGTGTAGGTTAAGCTGATTATATATCTATATTCATCATTTTTCATCATCATTAGAGCCTCTAGAATACAGCGTCCTAGATGTTGGAGATGGGCCTTCCAGAGCATATATCTGGAGAATTTGGCCTACACTCGCCACGCTGGCCAGACGGCTTGGCGAGAATATGATGTCAATTTTTATTGACAATTTATAATTTATTTATTTATTTATTTAAATCTTTATTGCACAAAGTACAAAGGCGGACTTAATGCCGCTAGGCATTCTATGACAGTCAAACCTTCGGGACAACAAGAGCAATTAAACAATGAAAGGTAGGTGCAATTACAGGCTTAATTAGACAATATAATGACATATATAAATTAATACATACTTACATACACATAGACATACAAATAAATAATATTTACATATCTACATACTAATACTACATGCAAATACATACATATAAACTACACATAAAAACAATAATAATATACATACATATTAAATTAAATGTAATACTATCTATAACCATATCAAATACAAGTATTATCATCATCATCATCAGCCTGTATCTCTCCACTGCTGGATGTAGGCCTCCCCTAAGGCTCGCCACTTAACGCGATCTTTCGCTACCCTCATCCAACCCCCACCAGCGACCTTCTTTAGGTCATCTGTCCATCTGGCGGGGGGTCGTCCCACTCTGCGTCTTCCCGTACGTGGTCTCCGAGTGGACTCTAGAACCCGTTTGCCCCATCGATCGATCGTCGGTTCTGCGGCAGATGTGTCCGGCCCATTGCCACTTCAGCTTGCTAATTTTAAAAGCTATGTCAGTAACTTTCGTTCTCTGACGAATATCAACGTTTCGAATTCTATCCATCAGAGATATACCAAGCATAGCTCTTTTCATGGCTCGCTGAGCGACCTTGAATTTATGGACCAGACCCACTGTTAGTGTCCACGTCTCTGCTCCGTACGACATTACCGGGAAGACGCACTGGTTAAAGACCTTAGTCTTTAAACAATTTATTAACGATTCCACAATTATTAGTACAAAAGAGGCACGGGAACGATAGTGTTGTAAATCTATGACAAATGTACGTACGAAAAGTGCCTTTCTCATTGGTACATGTCGGTACAACGCGTTCTTACAATCAAGCCACCACCGCGTCATATCTATATAATCGGGGCTATTTATAAATCAACCTTACTAGCAAATAATAAAATGTTTTTTTTACTGTATTAGGATATTATGACGGCAGAACTGGACGACACCCTTCACAAAATATATTTGTGGGGTGTCCAAAATCTTGTCCAGTTCAATGCCAACAAGACCCAGGCATGCGCGCTGACGGCCAAGAAGTCCCCCTTCTCTCCTCCCCCCACTCTTCAGGGCACCACGCTGGATCTACAGCCCAGCTTCAGCATCCTCGGGGTGGAAATACGCTCAGACCTTAACCACCGGAACTACATTGAGAGCATCACCAAAACAGCGTCAAAAAAGCTCGGAATACTGAACAAGGTGAAGCGGTTTTTCCCGCCATCAATCAGACTGTTGCTGTATAAAGCACAGATCAGATCATGCGTGGAATACTGTTCACACCTTTGGGATGGTTCAGCCAAGTACCTCACAGATGCTCTCAATGTCCTACAAAGGCGAGCTGTTCGAATTGTGGACGATGCCACTATATCTGGAACTCTCGAATCCCTGCAGCTTCGCCGAGATGTAGCTTCTCTGAGCGTGTTCTACCGGCTATACTATGGTGAGTGCTCTGAAGAGCTCTATAACCTAATTCCTTCCTCCCCATTCCGCAACCGAACCACACGCACAGGTCAGAATATGCACCCACATACCGTAGTCACTATCCCTTCGCGTACCTATAAATTTGGTGACTCATACATCTGTCGCACAATAAAGATGTGGAATGCTCTTCCAGCCTCTGGGTTTCCACTTTCCTATAACCTGGAGTAATTCAAACGAAGTGTGAAAAGGCATCTAGTCAAGCCGGCATAGTGTTAGGGACTGATGTCGGATATAAGGGTCTGATTCCAGTTGCTGACATTCATGGACCCTGCGCGCCACTTACCATCAGGTGGGCGCAGGGTCACATGTCGTGCTAGTATAAAAAAAAAATAATAATAATAATAATATAACAAAGATTTCACTTTGGTAACTTTAAATTATTAATGTTATTACAGGACTCCCACGCTCACATATCAATTTACATATATTATATTGTATTAGCCTTGCTACACAGAGCGAAAATATTACCAGTCTCCTTGGGACTATCCCTGAAGAGTCGTCTCTAGAGGACTTTTTTTACTTATAGTTTATTTTTTATTAGGTTTAGTTTATATTTATTTTATTTTTTAACTTACTTACCGACAATAATAATAATAATAATGAAAGAACCTATGCGTTAACGCTTCTATTAATGAACCTCCAACGTTGGTAAATATTTAATTTAACTAAGGTGGACTGTACGATGCTTTAGAACGATAGATCTGTATAGTACAGTATGTCAACATTAGCATTCATAAAGATAGCTCCACGTATGAGGTGCATATTAAATCTTGTTGAACTTTTGTCGTAATCTATAAACTACAGTTTCTTTCGATGTTTAAAGGCTATAAGATTTTTTGTTGTCTTGATTTAAATTATGAGGTTTCTTGCCGAAACTCTAAATGTCGCAGGATCGAGTCCCCAATGCCGGCTAGTATCAATTGAATTTGACATAAGTAAATACATTTATTTCATAAAAGATGATCGCTCGTAAGATACCATACCATAAGGTAAAGATGTTGTTAACTGTCAGGTCTTGTTTTTTTAAAGCCACTCGCGGCAGGCACGGGCAACCGCCCGTTCGGCCTACATCCGTCCTGTTGCATGTGTTTATAAAAAAACCAGATTCACTTGTTATAATATCTACTTTAATTCATCCACAATGACATGATGTTGTTTTAATAAATTCATGATTTAAATTTTTACCATTTATTTTATTGTTTATTAAGGTATTTATATTATTAATCAATGTTTTTTATTATTATTTTAAAGTATCTATTATGTTATTTATTTAAAACTCGCAATATTATTAAACATTATACAATAAATAAAATCATAAACAGGTTCACAATTTATACATAAAAATATATATCTAAGAGTGAAAACAATTTAGTATTTAAAAAAGTGCATTGAAGCAAAACTTTATATTAATACAAAAAAACTTAAATCGCTTTAACAAATAACATAATTAAAAATAATAATATTTTTTTAAATATTTTTTTTATTAAAGTGTGGTTTAGAATTAATAAAGTGCGTTTATTATTTGCCAAGTGTGCGATTCTTTATTTCGTTTGTCATTTGTGAGTCGCACGTTGAAGTCTTTAACATGCGAGAGTGTATCTCATTTTCTCCTATTAATTAGACTTGCGTACGCGATAGTTCACGCATGAATTTGAGATAATTTGCATCTACTTCATGCACTGGTAATCAGCGAAAGTAATTTATGAATGACGTAAGATCCTTCCATTTATGTGACGAATCAAAAACAATAGCGCGTCACGTTTTATGGGCCTAGCTTAAAGTTTGGTGTTCCTCCATGGTTTTAATAGGTACTTAAACATAGTCAAAGTCAATTTATATTTTATTTTTTTGTTTATGCTGAGCACTCCCATCACTACAGTACTACTGTTAAAACTAAACTACTGACTGTTCCTTCTATCTATATATTTAAATGCTGTTTATTTATAAAAAGCCACCCGAAACTTTTTAAAACTCTTGGGGATAATTGCAATTTTAAAACGCGTTATCCTAGTAGAATAATTATTCCAGCGCATAAAAGTACTCAATATAGCCGATGGTAACAAAGATATTTAAGCTTCCAATTACTATAAGGGAGCTGCCACTAAAACTGTTCAAATTAAGAGTCAAACAAATGCTGGTTAATAAATGTTTTTATTCGACAAAAGATTACCTAGACACTAAGCTCGACAAAGTCATGTGACTAAATAAATATTTGTATGCTAGAAATAGTGAAGCGAATGTGATATAATTACATATAATAATTTACATCCCTGTACCTACCATGTTTCTGACAAATAAATTATTTCATTTCATTAGTGCAGCTCCCCATTCCTTTAACATGAAAGTCCTTGAAGCAAAGTGTGATAAAGCATCTTTATAGGCCATTATTTATATAATAAATTCATTTAATCTTACATACAATACATATTAAAATAAATACACATATGTACATACAAATATGTACACAATAAAACATATACTACACACTTAGGCGCAAGGTAACATGTCGTACTAGTATTAAAAAAACAACTTCGACATTTTGTATATGTTTAAATTTTTTCTTCATATTGATGATTCATTTTGAAAGTTTTAAATTGTTCAAATTACTTCATGTTTTGGAAACCCACATTTTAAAACAGTGACATCATCCTTTTTAGATTACGAAATAACATGTTGCTAGACTTCTGCTAACAACTTACTTATTGGACTTTAACATTTGCTGCTTAGTCTTCCGCGTGGGAGTAGAATCATGAGACCCTTAACCAAGCGCTTGGTCAAACGCGGAAGACTAAGCAGCAAATGTTAAAGTCCAATAAGTAAGCTGTTAGCAGAAGCAATTTATTTAAATATGTATTGTATGTAAAATTAAATGAATTTATTTGGCAACTTTTTTTACAATCGTTTGCACCTAGCCTTATTTATTTATTTATTTAAGGAAAACTATTGACAATATCCAACAACAAATAGAACTAAACTTTAGCAACATAGTGTCATTATGACTGTAATGTTCTGTATTGTCCCAAAGTTGGCTGCTAGAGAATGCCTAGCGGCATTAAGCCCGCCCTTTGTACATAGTGCATAAAAGTTCAAAATAAATAAAAAATACATTTAACAATACATATACGGAGCCCGGACTGTCCACCCACACCAATGTCGGTGTGGAGAGCCCGTGGAACATCTCGGACACCATGGGCTTTCTTGCGCTAGAAGCGCTGGCCGCATTCCTCGTCACGCTGCTTTGAACGACATCATTCGAAGGGCTTTTGTCACTGCTGGAGTACCCGCGATCCTAGAACCCTCTGGGATTGCGCGGAGCGATGGCAAAAGACCCAACGGCATGACCGTTGGGCCGTGGAAACTTGGCAGGTCCCTGGTGTGGGATGCGACATGTGTAGACACATTAGCCCCATCACACATCCAGGCGACCTCGTCAAGCGCGGGAAGTGCGGCGGTTTCTGCTGAGAACCTCAAGCTGCGCAAATACGCCAACCTCAGTACAGGTTACGAATTTGCGCCGTTTGGGGTCGAGACGATGGGCCCATGGGGACACTCAGCCAAGCGTCTGGCCAAGGAGTTGTCCAAACGGCTAACGGAGAAGTCTGGAGACAGAAAGGCTGGCAATTACTTCTGCCAACGTATTAGCTTAGTTATACAGAGGGGAAATATCGCCAGTCATTGGGACTATCACTGAAGGGTCGTCTCTAGAGGGCATTTTTTACTTATAGTTTATTTTTTATTAGGTTTAGTTTATATTTATTTTAATTTTTACTTTTAAGTATTTTTAATTTATATTGTAATTATTTTATACTGTTTGTATATTACTTATTTAAATGCCAGCGACATTAACTACATACTTTTTTGTGTTATAAAGTGGTAAAAAAATATTTGAGGGAATAAAAATAAATTACAAACTACTTACTTACATACAATTATACAATAGCTCTAACTTCATCGAATCGATTAACAGAACCATAACTTTCATATTTTTGAACCTTTGACTTGTAACAAATCGATAAGATTTTATTATATAAATGTTTATACTATATATTAGATTTATGATTGTTATTTTCAAAAAAAAATTATCAACGCATGTCTGTATTTGTCTGCTGCATGTTTTACTATGTTCCCCTGGGAGCTAACAATTGCTGTCACACAGTGTCATACTGACATTAGCACAGCAACGTTATTTATAAGTCCTTGTAAGAAAAACTTCGAATAAATAAACAATTTGAATTTGAATTTGAATTTGAAGTCACTAACCTTTAAGTTCTAATGTAACTGGACTAATAATGTCTCTTGACTTGTACTAGTGGTATTTGAAGTTAGTGCCGTCATAATTTGTATGCATAATAAAAGCTTGGGCACAACAAACATGGCCAGTCTCAAGTCTTGGTCTCGGTTATTGGTAATGTACTCGCGCAAGAGTCTCGCAAGACATTTGCGCTGACTGTGAATATATATATATATATATGCGAGAATATATATATATTAATGCAATTAGTATTTTTTATTCAAAGGAAATAAGGTACAATGATTTAAAAAAATAATAAAATATTAATTAAACTAAAAACTTACATCTTAATATATAAAATATAAATTTTAATATAATGAAAAATCCTATATATAACTCTTTACATGTTGCTTTATATGAATTCTCTCATAAAAGTAAATTTATTAAATACCAAAAACTATAGATAATTAAAACTTCTTAAAGGAAAAAAATATATTGTTGTTTTATTCATCAACATCGTCTATTATACATCGGATCAGAAGGAGATTTTGGAGATATTTCATGAGGACAGACAGAAAACAGAGTAATTCGTTCATCACTTGCAAACCGTGACTCTTGCGGAAGACCAGTTAACACTAGAATTTGCGAAAAAAAAAACAAGACACACTATTGTGTGGATTTAATTTTATTATAATTAGACATTATATTATAATTATTTTAGATTATAAGTTGACACGGCCTCTATACAGCCACGAAATTGTTATTGTATTTTTTTTTTTATTTATTTTTTTATTTTATTAAGTTTACTAGTTAGTTTAATAAGTTAACACGGCCTTTATAAAGCCACAAATTTAGGTTAAGCTGCAGTACTTGTTTATGGCACCAATGTCACTTACTTATTTCGGTCCATCCATAATTTAATTTTTATTTAATTTAAATAATATTGTATTTTATTTGTAAAAACTGACAATATCCGAGTGTTACCTGTGAACCAAATGGAAATAAATAATTTGAATTTGAATTTGAATTTAACCGAGTTGTATTTAAGTTTTGCATCAAACTTTACGGTGTGCTCAAGCCTTAAACATCAGTATGCGTGGTCGGACAATATTTACTTTCACTGGGTTTGATAGAGTGTTCATACAGTGGGCCTGACTATTTTTATAAATATTTCCAGACATATTTATAAAAATATTTATTATTATATTCACATTTTGCTTTAATAGGGTTAAAAGGACTTTTGCATTCCATTCGCTCGCACATTACTTTTTAGGAAATTAAATTATTTATTTTTATTTATTTATTTAAAAACTTTATTGCACAAAGTACAAAGGCGGACTTAATGCCCGATGACATTCTCTGACAGCCAAACCTTAGGGACAAATTTAACCATATAAAGGTGCAATCATAAAGATAATAATAATATAATTAATGAAAATTAACAGTAAACTAATATATACTTACATCATATAAAATATTATAATATCAATAAACTAAATACTAATACATACACATTATTATACATAAAGATACATATATATATATATATACATACATATATATATATATATATATATATATATATATATATTACTTACTAACGCTGTGTGGAGCCATTTAGAAAGTGTGAATACACCAGTTTTTTAAATAATGTCCTTGTAGTTGCTTGACGTATGTTGACAGGTAGATTATTCCACAAATTAGTAGCAACAACTACAAAAGATTGATAAGAATTTATAAGAAGATAGAAAAGAAATTACGGACACCTTGGTCATATTTTCAAATTGTAGACAAAGAAAAATAGCAAAAGCATTTATAACGATTTGCCTCTATTTAACTAATATATCTCTAAAATGCCCGTCATTTTATTTCCTAGAAAATAATCATCTAGAGTTACATTACACTAGATTCAGATTTAGACTAGATTTCTCAAACGTACTGTGTTTTGAAAAAAACTTTGAAAATATTGGATTGTGCGAGTGAGAGGGTTTCAAAACGGGTAAACCCTCTTAAAGCCGACATACGTACTCAGCTAGGATGGGCAGCACACGGGATGGGCGGCACTGAGATGTTTGAATTTTGAAAATTCAGGTGACACATAGAAATTTAACGTGTCGCTCAGCAGTTTGAAAATCTAATATTAATTGAATTGAAATGAAATATTTATTTAGGCAGATAAAAAACAATTAACAATAATGACATTTGTTGGCCCCCACACTACCTTCTCTGCAATCGCAATCTTAAACTTCCTACAAGATGCCGACTCGTCCGATGCTACATATTTTCCATTCTCCTCTATGGTGTCGAATCATGGACCCTGACAAACACAATGTCGAAGAAGTTAGAAGCTTTTGAAATGTGGATAAACAGGAGAATGTTGAAGATATCATGGAAGGACAGAGTAAGAAACGAAACTGTCTTGCAGAGAATGAACAAAGGCGTTGAACTATTGAAAATAGTAAAGCGAAGGAAGTTGGAGTATTTGGGACACATCATGCGCAATAAAAAGTATAGCTTGCTGCAGCTCGTCATGCAAGGCAAGATACAAGGCTCCAGAAGACCGGGGAGAAGACGCACTTCCTGGCTCAAGAACCTCAGGGAGTGGTTCGGGATGAGCACCAGATCCTTGTTCCGGATAGCGGCCAACAAAATCAAAATCGCCTTAATGATAGCCTACCTCCGATAGGAGATGGCACCGTAAGAAGAAGACACTAGTGTTATGTTCTGCAGGGGCCCTAAAGGTAATTCCAGATAGTTTCTACCACTAGACAAAGTTAGTAGGTTTATTATAAAACTAAAGGTAAAGTGCAACTAATCTTAAAACTACTGAATTAATCATGTGTTAACTTTGGCATTGTCACACCTCAGGGGAACAGCGTAGAGTGAGCGACGCAAATGCGTATCTATATATTTAAGTACTATAATACACGACATGTGACCTTGCTTGATAGAAAGTGGCGCGCAAGGTCCATGTATAGAAACTAGAATCAGAGACTTTATGACTGACATCAGTTCCTAACACTATATAAATTTATATGTACGCGTAGAGATGACTATGGTGTATATCTGAGCGTCTTTTTCGGTTGCGGAATGTAGAAGAAGGGATTAGGTTATAGAGCTCTTCAGAGAATGAGAGAGACAGAAAGTTGGCTCAATGTAACGTCGCTGCGTAAAAAAGCGTGGTATCTGACTACACCTCTAGAAATCGCGGCCGTGATCATGCTTTCTCTTTTAATAAAAGCTACCAAGTTTATGTTAAAGGCAATATGACTTCATAGCTTGTTTAAAGTCGCTAATCTGTTTTATTCAAGAGGACAAACACTTAAAACTCAAGTCTAACATTTACTCAACTGACATTTACTGTATATTTTAGTAGTATTTATTTGACATAATAAGGCGAACCGCACACCACGCAGTAATTTATGGAGCTATATTTGCTACATCAATATTTATCCTTCTCTTGGATTGGAGTAGGATTTGTCCGGGCATGTCTCACTTTAATTTGTCCAGATTTTTGAATTACTCGTAGATGGAATACGACTAATAAAACGACTTCATCACAGCCCCTAGCACTAGTCCTAGGCATCCACTATTAGAGATGGGCTTTCCACAAATATCTGAAGAATTTGGCCTACACTTGCCATACTGACCAGAGGGTTGGCGAGGTAAATGACAATTTATTAACGATTCCACAAGTTGGTATTAGTAGAACCGGGATCACGGCTTAACGTGCTCCCAGAAGCACAGGACAGTGGTGAAAGAAACAGGAGAGAGAAGACAAATTTCTAAGCATTCCATGGATTCACCGTGCGGGTACATCGTGTGTGGGTAAAAGATGAGAAGAATGGTGTCTCGGGCTAGCGACCGACAATAGGCTGGTTTGAAAAGAAGGCATCCTTTTATTTTAGTTTATTGCGCAACAAGTCGCTTACCATCCACCATTCCACTCCTCTCCCTACCCAACCAAATACTGTATGATTCCGTTAATGCCGTCTTAGAAGCTCTTAAAACTATGACAAATGTACGTAAAGAAAGTATATTTCTCATTGGTATTATTACGCGGTTTAAACCGACCTGTTTATAATTTTAAGAAATGTGCTCTAACAACCGGGCCACCACCGCGACCGATTTTTAGATACGTATATTCAGTCTAAAGTAATAATTTAGTATAATTTTTAAATCATTGTATTTTGTTTTGACTAATAATAATAAAATAATTTATTGCCACAATATCATACATACATATGTAATTTAAGTAAACTATACATGATATATGATCGTTAGGCCAACAGTGGAGGTCTAAGACGCTGTGTACTAGGGGATGTAATAATATATATATATGTATATATTAATAAATAAATATATTAATTTTTAGATAAAAAATATTAACAGTAAAATAACCTATATCTTTATTAACAAAAATAATATATCTCACATAATTATATGTACACTACACTACATTAGACTATACAAGTATTCAATAATATTAAGTTTGAGTCAGAGGTACCTGAAGTTTAACACAGACTAAGTTTTCGCTTAGCTTAGCCTCCAGTCTCCTACATAAATGTTTATAAAATATTGTTACTAATTTTAAGCTTTGTAGGAGATAATAATTACTTTTAAAATTTTATTTTATTAAAAATAACACATTCTACAATTTAATAAAAATAACATTTATTATTTTAACAGGTCTTTACGCGATTTACCTTAGATACATATTTCTCCCGACGTTCGAGCCAAGTTGCATTGGCCGCGGTTACGGGTCGACTGGAGCTGCGCGGTGTAGTCTCAAACATACTGGGCGGTAGATGTAAAACTACCCACTTCACATTTTTACGGGTTTTTAAAATTACGCTTATTTATTCCGTAAAGACCCGTTAAAATTATAAAAACTATTATGAAGTGCACGAAAGTTTTTTTTCTTTTTATTTATTCACCTAAATTTGACACTGGCAAATTGTTACTAATGCCAAAACAAAAGTAAAACATTTATTCACTAGCAATTAGGTCACAATCGAATTGTTTTATTTTAACACGTAAACGTGACTTCGTGCGAGTAAATAAAAAGAAGTCTGCAGAAGCATTAGTGTATTCAAAATTGCAACGCAATCAATAATCGCAAAAGCCCAACTTCCTGCCAGCTGTTACGCAGCGCATTTTAAAAGCTCATCAATCACACGAAACCTGTGTGATTGCATAGTCATTTTGAAATCATATGTTTTAACTAAACTACCTGAGATTATAACTAGACTACAACCAAGTGAATTTAAAACAAAATTGAAACTCTTTTTCCAAAATATAGCTTTTTGTAACCTGTCAGAATTTATTGACATGCCTTTGACGGAAAATTCGTTTAAATAGTTGTATAGTTTCGTGGTCCTATGCCTTCTACTGTATTGTGTTCCTAATGCTTCTTTGTCTACGATGCATGGTTGTTAATAGCATTATTGTTATTATTTTAAAACTTGTCAACTGATATATAAAATATAACGATTGTTATATAGGTGAAATATACAAATATAAACATCAACTCATGACTTTGGATGCTTAGATTAAAAAAACGTGCTTGGACATTGTTTACCATGTAAGAGAAAAACTAAAAGAAAAATAATAATTACAAACTATTTAACTCACTTACACTGTCTCCGTGGTCTAGCGGTTAAGTCCGTGGATTTAGACTCGGAGTTACCGGGTTCGATTCCTGGTCGGGACACAAAAATATTTATTAAAGTAAATAATTATTATTTAATTTATTTGTGATATTTCTCGAGTTTGGTACGCTGGAGACATCGACAAGCTTGCCACTTGTCATAATTGGCCTATAGTAAAGTTGGCTAAATGTGAATCCGCTTATTTATAAGCGTGGTTTCTGACCACCCCGAAAGGTAAACGGTCGTGATGATACTTTACTTTCACTTACATTGTCTTCGTCGGCCTGACTAGACGTATATATGATATATCGACCGCCTCCGTGGTCTAGTGGTAACAAACGTTGCCGTGAGCTTGGGAGGTCGTGGGTTCGATTCCCACCGGGGGCAAGTTGTACATTGTATAATTTGTCTCGGTCTGGGTGTTTATATGTATAATATAAATATATTTACAAAAAAAAAGTATAATATGTAGTTCATCAACCATCTAGTTTCCGTAACACAAGCCTCGTAGCTTACCACGGAAACTAGATGGCGCTGTGTGACCTGTCTGGAAATATTTATTTATTTATTATTTATATGGTCTGGAAGGCCCATCTCTAACAGTGGATGATGTTTATCTGTGATTAACACATAGGTGTTTCATCTAAACAACAATTTAAGAAACGGAATATCATATAAGAACATTACATACTCATGTAATAACTAAAATTTAACACTTAAACACAAATTATCTTAATACTTTGCATGATACTATAAATACTATAATGTCATCTCTCACGGTATTATTTTTTGGACACTCACCATCACAATGTAATAAAGATTTTCATTTTGATAAATAAATATTACATATCTCAAAGTAAATAAATTATTTATTCGAAAAAAATATTTACAAAATATAAAATAAAATAAATGTTATGTCGATGTTTCCAGCGTACCAATCTCGACAAATATCACAAATAAATTAAATATTAATTAAATGTATTAATATACATTAATTAATATTCCCGACCAGGAATCGAACCCGGTACCTCCGAGTCTAAACTCACGGACTTAACCGCTAGACCACGGAGGCAGTTATAAAAAGCATTAAATAGAAAAACGAGTTTTAATTTTATTTTAAATTCACTTGGTTGTAGTTTAGTTACAATCTCGGGTAGTTTATTGGCCAATGTACTTGTCACTTATTTTTATACAAAAAAAGAAACATTCATGCGCAAAGATATTAAATATGTAACAAGATGGGCCAAAAAACCAAACGGTATGGGAATGAAAGCTAGGATAGCCGTCTTAGAATTAATTACTCTGTGAAAATACTTGAATGGTTAATTTAAGCTGGATAATTTAATTTTACTTTTATTTTAATTTGGACATATAATATAGATATTTTGGCACAATTATATTTTGTGTATGTAGCATATAATATTTATAGTGTGTAGTATATGTAGTTCGTTTTATATGTAGTATATGTATGTACCAAATTAAGTAAGTATTGTGTATTATATTTATTTGCACCCTGCCCATGATTTCTCACTTTCCCAAAGGTCAGTTGTTAGAAAATGCCTAACCGGCATTAAACTCGCCTATGTACAATAATTTTAAGTTTTGTGCAATAAAGTATTTAAATAAATAAATTTTAACTCACAAATTTAAAAAACACGTTGATCATTTTAGACATTCATTCTGACACACATTTGTCAGACTCTTTAAAATATACAATTAAAAAAATTAAAATAAAAAGAGGTTTGTATTTATAACAATGACAGTGCATTGCCAGTTATGGTTGTTTTCGACGGCCACTTTCAAATTGATTTGTTTTTTCACTAACAACACGCCGACTTGTATGCTACAGAAGTATAAAATAAGTTATTTTCAACTAAAGAAAAAAATGGCGCAAAAATATTGTAACATAAATTTTGTATTAACTAATTCCCGCTCCAATATATTTGATCTCATTGTGGGCTGTGGACAAATGTACGCCAAAAGATGACAATATTCAGTGAAGAACGCCTGCTGCAATTATCTCTACGTTCCATTTCTTATAGTCTACATAATAAATAGAGCATGAATGTATCATAGTTCTAACTTACATCTATAATAGCTACAACATTGTCGCATTAGTAATAATTATTGTATTATCCGACTTAAAATTTACGACACGCAAACAATGGCATATCTTTCTTAAGCTCGCATTGACGAGTCTTCCAACACACTAAAAAAGTAAAAAAGTAAAGCATCATCACGACCGTTTCCCTTTCGGGGTGGTCAGAAACCACGCCTATAAATAAGCGGATTCACATTTAGCCAACTTTACTATGGGCCAATCATGACAAGTGGCAAGCTCGTCGATGTCTCCAGCATACCAAACTCGAGAAATATCACAAATAAATAAATATTTCCAGACAGGTCACACAGCGCCATCTAGTTTCCGTAAGCTACGAGGCTTGTGTTACGGAAACTAGATGGTTGATAAACTACATAATTATACTTTTTTTTTGTTAATACCTATATAGGTACATATAAACACCCAGACCGAGACAAATTATACAATGTACAACTTGCCCCCGGTGGGAATTGAACCTCGACTCGAACGACCTCCCGAGTTCACGGCAACGTTTGTTACCACTAGACCACGGAGGCGGTCAAAAATATTAATTGAATGTATTTGTGGGACAAGGAATCGAACCCGGCACCTCCGACTCTGAATCAACGGACTTAACTGCTAGACCACGGAGGCAGTTTATTTATTGAAAAAAATAAATTCATTTATTTTTTATTTAAATGTCCTTATTCTTATGGCCGGTAATTGAATCCTTCCTTAGTGACTCATCATTAATTAAATACAAAAAATCTATGGGAGATTTGTTTTTAAGTGAACAAATGTCACTAAGGAAGAGTTCAGTTACCGGTCCTTAAACATTTCGTCAACAGTTCCTGAACAAGACTGGCAAACATTTCTGCCAATGTATTAGGCCCGCTATACAGAGGGAAAATGTTACCAGTCTTCTGATAATCTCTGATTGAATTTAAAAAAGTAAAGTATCATTACGACCATTTCAATTCCGATGTGGTCAGAAACCACGCCTATAAAGAAGCGGATTGACATTTAGCCAACTTTACTATAGGACAATCTTGACAAGTGACAAGATCGGTGATGTCTCTAGCGAACCAAACTCCAACACACTAAATAGTGTAAAAACTGATTTGAATAATAAGTATTTGTTTTGTTCATCTTAAATCAAGAATTCAGCAATAAAAAGGAAAATCCTAACTAACTACTGGACCGCTTATCAAGAGTTGCGATAAAAAATAATTTTAGGTAATACGAAGTTCGGCGGGTGATCTACATATGTCGAATAATAAATTCATATTTTTTTAAAACTTTTGTTCAGAATAGTACTTACAGGACACCCATTGCCGTCACGTCACGGCTATTCGTCATTATTCTTAACTTCAACCACGATTCTTAGCTCACTTTCTCACCACGTCAAGAAAAACGTAATAACAAAAAGACAAAACGGATTTTCACTAAATTAACTTCAGATCTTCTTACATAAAACATAACTCACTACTGTGTGTATGTAAAGTTAATAAAAAAATAAAATGAATCTTTAAGAGTGTCCAGTTTCTATAAGAAAAAAGTATTTATGTCAAAATCAATATTTAGGTATTATTAAAACTTAATTGCACCATGTACATTATGGGACATAATGTCGCTTGACATTATCTGCCTGTTTAGACCTTCGTGACAACAAAAACAACTTAAGGTACGTGCAAAGAACTAAAACGAAAGGAAATGGCAAAGCGCACATGGGAAACGATGTTGTTAAACTTACACAAATAGACCTATAATCACTACAAGTAAACAATTAATTAAATTAGAAAAGAAATATCGGCTATCGTTTTTCCACTGCAATACAGCAAAATAAGGAATATTTACAAAGTTTTATGCCATTTATTATCAAGCAAATGAATAACGTGCACTATGGGTAGAATACAAATGAACAAACTATCTGCTAGAATGAGGACCTTTGCGGAAAATCGCAGACGGCTGACACACGTGCTACGTCCATATCGCACTTCCAGTTATTTTATTTATTTCATGGTGCTATATAATATAAATAAAGTCATTAGTATTTTCTGTTCCAGCGGCCACGTGGTAACACCTGGGGCATCAAATGTCGTTTTTAAGGCGAAGGTTTAATTCTGGTTAATTCAGCGGGGTGAGCTGGAGTATACAATCGTCCGAAAACGTATCGTCTAAGATGGATTACGTCTGTCAGAAATCTCAAAAGCTAGGCGGTAAGCCCAAGATTTTGAATTTTCTGACAGACGTTATCTATCTTAGACTAGACTCCGCCTCACCCCGTTGACTCGTACCAGAGCGTAAATGAAATGAAATAATTTATTTGTCAGAAACATGGTAGGTACAGAGATGTCAATTATTATATGTAATTATATCACATGCTTCGCTATTTCTAGCATACAAATATTTATTTAGTCACATGACTTTGTCGAGCTTAGTGTCTAGGTATTTTTTTGTCGAATAAACACATTTATTAACCAGCATTTGTTTGACTCTTAATTTGAACAGTTTTAGTGGCAGCTCCCTTATGGTAATTGAAAGCTTATTAAATATATTTGTTGCCATTGCATAACAATTTCGGCTATATTGAGTACTTTTATGCGCTGAAATAATTATTCTACTAGGATAACGCGTTTTAAAATTACAATTATCACCAAGAGTTTTAAAAAGTTCCGGGTGGGTTTTACAAATAAACAGCATTCAAGTATATAGATAAAGAAGGAAAACAACCCGACCACGTCGAAATCTACCGTCTTTACCCCTAGACCATGGAGGCATTAAATGGCTGGTGGTAATGCAAAGAAAAAACTCTGACTTTACACAATTGTTTTATTATCTATTAGTGCTTAGATTTAGTGGTAGATGGTAGTGGTCGTTCAGATAGCGTTCTTTTTTATTATGCCAATGGTGTCAAGTTAAATTTTTTTTTAATATTAAGACATAAACAAAATAATAACTGAAATATGTGTTTAGTGCTAAGTCATTTTCATTCATTCGTTATTGGTCCCGATTTCACTAATACCAACTTGTAACTAATAAATTGTCATTAAAATTGACGGCCACAAATGTTGGCCAAATTCTCAATAATTATGTTCTGGAATGCCCATATCCAGCAGTGAGGTCTAGGACTCTGTCTTGTAGGGGCTGTGATGAAATCGATAAAAATAAATTATTAACTAAAGTTTTGAAACAGTTGCTGATCAATATTTTTTGGATAGACATATTTAATACACCTTTGACCTGCTCTTACGTGGTGAAGCCTCCATTTAAACATTTCGTTTCATAATACATTGAATTATATATAAGCCGGGCGTTGCTTTAAACATTTGAACGATATGAATGAAAACCTCAAGAATAAATGCAACAGACTTTTACTATGTAGGCGGAATGCCCAAAACGCACATTTGCTCAGAATATTAGGATATACCAGGGAGCACTTTAAAATGTATTTCTATCACTACTGACAATTAAAGGTAGCGTGGACGAATGTGCTTAACCTAGCACGACGCTAGACGATTCATCAGATGTCAACGGATGAACTTTCATCAATACGATAATAAAAAACGATTAAGATAAAAAATCTTTATTTGCATAAATGTTAGTCTGATTTACAGATCTTATAGTAACACTTTTCTTACATACATTTGTCACAGATTTACAACACCAGCGTTCCCATGCCTCGAAGAGCACGTTAAGCTGTCGGTCCCGGTTCCAGTAATACCAACTTGTGCAATCGTTAATAAATTGTCATTAAAAAAATTACATCATATCCTCGCCAAGCCGTCTGGCTAGCGTGGCGAGTGTAGGCCAAATTCTACAGGTATATGTTCTGGAAGGCCCATCTCCAACAGTGGACGTCTAGGACGCTGAGTCTAGGACGCTGAGTTCTAATGATGATGTAGATATCCATACAATATTGTCAGCTTAAACTTTAGGTATTACAATTGTCAAAACATTATTTTACATCATAAAACATCTTATTTGATTATGCAAAACTCTATTAAATGCCCCGTCATATATTAAATCAATGTCATATATTACGTTTTACATTCTGTAGCCAGATTCAGTTTCTTTAAACGCAAACGTTATAAAGAAATCCGTTAAACAATTTGTTACGTACTGCCAATGTTAACTGCTATTTAAGTTTATGATTGCATTATATTTTGTAATTTAACCGGTTTAAGACTCATCTTTAAGCAGTGGAAGTTGGTTCGAGAGGTATTCCAGAAAAATCTTAGCATCACTTACTGAGAGAATTGGGCCTAAGCAGGTCTGCCGTCAATACATTATTTGCACAATAAAAAAAGATAAACTTTGTAAACATTCTTCTCTTCTCTCTTTCCCACACAAAAAAGACCCGAAACCTGCACGGTTAATCTATATGAAATTCTAAGAACTTTATCTTCTTGCTCGGCTAAAGTTCACAGTATTTTTTTATTATTATATATATCACGTTTTTACTCAGAGAAATAGACTACGGCTGAGATGATCTCGTGACAGGTTTGACCTAGATAATTAAAGGCCCAAAAATGATGTAATCGACATTAGCAGATGTAGAATTAATTGATAATTGTATTTGATTTAACCTTAGCGTCATTTATTTTATTATTTGTTATTAGTGAAGGTGAATAATTTGATTTGATTTTAATTGTGGACTTAGACAAGTTATAAATATTTCTTAGCATTTCATGTTGTCACCGAGCGGTTGTCAGGTCTATCGTGTGTGGGAAAGAGAGGAGAAAATTGGTGTCTTGAGCTTGCGATTGACTATAGGCTGATTTACTAAGGAGGCCTCGTTTGTTTGTGCAAACAGACGCTCACCATCCACCGTAGTATATTTCCCAAAAGTACACTCAGAATTTCTCAGACAAATCTTTGAAAATATTGCATTGTGCGCGCGTGAGGGGTGCAAAATCGTTATTCAAATTCAAATAGTTTATTAATCAAAAATACTTATAACTAGGGTTTCAGAAAAAAATAATCCTACAGAAGATGTAGGTAGGCACTTTTAGAAATAATACCTAGTCTAGTAATTTAGACAAATGTGTCGCTGCTAGCTAAACTAATAGTCTTTCAACTACTGTTAAATATAGCTAGGACAAATATTCTTTATATATTATTCTTCTTCTAAGGTACGTTAAGATACGCATAATACTCCTGGCAGAGGCACTCGAAGGAGCTAATCATGGGCTACTCATGTAGGTACACGTACAAAACCCTTCAGCTATGCAAACCTAAAACAGAAACTCTTACTAGAGCCCTAACTGGTCACTACAAACTGAAGAAGCACATGTTTCCTTGGGCTTGGTAGAAACAGACGAGTGCAGATTCTGTCGCGAGGTGTCTCAGACACCAGCTCATCTCTTCTACAACTGTTATGCCCTGCATCACAAGCGAAGCCCTGAGCCAGACTAACGCCTCGCTCCTAAGCCCATACTAAGGTTCTTTGAAGCTGTAGGGCTAGCAATCGAACTATAATCAATCTAGGGAGGTGACAATAGATTACTAGTGGTCGTAATGACTTGGTGACGAGTAGTCACTATATATAATAAGGGTGCCATTCCTTATCGGAAGTTGGCTATCTCTAAGGGTATTTTAATTTTATATTTCGCTGTCCGGAACAAGGATCGGGTGCCAAGTATTTACTATTTATTTATTGCTTAAAAGTTATTGAAATGAAATGAAATAATTTATTTGTCAGAAACATGGTAGGTACAGAGATGTAAATTATTATATGTAATTATATCACATGCTTCGCTATTTCTAGCATACAAATATTTATTTAGTCACATGACTTTGTCGAGCTTAGTGTCTAGGTATTCTTTTGTCGAATAAAAATATTTATTAACCAGCATTTGTTTGACACTTAATTTAAACTGGAAGCTTATTTAATGTCTTTGTTGCCATTGCATAACAATTTCGGCTATATTGAGTACTTTTATGCGCTGGAATAATTATTCTACTAGGATAGCGCGTTTTAAAATTGCAATTATCCCCAAGAGTTTTAAAAAGTTCCGGGTGGCTTTTTACAAATAAACAGCATTCAAGTATATAGATAGAAGGAACAGTCAGTAATTTTAGTTTTATAAATAAAGGACGACAGGAAGTCATAGGAGGTGTGTTACAAATAGCACGAATGCATTGTTTTTGTCCAATAAAGATTCTATTTATTTCCACTGCATTGCCCCACAATAATATGCCGTATCTTATATTTGACGCAACATATCCTGGTATTGCTTAGTTATGAAATATAGTTAGTTATAAGGTACTTCAATTTAATATTACCTTAAATGGTTTTTGAAAACATAAAATTTTCTCCGTTGATCAAAATGTCGTAAGAAGCTATAAGAAACAAACAAGACATTGTGTCTATTGGGAGATAATAACAGTAAAATGCAGGATTTAGTAGATATGGGCTGAAACCTATGTCGGTAATAACTTTATACTTTTTGTGTTGGTTTAAATTGAGTGGGTAAAAGAGAATGGACAAGATAAAGGTAAAGCAAAGACAAAGAATATACAAGATGGAGCGGGCATTGATTTCATATAAAATGTATGTTATTATTTTTTTTACGCTATCTACTCGTACGTTGTTATTTTGTTAGGAACGTGTTTTACACTTCCGTAGCATGCAGGCCGGAGGAAACATTACGAAAGCTACTAAAATCCGGCTGGTCGCTCTTGTGTTTTCCATTTTCCTGTATGCTGCAGAAACGGTCCACGTCTGGACTGGAAAATAAAACGGATTAATGCTCTAGAAATGTGGTGTTGGCGAAGAATGTTAGGCATATCGTGGACGGTGTTCCGAACCAACAAATCCATCCTGGAGGAACTGAAAATAAGACAGCGCCTTTCCTCAATCGTACAATTACGCATTCTCACTTTTAGTGTTCAAAAGTTCCAATGTAAGACAAAGACTCAGAAGACAGAAATAATATTTACGTCCAAAAAATATATAATAATAATAAAGAATCAAATCACATAAGAATTGCCCTAATCACATCAAGTACTATGTATGAATGAAAGTGTGTAAAGTGTATATGTGTGTGTATGTGATTATTTAGTTAAGTAACTTATTAACTGTATCATTAAAATTTCTTATTTTTTTCATACTGCCTATCACCTTACTCGATCCCCAAGGTTAGCTGGTAAAGAATGCCTATTGGCATTATAGCTCGCCTCTGTACTATTTTTAAGTGCATTAAGAATTTAAATAAATAAAATAAATATGTGAATGTATTACATTATATTTTGTTTATTTTTATTTAAGAAAATATTGCACAATGTACAGAAGGCGCAGCTTAATGCCTGGCATTCTCTGACAGTCGACCTTGAGGACAAAAGAGATATCAAATAGAAATATGAGACAATTATTTAATATATTTAATTTATTTGTGTTATTTATCGAGTTTGGTACGCTAGAGATATCGACGAGCTTGCTACTTGTCATTATTGGCCTATAGTAAAGTTGGTTAAATGTGAATCCGCTTTCTTTTAAGCGTGGTTCTGTCCACCCCGAAAGGGAAACGGTCATGATAATACTTTACATTAATAACAATTTTTTAACCGCTAGACCACGGAGGCAGAATTACCTAGTCGTGATGATACTTTTAACTTTACTAAATCAAAATTCAAACTTGTCAAGTTGTAAATGTTCCCAACTATGTTGCAATCCAATCAGACAATATAAGATTAGTATTGAAAACTATTTTATTATTAAACCGATTGCAGTATTAAAATTATCGGTATTAAATGAAAATATATCAGATTTGAGAGCGATTAGATACACGATAACGATGGCTTGCTAAACTAATAATGTTATGAGCAGTGCCGGTTAATGAGTTTATAGAGCTCAGTATTATTTTAATAGCTGTAGTGGGTTGTACAAATGAGACATACGACTACTTTTCTTACCTACATTTGTCATAGATTTACAACACCACCGTTCCGTGCTTCGGAGAAAACTTTAATAATAATAATATTTTTTTTATTTCAAGCTACTACATATCCATTCATTCATAACAGCCCCTAGAACACAGCGTCCTAGACCTCCACTGCTGGAGATGGGCCTTCCAGAACTGGAGAAGTTGGCCTACACTTGACTACCTACACTAGACGGCCTGGCGAGGATATGATGTCAATTTTTTTATGACAATTTATTAACGATTCCACAAGTTGGCATTAGTGGAACCGTGACCGACGGCTTAACGTGCTCTCCGAGGCACGGGAATGGTGGTGTTGTAAAGAAAAGTGTATTTCTCATTGGTACATGCCGGGTGGGTTTGAACCGACCTTTGTAGGATTTAAGGTACGCGTTCTTACAACCGAGGCACCACTGCGCAATGAGATTATAGAGCTCAATATTATTATTAATATTATATATATAGTTTCAGTTTATATTTGGCGGTATTCCCGCGCTCAGAACTTCCATATACCTGAAGTGTTTGAGCGATATTGACGCAAATTATTCCATGATAAGCATCAATTTCTACAACACTTGGAATTTGATAATCCCCAAATCAATTTTGAATAAATATTATGAATAAATTACGTGTTCAGGATTAATTTTGTACAATGCCCTTTAAAGAAACTTTAAAAAAATATATACTTATTGGTAAAAACCATTCCTATATCCGGCGTTGGCTTCATTTTGAGCATAGAAAACGGTCTGCCTAATTACAATGTTAACGAGATTCTATCAGAAACGAAATTAAAATTAACAAAAGAATGGCGACCGAAATTATTACTTACATCACTTAAATATAATGTTAGATTATACATTGCGCCATTTTAAATATAATTTAGTTGGACAACTTTATTTTAGTCTTATGAAGTTATTTTTTAATTTTGATGTATAAGATATATAAATACAGTAATTATTTAATCGATGTTCAGACGGTGTAAAAATCACGCTTTTTAAAGCGTACTGCACGTCTTTTTACACCAGCAGTCTGTGGGTGAGATACTCTAATCGGGCCTACAACGCTCTGTGCATCCAATACAATAATATCTTCAGAATGCTGATGGGACTGCCTCGACGCAGCAGTGCATCGGGCATTTTTGCAAAGGCGCGTGTGGATGGATTTCCGGCCATAATCCGCAAAAAGGCAGCGTCGATACTGCGGAGAGTGAGAGACAGTGACAACAGCATTCTGAGGATAATATCGTCGCGCTTTGACAGCGCTTTTGTTAAGCGCTGGATTGGAGTTGTAACTGGGAATGTGTAAATTAAATATGTACAGCATTTGCGTAGTATAAATATCCCTACAGATATTTACGAATTAATATTAATTAAATTAAATTAAGTACTAGGTATTGTTATTATTATTATTGCTGTTTGTTTTTGACTTTTTAATTAATGTGTATAACTACTAACATAGTTCTAAGTTGGAATGTTACTAATAATTATGGAAATTATTCTGAAATAAATAAATAATAATTATTATTAATAATGATCAGTCTTCGAACCTACTCCTCGATCGAAGTTATACTTTTTATTGTCTCAAAGGTTGGCTGTCTCAGTCGGATTAAATATTAACAGGGTTCCGTAGTCTAGCAGTTAAGTTCTTGGATTTAGACGCGGAGGTACCGGGTTCGATTCCTGGTCAGGACACAATAATTTATATAATTCATTTGTGATATTTCTCGAGTTTGGTACGCTAAAGACATCGACGAGCTTGCCACTTGTCATGATGTGCCTATAGTAAAGTTGGGTAAATGTGAATATGCTTTTTTAAAAAGCAAATAACGTTGGCAGAAATAATTGCCAGCCTTCCTGTCTCCAGATTTACCAGTCAGCCGTTTCGCCAACTCCTTGGTTAGACGATTGGTTGAGTCCCCATGGTCTCATCGTCATCGTGGCGTTTTTGCGCAGCTTGAAGTTCTCAGCAGAATCCGCCGCACTCCTCGCGCTGGACGAGGTTGCCATGATGTGAGATGGGCCTAATGCGTCTACACGCATCGCTTCAAATACCAGAGACCTGCCAAGTTTCCACGGCCCAACGGTCATGTCGTAGGGTCTCTTTCCATCGCTCCACGCAATCCTAGAGGTTTCTAGGATAGCGGGTACTCCAGCAGAGACAAGAGACCTTAATAATCTTTTTAGATTATAATATTTTTATCTACACAAATAGCACTGTTATTCTCAGTTTTTATAACTTTCAAACATATTTAAAATCGATGTTCATGACAAAATCTTTATACAATTTATGCCAATTATATAAAATTGGTATCGCGTGATCTCGTGATACTCATTTGAGGTAATCTTTAACTATAAACGGTTACTATTTCAAAATATTCTATGTAATAGTCATTTAAACAGCGGACTATTATATTTGTACAAGATAATAAAATGAGATGGCTGAATGATTTGATCTTAGTGGTTTTGGTTTAATAAGCACAAAAAGATCAAATATAAGATAGAGCATTAGCAGCCTTTTTTATACAAATTTTAGTTAGGCTACTAACTTCGTGGTCTAGCAGTTAAGTCCGTGGATTTAGACTCGTAGGTACCGGGCTTAAACTCTGGTCGGGAGACAATAATTTATTTGTGGCATTTCTCGAGTTTGGTACACTAGAGACATCGACGAGCTTGCCACTTGTCATGATGAAGTTGGCTAAACGTGAACTCGCTCGTTGCGTTTTGGTTAGAAAGCATGGTGTCTGATAACCCCGTAACGGGGTGATACTTTCAATAGATGAGCCAATGTCAACGGAACTTCAATAATGTTTCGTGTATTACAATTGAAAACTTAAAAATACTAGTTTAATTAACATTTAATTACAAAAATAAACTAACACAATGTTCTTTTGTCTAAGAAGAACGTGTTTTACACTTTTACATAATGCGCCCAACAGAATGCTATTTAAAACAATGGTCTTCACAAACTTCTTGAATAGTTCCTAACAACTGTAAGTTTTTTTTTACCTGATGGTAAGTGGCGCGCAGGGTCCATGAATGTTAGCAACTGGAATCAGACCCTTATGTCCGACATCAGTCCCTAACACTATGCCGGCTTGACTAGATGCCTTTTCACACTTCGCTTGAAGGACTCCAGGTTATAGGAAAGTGGAAACACAGACGCTGGAAGAGCATTCCACATCTTTATTGTGCGACAGATGTATGAGTCACCAAATTTATAGGTACGCGAAGGGATAGTGACTACGGTATGTGGGTGCATATTCTGACCTGTGCGTGTGGTTCGGTTGCGGAATGGAGAGGAAGGAATTAGGTTATAGAGCTCTTCAGAGCACTCACCATAGTATAGCCGGTAGAACACGCTCAGAGAAGCTACATCTAATATAATAATACATACATATATACAAGTAATATTGTATATATGTATGTATTATCATTTACTTGAATTTAGTATATAGAATATAGTATATATGTTTTGCAGTAGTATTAGATTTAGTAGAATTTTAATTATCTATTTTCCTTTTAAAATATTTGCACCTACCTCCCACATGCCATGTTCGTAATGTCCCTAAGGTTGACCGAGTAAGAATGTCTAGACCGCCTTTGTACATACGGCAAAAAGTTTTAAAATAAATAAATATAGTATGATATAATATAATAGTATAATGCATGGCATAATAAATTATTTAAAAAAATAATAAAATTAAATTAATATTGAGGCATGACATTTGTGAATAATAAAATGTAAACAAGGAAGAAACTGATCCTCAGCTTAACCCAGAAAATTTTAGTCTGGGGATCAGAGTTCCTCCAAAATGATTATGTAAAAAAATTGTAAACAAATAAACGTTTAATATTTTTTTTATATGTATAATTACTATATGCATGTAATTAATTTGTGTTTTATATAGTAGTAAATAATTTTAACTATCAATTTTCTTCGTAACCTTCTGCATCCGCTTATTACATATCTCAGTCACAAAGGTTAGTTGGTAGAAAATGCATTTACGGCATTAAGCTCGCTTGAATACGGCACTTGTTTTGGTTTTGTAAACACAATAACCCTCTTAAATATTTTAAGAAATATTACGCTACAATGTAGAACAAAATGCAGTAGTAGGTACATTGTATTGGAAATATTGTAAAATACCTAGTTCACGGTTTACTGAGCCCAGTAACTCTGGTGACGCAGCCAATAAATAACTCAACGGAACGAAATATCTTTATTTGCGCGTAAACCTGTCCTTTAAAATTAGGTAATACTCAAATAAATTTGTTTATAAACAAAAGAACGCGGAGTTTAGGCGCCAAAATACTATTAAAAAACATCACCCCTGTTCTGAGGCTGGGTTGTACCAAAACGTACTTAAATTTACCATCTGACCTTCAAAATAAAACTGGTACAATTGATGCCATTTTTAACTTCAATCGATACAATTACAGAGGCTTCGTCTTTGTTATCATTATTGTCTGCTCCGCTCACGAGTTGGCTGGTTCATCGCTCGCTTGGAAAATCAGTATAGCGATTTAGCGAGAAAAAGCGACCTTCTTCTTTGACGAATTCTTTTCACCATACCACGGGGATACTATTTTGTAAATATTATTTTAATTGTTTATATATGGTTAATAAATATTGTTATTTGTTTGTTTGACCGCCTCCGTGGTCTAGTGGTAACAAACGTTGCCGCGAACTCGGGAGGTCGTGGGTTCGATTCCCACCGGGGGCAAGTTGTACATTGTATAATTTGTCTCGGTCTGGGTGTTTATATGTATAATATGTATAAATTTACAAAAAAAAAGTATAATATGTAGTTTATCAACCATCTAGTTTCCGTAACACAAGCCTAGTAGCTTACCACGGAAATTAGATGGCGCTGTGTGACCTGTCTGGAAATATTTATTTATTTAATGTAGTTGTGATTAAGATATTAGCATGTAAGTAAAGATTTGTACAGTAGAATATATGTGAGTAGGCCTGACTAAAGTTTTGTGACCACTGTACTGTATTTATTAACGTTTATATGTATTGTAAGATAATATTTAGAATTGTACAAAAGACAACTTGCGTCGTGTGTTAAATTCGAACTAAGATGTGAGGTTGTTGGCCTTTTGGCCTGGTAGTGTAACCGAGTTTGGTAAGATGGCGCTGGAGAACACAAAAAGGGGTTCACACAGGTGGGCGTCAGAAAAAGAGGCGGGATTATTATGGTGGTGATCGCATGATCGTATCGTAACGGAAAGTTAATTTAAAAGTATATTTAAACGTTTGATAACCACAACGTTCCTGGAGAAACAGAATAAAACCTATTTAAACAGTTATTTAAGTTATAATGTATGTATAGTTTATTATGTTTATGTGTGTAGGTATAATGTGTAGTGTAATATAATTAGTTAAGTAACTTATTAACTGTATCATTATTTTATTTTTTTCATCCTGTCTATCACCTTACTCGAGCCCCAAGATTAGCTGGTAAAGAATGCCTACTGGCATTATAGCTCGCGTCTGTACTATTTTTAAGTGCATTGAAGAATTTAAATAAATAAATATTTATTGCAAATAAACGATATTTCTATATACTTTATAATTTAAATTAAACACGAATAATAACTATACCCAGTGTATTTACCTTAAAACATCTGTCTTAAAGGTCTGATGTCAATTTAATTACAATTTATTAACGATTCCACAAGTTAGGCTGTTAAAGTTCAAAATGGCGTCTATTGTACCAGTTTTATTTTAAAGGTTTTTTTTCATTGTTAATCTTGCAATTAGTCATAAACTTTAAGCAGATGAGTTGAGTAGTATGATATGTATATCATATCCCCCAATGGGAATATCTCCTAATTTGCTCAGCAGCTAGAATCTGGCTGGCTGTCTGTTTCTAGCAATCTACGTCTTTTTAAACGCCTGACTTTTTAAGGGATAGTGAGGTCAACAGCTAGCTGGTTAGGATGATTCTCCAGCTTTGTCCTGTATCTGTTGTTACATAATTGGATTTATCGTGTTTATAGCCAGACATTCATGCAGCTCAGACATATTGATGTACCATGGTGTATTTGCAATGATTTTTAGTATTTTATTCTGTGTTCTTTGTATAAGCATGATATTGGAAACGCAGGCTGTTCCCAAGAGAATTTTGAAGGCAAATTTAAGTTCGTTGTGGTACAACTCAGCCTTAGTATTACTGGAACCAGGATCGAAGGGTTAACGTGCTATGATCCTCACGGAAATTGTATATTATATACTAAATCTATGCTATATTTTCACGCAACCTTATTTTTGGATTTTTATGTAAAGCGTTCTTACAACGGAACTGCATCATCAACAGGACGTTAACAATGGGTGAGATGGCCTGCCATGCCGTTAATCAGGCGAAGGCGGTCCGAGCCATGTTACGTCCTGTAATGAACTCCAGTTTTCTGCTCAGGTTGAAGGTGCGGATCTACAAGATGTTCATCCGTTCCCGACTTACTTATGCTGCGCCAGCTTGGCATCACCTTCTGGCCTAAACCAACAGGGACAAGATCCAGAGTCAGCAGAACATATCGGTCAGGGTGGTATCCAGAGCGCCGTGGTTCGTGCGAAATTCTGTAATTGCGAGAGATCTGGAGATGCCTACTATCGAGGCATTTGTTGTCGGCCTAGCTAAACGTATGTTTTACCGGGCTGACAACGGATCCTACAAGCATCTTCAGGATATCGCTCCTACTTTCGCACGGCCCCCGGAGGGGAGGCCACTACCTAGGGAGGCGCTCTTGGAGAGGAACTAAATTAGACAAATCTAGAAGACTAGATTCGTGATCCACAAGGGCGGTGTTGTAGTAGGAACAGCGCCCAGCACCAAAGGTGCGTTGAATCACCGGCGGGTAGTCAGCCGCCGAGATCCTGCCGGGGAAAACGGGAGATTATCCCATCCGGGCCTGGATGACTCCGCTGTCTGCTGTCTGTACAACCGAACCACTACCGCTTCCTGCAATTCAGCTCTATTAGTAAACAACCTGTCGTATACGGATATTTTTACAATAACAAGAATTATTATTAAATATTATTATATATTAATTGATATTTGACTATATAAAAAACGATCTAAAAACCTAGTTGTTGGTAAATGTCACCGTTGATTATAAAGGCGTTTATGAATACCGATCAATGCTATACTAGTACCTGACGACCTTCAGACTTGTCCATTTGAACAAATATAATATTTAAACTGTAGTAGGTATACCTCTCGTGGCTGTGGTAAACTAGTTGTAGAAACGCTTTCTTTAAAATCCCAAAAATGCCTCTTCGACCTCCGGCATGTACCAATGTTTTAGTTTTAGTTAAGTTAGTATAAGTTATAGTGACATTTAAGTGACAACGCCGATTTACAGCCGCTTCCTATTTACTATACTTATAATGGTGGCTAGTTCAGGAATGTTTCTATACTTTGGAGGAATACTATGTGTATTTTAAGCAACACAAAGGTTTTTGTGAAGTAAAGTTACTAAAGAAGCAACGCTGAGTTTTTTAGTAACTTTACTTCTATAACAGTTGTTGTAAATTTTTGCATGCTTATGGCGAAATATGTGACCCATTTAGTATTAATAAGACCTAATATTGTTTGTTACCATGTTTCCTGCAAATAAATATTTCATTTCATTTCATTTCATTTCATTTCAATGACATTATTATTTAATTATTTATTTAAACTTTGAAAATAATCTTTTAAATGACATACTAATATTATATTTATTCACGAGTAGGTATTTGTTAAGTTAGTTAAATAAATAACATTTTTCCAGACAAGTCACACAGCGCCATCTAATTTTCGTAGTAAGCTATGAGGCTTGTGTTACGGAAACTAGATGGTTGATAAACTACATATTATACTTTTTTTTTTTTGTAAATATGTATATATTAATATGTATATATTTACAAATAAAAAAAGTATAATATGTAGTTTATCAATCATCTAGTTTCCGTAACACAAGCCTCGTAGCTTACCACGGAAACTAGATGGCGCTGTGTGACCTGTCTGTAAATATTTATTTATTTATTATTTATTTCTAAAATTAAAGACCCACAAACAGACATATACATACACTTATGTAGACAAAACTTCTATAACATTTATAGTATTAGTATCATGACCTTTCCAGCGATACTGTGAATCTAGACAATTTCAACCCAAATGTTAGTCTATTTAAGAGACAAGTGTTATTGATTATAAACTAACGTAAAGCGACTTTTTACTATTCTTATATTGACTTTTTTGACTTATAATAATATAACCTATGATATAACTTTCAACATAGATTGACATTAATATTAATAATATATTTAATCTCGTATAAAGTATTAATATGTTGATAATGATGAAATGGATGAAACCTAAAATTTTTAAACTGAAAAACAAGGTTGACTCTAATCATCCAAGTAGCTATGTGTAGCATGCCGTGTACACTGCCCTTGGGTTGCAATTCCGACCTTATAAATTATTGTAAATTTGTGCTTGATATGAATTAATTGTAACCTGTTAGTGTACCTCAAATAATAAATAAATAAATGGATATGAAATTTTTTTATAATTTAACATAAAATAAGCCATTGTTTTTGAAATTTCATTGTTATTTGTTTATAGTACTTAAATTAGAAAACCCATTTTAGCTCAATGCGTAAATAGGTATGACGACAAATTCACTGGTAAGGAAAAACTATGAAAAAAGTGACGCAACTTGTAGAAGTAAATTCAATCGATTACTCCACTTTCTCTGATATTGAATTGTTTTTGTTCTTTAATAACAATAACGCTGTCTATTGAGTGTTTGGTGTCGGCTCCAATTAGGTTAAGTGAGTTAGGCGAGCGATGGATTCGTGTCATTTAATTTGTAACTTGACTTGAAGGTCTAAGCTCTAATTATGATTACAACATCCAATGTAAAATAAACGCACAACAATTTTATTAATGTTATTTAAACTCATTCAAATTGATCTATATAGGCCGGTAGTGGCTCGGTTGTGGTTGTAGTGGCGTCTGCACACAAGACGACGTGACCAGTCTGCAATAGTAATAAGATATAATATAAATAATAGGCCCATCAGCTCCAGCGACACCATTTTTTATTCTTGTGAAATCTTTTTTTTTTCCGTCGGGGTCACCATTTTGGGAGTGTTTAAAACCAATGAAACTCGAAGTATAGATTGATACTTTTATTGTCAAAGAAACTAATTTTTATAGAGCCCCCAATGTGTACAATGGGATGGTTTGCAACCCGAATTTTGTGGAGGGGGCATGACTCCCCACTATTGCAGACTGGTCACGTCGTCTTGTTTGCAGACGCGACAACACTTTCCTTAAAATCTTACAAAGGTCGGTTCAAATCCCCGGCATGTTCCAATGAGATATACACTTTTCTTACGTACATTTGTCATAGATATATATCAGAACATTTTTATCGGAACTTGAAAAAAGTTATCCTTATTGAATTTACCGTTCCGTGGGAATCAAATATTCCAAAAGACCACAACATGAAGTCGAATAAATATTATGATCTCACAGAAGAAATGATCAGACACACCCAAGACTCAGCTTTACGCAGTGGAAGTTGGTGCGAGAGGAGTTCCAGCAAAATCTTTGCATCACACTGAAAGAATTGGGCCTAAGCAGGTCTGCCTTCAATACATTTATGGAACGAGCTTCCAAGACGGCATTAACGGAATCATACAGTATTTTCGCGCAATAAAATTAAAAAGGAAGGCCTCCTTTTCTTAAACCAGCCTATTGTCGGTCGCAAGCCCGACTCATCTCTTACCCACACACGATGGACCCGGCACCCGCACGGTGAATCCATGGAATGCTTAGAAATTTGTCTTCCACCATCGTACACGTTAAGACGTCGGTCCTGGTTTCACTTATACCAACTTGTGGAATCGTTAATAAAATGTCATTATAAAATTGAATATCGGACCCTAGCCAACTCGTCTGCCCAGGGCGTGGCAAGTGTAGGCCAAATTCTCCAGAAATTAATGGAAGGCTCCAACAATAGAGCTCCAGAAAGCTCACTGTACCCAATTACCCGCCGTTCTTAATTACCCCACTCTCCCCTAAATTATACTAGTCAAATGCACGCGTTATAGATTCTAGTCCAAATGATCTCGTCAAACCTCGGATACGCAAAAACTAGTTTACAAAATACATGTAATCAATGATAATGACTGCTGTCGAGTGGTAATATTTGAAACAGCTTTACTGCATCGATTGCAAACATATTTCTGACATGCTCTTAGTTTGTAGTGCATTTGTAAATACAAATAGAAAATTATAACGTAAATACCTACCTACACATACTTATAACTGTAAATCTTGTAGACCAACATTTATCCAAATACAAAAACTACATATAAAGCTTTCATCAATACGTCCTTGCACACGCGGCGCAAGCACCAGGACCTTATATACTTACACAAAATTTTGCACGGTGTGCTTGACTCGCCGCCTCTGTTGTCCTCACTGAAACTAAACACGAGGCGTGGCTTGCGCCACCACACGAACACGTTTATCATAAACACATTTCGCAATAATACCTCCTTCTACAATCCCTTAATACGCATGTGTCGATTATATAATGATGCCACTAAGGACTGCTCCGACCTTGATATCTTTAACCCTAATCGACATAAATTCAGAAAGCAAATTTTAAGTGTTCTCAGTTTAAATGAAATATAGTGTTTAAGTGATTTATATCTCATTAATATTAATACTTTGTTTTTTTTTTTTTATTATATTTAAATTATTTTTATCATTTTAATTTTATTTCTGTAAATACATTTTTATATAATATCTTAGTTTTAAGTACTTTTAAATTGTAGTTTTAATAATAATTATTGCATGCACTAAAATAATTATCTGATGGAAATGTCATATGTATATGTTTAGGATCACATTCAGTCTGTCGCCTGAGAACTTTCTTCCTTGTATCATGTTTTAATGTGCATCTGTTGTATACATTGAATAAATAAATAAATACGAACAACACATCAAAGCGAAAACAAAAGTCTGTTCCAAACTCGTAACGCAAATACTATCTAATAATATTAAGGACAAAGGCAGGCTTATAATGCCGCTAGATATTTTATCCTGGCCAATAATTTTAGTCGAATTATTATTATTATTTTCCACAATATGGCGTCTGGTCGAATTATTATGTCGCCTTATTGAAATTTGATTAATGTCATCCACAGTGACACTCGCGTGATGAATCACATATCATATCATATTGTGGAAAATAATAATAATAATTCGACGAAAATTATTGGCCAGGATAAAATATCTAGCGGCATCATCAAAATCGGCCAACTCGTTTGGTCTCCAGTGTGCCACAAAGGGACAAACATACATACCCCTTTTTGCGTCGCGCTGTCGGGTAAAGATTGATTTCATGCAGATAACCGATCGGTGAAGGTCGCTCGTATACGGAACTTGAACTAAAAGAAAAGCTAGATTTATTACTATGCGTGTAATAAAACAATTTATTTTTCTCATTGTTAACTCTCAGTTTAAAAACTGGTACTGTAATAGAACCAGTTCTACAATTGTAAAGCACATTATATATTTTTCTATCAAATCCTGTTGTTGCACTATTCTGTTTTTTTAACCGCAATCGTAAAAATGTCAAAATAGTGGATACCTTTATGTCATTATTTAAAAAATACATAAGTATATATTACAAAATAAAAAATATATATTATTCCTTAATACACTGACCATGGCGGTGTGCCTTCGTCTCGGAGCCCGGACTCTCCACCCGCACCAGTGTCGATTCGGAGAACCAGTCGACCATTTCGGACATCACGGGATTTCTGGAAGTGCTGGCCGCATTCCTCGTCACGCGGCTCTCAACGACATCATCCGAAGGGCTCTTATCTCTGCTGGTGTACCCGCAATCTTAGAGCCCTCTGGGATTGTGCGGAGCGATGGCAAGAGACCCGACGGAATAACTGTTGGGCCGTAAAAACTTGGCTTGTCTCTGGTGTGGGATGCGACGTGTGTAGACACATTAGCTCCATCTCACATCCAGGCGAACTCGTCAGGCGCGGAGAGTGCGGCGTTTTCTGCTGAGAATCTCGAGTTGCGCAAATACGAGTACGCCAACCTTGGTACCGGTTACAAATTTGCACCATTTGGGGTCGAGATGATGGGCCCATTGGGACCTTTAGCTAGGCGCCTGGCCAAGGATTTGTCAAAGTGGCTGACGGAAAGGTCTGAAGACAGAAGGGCTGGCGATTATTTCTGCCAACGTATTAGCCTCGCTATACAGAGGAGAAATGTTGGCAGTCTCCTTGGGACTATTTCGGATGGGACGTCTCTAGAGGACATTTTTTATTTATAGTTTACTTTATTTTTAATTTTATTATTTAGGTAGCTTTTATATTATATTTAATGTATATTAATTTACTTCGAATAATTTATATAAATATCTTTAATTAATGTATTGTATTTGTATTTTTTTTTTCACTGCATATACAGAGTGGATTTGTGACTGTATACTTTTTCCAAAATCTGCGAATACAGTTTAAACAACAGAAATATTAAAAAAAACAATATAATATCAATAACTGAAAACATCGTTACGGATTGAGTAATTACCTTGTTTCGTTCCGATCTTCACCTTTATGTAAATTGCGACAATTACCTACCAATAACAATTCTACCCGGCAATGCTTCAAGCCATCGCTAACTGGTTTACCGCCCTCGATTCCATCCGGGTACAGCCCTAATATTTACGTTTATAATAAGGCTGACTGTTCATTGGATCATTGTATTGTTTTATTTATTTGTTTTATTTAGTTTAAAACTTTATTGCACTATGTACAAGAGGCGGGCTAGGACTAGGCATTCTGTAGCAACCAACCTTTGGGACAATGAAACCATTTGTGTTGTGAGGCACCTTTAATGTTTAATGGTGCAACCATGATTAAAATTAAACCTAAATATCATATCTATATAGACAAATACATACTAATACGTACACAATACTACATACCATAAATAGATTATATACACGACATATAATACCTACTTACACTAAGGAACAGTTTAAATAATATAGTATACCATTTTTGGAAGTGCTCTGTATGCCTAGTGTGACAGTGAAGTTTCGTAAACGCAACTATAGTAGTAGAGTTTTTTTACTAAATTTTCGATTTTCATTACTTGTTATTATAGCCAAACTTGCAATAACACGCAATGTAAAATAAAATAACGTAACTACAGCAGTTACGTTTTCCGAAACTTGCATTTTACACTAAGCACACTGTTTGGTACTTCCAGTAAATTGTTCCACAGCTTTATAGCCACTACTTCAAAAGAGTTAGACCTAAAGCCAGAGTGATGAGAAGGGATAGATAGAACATAATTATGGGACAAACGAAGAGATCTGTTATGAAATAGGTAAATTAGTCCTTGAGATATTTTGGTGTCACAGGTTCATTCAGAATAGAAAAGAAAGCAAAATTGCCTTGTGGTGTAGTGGTTAAGTTTGCTATTTAGACGCGGGTTTGATTCCTAGTCGGAACACAATAATTTATTTCATTTATTCATGATATTTTTCAAGTCGTACCTTTGCCACTTATCATGTGTCATAAACCATGCTTTTTAAATGAGCGGATTTAAATTTAGCCAATTTTAGACACAATATTTGTGATATTTATCAAGTTTGGTACGCTAGAGACATTGACAAGCTTGCCACTTGTCATGATGGCCTATAGTAAAGTTGGTTAAATGTGAATCCGGTTCTTTAAAAGCGAGGTTTCTAACCACCCCGGTAATTTAAAAGTTTTAAGATTTAGCTTGTATATTTTCATTATTTTTTTGCGTGGTAATGCCACTGAAATGTTAGATAAAGTCCATTGTGGACGTGCAGCCTTAATGGTTGATTCTTAATAAAAAATAAAAACAAGGTTGAGTTACTAGTGTGAAAGATCACATGGAGGCTTCAAAGTCAGAGAAGAGTTGCTGGCCTCGGTACTAAAGAGCACTTGATTTCGTCGCCAGTTCCCGACATGTTATCAATTATCTTGTTTCGTTATCCTGCTTCTTTAGAGCAATTTTTTATACTAAACAACTTACGCCATCCACTAATTATAGCCAATAAGTCTCTATAACTATGCTTTTTCACACTTTGCTTATAGGTCACGCAGTTAAAAAAATGGGGAATCACACTGGCTGGGAGAGCATTCCACACGTGTTGCAATAATGTAAGAGATATGAAAAGAACCATTTTGTGTATAGACTACATACCATCCCCAATTTTTAATCCATAGAAACAAAAAAAAAATCAAAATTACGGACACGACGCAATTAAAATTTATTGAAAACCTAACCCCAAAAAAGTAAGCACTTTAGCAAATTTTGGAAAAAAATCTGTGCAAGAGTCTTGCGAGACTCTTGGTCTTGCAACCATATCAGTAGTCTTGTTCTTGGTCTTGCAAAAATGCAAGACCAAGAACGTGGCATCAACCTCGCCAAGCCGTCTGGCCAGCGTGGCGAGTGTAGGCCAAATTCTCCAGATAAATGTTCTGGAAGGCCCATCTCCAGCAGTGGAGGTCTAGGACGCTTGTTCTAGGGGCTGTAATGATGAAATAGGCGTCAGTTGATGCCGGCCACTAACGATCGACGTCTGTCCCTACCACTAGCTACACAACCAACACATCTAACAAATGTTTTAACAAGGCCAGCGTTCTTTTTATCTGCCGTTAACTTGTGAACGATAATGGACTGTAGAGAAAACAAAGTATGTTTTATCAACTATTCTATTGGTAGACTCTACTAAACTGATCTAACAGGTAACTTAACATTCTTCCGAGCCACTCTTCTAAAATCTATCTAAGGTCTGAATATCTATCACTCGCACATTGCCGTCTTTGCCGGGATATTACGGTCGGCAATAATGGACGTAGAAAAAATAAATAAACTCTTATAAAAAATTATACGAGTAGTTGTCTACAATTTTTAATTCACCAAAACTAGCTACTTCCTTGTTATAATATTTTTATTTACTATTGATATTACAAAGTAAAGTACAAAGATTTAAAAATAAAATAAAATATAAACAAAACTTCACTACAAATAAAGGGTCACCCGTCGCCAAGCGAAGTTTTTCCACAAGCTCACGAGTGAACGCCAGAGCCTTCTCGGACTACGAACCCATAAGTGACATAGAATAATAATAAATAATAATATTCCGCCCTTGGAAACTTGGCAGGTCCCTGGTGTGGGATGCGACATGTGTAGACACATTAGCTCCATCACACATCCAGGCGACCTCGTCAAGCGCGGGAAGTGCGGCGGTTTCTGCTGAGAACCTCAAGCTGCGCAAATACGCCAACCTCAGTACAGGTTACGAATTTGCGCCGTTTGGGGTCGAGACGATGGGCCCATGGGGACACTCAGCCAAGCGTCTGGCCAAGGAGTTGTCCAAACGGCTAACGGAGAAGTCTGGAGATAGGAAGGCTGGCAATTATTTCTGCCAACGTATTAGCTTAGCTATACAGAGGGGAAATGTTGCCAGTCTTCTTGGGACTATCACTGAAGGGTCGTCTCTAGAGGACATTTTTTACTTATAGTTTATTTTTTATTAGGTTTAGTTTATATTTATTTTAATTTTTACTTTTATGTAGTTTTAATTTATATTGTAATTATTTTATACTGTTTGTATATTACTTCAATAAAATAAATTAAATATTAAAATTACTGAATAATAATAATAAACATGTGTCCGTCACATTCTCTCACAATAGTAACACATTGAAATTTAACTAAACAAAAATTCTTCTTAATCTCGTTCTTTTTTTTACTCTTCTGTGTAGATTCGACTAAACTTATCTAACAGGTAACTTAACATCTTTCCGAACTGCTCTCCTAAATATGGCTCCAGTGGTCACTATCACTCGCACATTCCCTTCTTTGCCGGGATATAAAAGTTATGTGTATGTATTATTAGTATTTAGTTTATTATAGTATTTATTATTTTAGTTTAAATAATATTGCATATTTATTACATAATCATATTTCTCTAATTGCACCTACCTTACGTCTTTAATGTTCTACAATGTCCCTAAGGTTAGCTGTCAGAGACTGTCTAGCGACATTAAGTCCGCCCCTTGTATATATTGTGCAATAAAGTTTTAAATAAATAAATAAAAACGGTGGGCGATAATGGACTGTAGAAAAAATAAATAAAGTCTTATTAAAAATGATTGTTTTCTACAATTTTTCATTTACAAAAACTAGCTACTTCCTTGTTATAAAAAAGACACCAACATGTCAAAGATGTCATGTAACAAAAAAAAAAAAAACATGTGTCCGTTTTAAGTCTTGTTTCAAGCGGTGTTATTTTATTTTTATGTATATATGTATATCACTATGGCAAGTTTATAATATTAGTTTTACTTGAAAGTAAAAATAAACATTTGACATCATTGCAAATGGCACATAATTTCAACGAGAACAACAAATAGGAGGTAGGCTGTAGGTAATTTACCCAGTCTGCTGGGGCGGGAAAATATCAACCGTTCATGCCGATAAACCCAGTAAAGTGTATATCCACACGTTTCGGGATCAGGCTCGAATTGCCGTGATGTCCAATCAAGCCGTCATAGTGTTAGGGACTGATGTCAGTCTGATTCCAGTTGCTACCTTAATATATTCATGGACCTTGCGAGTCACTTACTATCAGGTGGAGGCAAGGTCACATGTCGTGCTAGCATAAAAAAAAAACATAAAAAAACACCACTTCAAGCCACCATTACATTATCATTTTAATAAATTCAAGAAAATGTCAAGTAAGTAACATTTATATGTTATTATTTGCTCATATTGTGGTCTATGATAACAAGTGGTATTTGAAGCATTGGTGAATGTATTTATTTTTAAGCAAGCTCATTGTACGCTACCAATTTATATGTCGAACAAAGGTATAAAAAATCATCAGTGTCTCGCTCGGCTAGCTGTGACATATGCAAGTATTAAAGTCATTGAATTATATGTAAAGACCTGTCTCCCTAGCATGGGCTGTGATATACATTTAAAAAGGCCATGGAAATGTCAAAAGTTACTTATGGACTTATATATGGTGCTGAATGAAGCCATCCTACATTGTATCCTGATGCTCAGTGAGACATTACCACAAAGCCTAATATATATATAAATAAATGTTGTATATAACTGCCTCCGTGGTCTAGCGGTTAAGTCCGTGGATTTAGACTTGGAGGTACCGGGTTCGATTCCTGGTCGGGACACAAAATTATTTAATAATAATTCTCGAAATATGTATATTTGTTGTTGTTAAAAACCCTGACTACTTCAAAAAGAGTATTAGAAACCAAAATTTACGTCAGATAAATGAAACAATGTTAGTAATACCAATATGTATAAGTGAACTGTTTAGAAGGAACTGTTACTATATGTCGATTAAAATATTTAACAATATCCCAACAGAAATAAAACAAGTACCAGTAAAAATGTTTAAAAAGGAACTGTATAAATGGCTGGCAAAGGGCTGTTTCTATAATATTGGCGAGTTCTTTGAGCGGAATAATAACTAAAAGAATTTGTATGACATATTTTATTTTATTTTTTGTTTGTTATTATTAACATAAAATTGTTGTATGTATTGACCTAAATTATGTAATGATGACTTAATGATAAGAATATATTTAAACTAAACAATTTTTGCATGCCACAACAATGGCTAAATGTGCAGAGCCAATTTACTAACCATATTACTGTATGTACCACATTTAAAGCAAATAAACGATTTTGAATTTGAATTTGAATAATGTAAATAAAAATACATTTAATTATTATTTAATTTTTTTGTGATATTTACAGAGTTTGGTACGCTGGAGACATCGACGAGCTTGCCACTTGTCCTAATTGGCCTATAGTAAAGTTGGCTAAATGTGAACCCGCTTATTCATAAGCGTGGTTTCTGACCACCCCGAAAGGGAAACGGTCGTGATGATACTTTACTTTCTGTTACTATTAATTTATTACTGTTGTAACATATTAGTATAAGATGTTTTATACAATAAAATATTTGAATTTGAATTAAAAAAAATAAAAATTGGTTTCGTAAATAAAGTGAGATACAAAAAAAAAATTTTTTTGTTTTGCAAATATGGTAATCTTGCAAAATATTTTATTTTATTTGTGGGTACACGTCGATGGCGCTGGACAAATTTAGTATTAAGAGCTTGTGCTTCCCTCTCGCTCGCACAATACAACATTTTTAAAGATTATTCAAATCTGAGTGTACTTTCGTGAAATGTAGTCAATTAACTTTCTCGGAAATAAAATTACCTACATTTTAGACATATATCCACTATGATATACCTAATACTTTGAATTATATTTAAAAAAGCTGTATTGTACAAGCGAGTTAAAAAAATTATTAGAATATTCATTGAGATCCAATAAAATCTATTTGCATCATTTAGATCTCTATCAATTATTTAAAAAACAGTGTTGAAGAACGCGGTTCGATGTTAAAATACTTAAAAAATGGCAAACGTATTTAGATATTGCACAATAAACAAAAACACATTTAAATGTACATAGGCGAACCTAATGACTAGTGACATTTTCTACCAGCTAACCTTTGGGATAGTGAGCAATGATTGTGGGCGCATTAATCACTAATTTAAAATCGAGTTGAAAAAAATCTTTAACTATTCTAGCAACTAAAACTGAAATACTTATACACAAATCTATAATAACACAAGTACATATAATACATAATCAGTATATATAAAATACCTACAGTATTATACCAATTTAGAGAGGTTATGTCGAATCGTCTTGCTTTTTGTGAAGGTGTAAGGTAAGTAAATGTTTAAAACACTTAAGTGAGGCTTTTCGAACGTTAAGTGGAAGTCGGTTCTTTACTGTAAAAGAATATGAACATCTGCTGGAAGAATGTGTCGGAATTTATAATTGATTGTTGGTAAAGGAACGAAGCGCACAACTGTTTGTGTCGCATGTATTTAGTCTCAAGATTACCAACCAAAACGAAAGAAATGCCCGGGCCTATATAAGTTATAGTACAAAGTGTTTCATTGCAAGTCGATGAAGATAAAAAGCACCTGACATTTAACTAATTGAGGGTCATTGTCTTATGTAAATGTCGAGTACAATAATGCAACAATCAAGCTTTTGTAAAGACAATTTTACATCGATTAAAGTCACATTTAGCATCGTTAGGATAGTTATAATTATTATTATAGCCACTACGAGTATAATGTCCTATAGATCTCTGCAGCTAAAGAGTCTTCTAGTTGTCTTTTGAATATGTCGAATACAATAATGTCACGCTTTTATAGACATAATTATATATCGATCAGACTCATATCTATAGATAACATCGTTAGGATGGGTTTATTGTACAATTATCATTAATACCACTATAGTGATATCTGCTGCTAAAACGTATTTTAGTTGTCTTTTGAATATGTCGAATACAATAATGCAACAGTCACGCTTTTATAGACATAATTATATATCGATCAGACTCATATCTATAGATAACATTGTTAGGATGGGTTTATTGTACAATTATCATTAATACCACTATAGTGATATCTGCTGCTAAAACGTATTTTAGTTGTCTTTTGAATATGTCGAATACAATAATGCAACAGTCACGTTTTTATAGACATAATTATATATCGATCAGACTCACATCTATAGATGAAATCGTTAGGATGGGTGTACAATTATCATTAATGCCACTATAGTGATATCCGCTGCTAAAAAGTATTTTAGTTGTATATCGAGTACAATAATGCAACATTTAAGCTTTTATAGACATAATTTCATATCGTTCAGAGTCACATATCGTCATGATCGTAGAACAGTGACGGATCTGCTATATTTAAAATTTTCATGGCGGCCATTCAACTGATATTTCAGCTGTTTTTTTGTCACTTCTTTTTTAAGTTACTAGTATTAACTTAAATAACTCTCATAATAAGTGCAAACCTTCTAGATTTCATTTTGGAACCCTTTTTAACATTTGCACTATAAATTACAGACCACAAACAATATAAAACTTTAGGTATATAAAATCAGATTTTTTAAACCAAGTTATTATAAAATTGTTCTACGATCATGACCATATATATTTAGCGTCGTTCAGATGGGTTTATTTTAGTATTATTTTAATATTAAATTATTATTATAGCCACTAAAACAGACTTCTATATATCACCGCAGCTAAAAAGTATTTTAGTTGTCTTTTGAATATGTCGCGTACATACATATTTATATCGATCAAAGTCACATACATACATAACATCGTAAGGATAGGTTTATTGTACAAGTATAATCCTACCCCACTAAGTAGGTCAGAAACCACGCTTTTCTACGGAATAAGTTCACATTTAGCCAACTTTACTATAGGCCCATCATGATGCAAGTTCGTCGATGTCTGAACTGCACCAGACTCAAGAAATAACACAATTAATTTAAATGTGTTATCGACCAGGTATTCTGCTATGATATTATATATAAAAATAGAGATATTATAAATTTAACAAGTAAAAGTGCAAATAGCCAGTCAATAAAGTCAAAGTCAAATAAAGTCAAAATATCTTTATTCACGTAAACCTATTACAGGCATTTATCATTAATTTAATTATTTTGAATGATTCTACTCCTGCTAATAGAAGACTAAGCAGCAAAGTGGTCCAATAAGTAAGCTGTTAGCAGAAGACCAGCAGCTTAGCAAATTCCAGTGACCTGTTAATGTTTAATCTGACTGAGAAAGGAATCTGCAAGGAAAACTCAGCTATATCAGATTTACAAAATAAAACATATACAAAACTGCACCACAACGATCAATTAATAACCTTTTAAATTTAGTTATCAGTACCTATGAGAATACAATACCTGGTACAGCAGTAACCCACCAGGCAAGTCAGAATTAAGGTAGACTACATGCCTATGTGCAACCCGAAAGTCGACAAAACGCAAAAACCTCTGTTAATTTAAGAACAATAAATTGAACGTATTCGGCAGAGGTCCCAGGCCCCCACAGCAGCACCCGATCACGGACATAACGCATGTGCCAGCCATCCCCCCGCTCAACCAGGCCCTTAGGGTGCGGACCGGGACCCGACACACGTGCCACCACTGCAATGACCTTCTAAGGAAGGGGCGACCACCGAACACGCCACACCATGAGAACCTGAACACTAAGAATGACTTTCGAGACACACACAAGCATAAACATAACAATTACTTCCTAAGTACCCAAATGTTGCCGTGCAATTCCGTTAACAAACTTATATATTAGTTAATAAAATAATAAATACATAATAGTAACTAAATGTTACATAAAAATAATTATATTATAATAATAAGGTAATAAAAAATATTACTGTATCACAATAAACAGTATTTACTAATTAGTCAATAATGTATTAGTAACTAATTGTTACATTCAAAATATTTCTCAAATTCAAATTCAAATTCAAAATCTTTATTTGCTTAAAAATATGGTACAATGTAGTAGATGAAATATAAAATTAAGATCAGCATATTTTTACTGTCTCCAGCATGCAAATTTTTACAAATCTATAAAATAAAAACATTGTTCTCCATAAAAACTGTAAAGTTAATCAAAAATAAAAATAGATTATTAAAAAAGTACCTAATGTGCTATTAACTAATTCTCTAATCTTTGCAGAGCGGCAATATTCCACACATCTTTGTCATTAATAAAATCAATAATTTTATAATATGCTATTGCAATTAGAATTTTCTTAATACTACTTTTAAATTTAGTTTCCCCTAATTCTGTTACAGGTTTTGGTAATTTATTATATAGTCTAATACTATTTTTCTGCCAGTTTTATGTTTTATACTAGTACGGCATGTGACCAAGGTCTATTATTGTTAGCAACTGGAATCAGACACTTCTGACTGACATCAGTCCCTAACACTCACACAGCTTGAATGGGCATGACGGCAATTCGAGCCTGATCCCGAAACGTGTGGATACATTGCACTGGGTTTATCGGCACGGACGGTGAATACTTCCCCGCACCGGCAGACTGTGTTATCACCATCACCACCTATTTGGTAGTTTATCAGCACTATGCCTAATTACAGAAAATAAACGAATTGATTTGAGGTTAGCCTAGATATAAACCTAGTAATTAAAGTATCATTACGACCGTATCCCTTTCGGGTAGTGAGAAACCATGCTTGTTTTTAATGTAGCAGATTTACATTTAGCCAACTTTACTATAGGACCATCATGACAAGTGGCAAGCTCGTCGATGGTTCTAGCGTACCAAAAGATCAAGAAAACATACAAATTATATGTTTAAATTTAGATATTAATGTCTTTCTGTATTTTATTCTTAATATTGTTTACTGCATGCTGTGTACAAATGTTAGGTTGACAAACTTACTACTTATTTATATCACTGTATTTTGTCAAATGTGTTGTCTGCTAACTGTTTTTTGTACCTTAATAAATAAATAAAAAACAAATTAAATAATTGATTGTGTCCCGACCAGTAATCGAATGCAGTAAACTTAGTGCATGATGTTTTAAATATTTGACTTGTAATATTTTGTGCAATAAATTCTAATTTTGATTGTTTTATTACAGGTAAAAAAGCTGTTATTTTAAAGGTTTGTTATCAAATAAAAATAGAACCTAATATTCAAGGTGATATTGTAATAGTTGAAATAATTACAGAATTATGCAAATTCTTTAAAATGCTGTTGACATTATAAAAGTGGTGGATCCCACCATAAATCACATAAACTTGATTGTTGAATGTTTTGGGAAAATATTCTGACCAATTAAAATAACGAGATTACAATATCACCTTAGCACTTAAGGTCTATAGGGTTTGGTTCTGTTACAGTGCATTATCGATCATGTGAATACAAATATACTGCCTCCGTGGTCTAGCGGTTAAGTCCGTGGATTTAGACTCGGAGGTACCGGGTTCGATTCCTGGTCGGGACACAAAAATATTTATTTATGTAAATGTATTTATTTATTTTTATTTATTTATTTTTATTTAAAAACTTTATTGCACAATGTACAAAAGGCGAAGCTTAATGCCGTTAGGCATTCTCTGGCAGTCGACCTTGGGGACAAAGGAGATATCAAATAGAAATATGAGACGGTGCAAAAATAAGAGTTAAAAGAGACAGATTTTGCTATAACTAATACTTAACCTAATATCAAATACATATACTACTTAATATACATCATATATAAACCTACATATACTCATATATACATAATACATACATACACATATAACTACATAATAATTAGAATAAACTAAAAACACACATTAAAATAGTATTATTTATTTATTGGGACTTAATTAAATGTGTAAACACAAGCCTTCTAAAGGTGGCTCTATTCGGTGCTTGACGAATACTGACTGGAAGGCTGTTCCAAAGGGATGACGCTGCGACTACGAAAGACTTTGAGACAAAGTTAGAGTGATGGGAAGGGATAGAAAGGACGGAGTTTTGTGAAGATCGAAGAGTTCTGTCGTGAAAGGAGCTGAGGAATGAGAAGAATTGTTTTAGGTATATAGGAGTATTAGGTTCATTTAATATTGAGTAATTTACATAATATTTAATTTATTTGTAATATTTCTCGACTTTGGTACGCCTGGAGACATCGACGAGCTTGCCACTTGTCATGATTGGCTTATAGTAAAGTTGGCTAAATGTGAATCCGCTTATTTATAAGCGTGGTTTCTGACCACCCCTAAAGGGAAACGGTCGTGATGATACTTTACATATATATATGTATATAACAGAAGCAAACACCTTAAAAAACTTTATTTATACCAGAAAACATACGAGTAAGTGATTATAATATACATCAATAAATGGGGTCAGTCCATGTTCGACATTAGTTTTGATCTAAAGAAAATTTCCTGTATTACATTACTAGCTGATAGTGTCATTTATAAGGATTAATTTTTAGCAAGTAATATCAAATGTCAATAGACAGTAGCCATCTTAAAAAAATCAACTTGTGTTGTATCCCAATTTCATTAGCGTATTTTAATATATAAAAAGTGGTTTACATTTCGATAATGGTTTTTTATACTAGCGCGACATGTGACCTTACGCCCACCTGATGGTTAGTGACGCGCTAGATCCATGAATGTTAGCAACTGGAATCAGACACTCATGACTGACATGAGTCCCTAACACAATGCCGGCTTGACTTGAGCTTGACGACAATTCGAGCCTGATTCCGAAACGTATGGATACACTTTACTGGGTTTATCAGCACGAACGGTGGATACTTCCCTGCCCCGGCAGACCGGGTAAATTAAGTCCATCAGTCCGCCTACCACCTATTTGTTGTTCTCGTTGAATGTATGTGCCATTTGCAATGATGTCAAACCCAAACAAGCGCGGCGTGGCGAGTAAAAAAAATAGTTGACATATTAAATTGCAACACAATACTATATACATAGCAACCTGAGCCGTTAAACTAGTACACTTTCAAGATAGTATTATAATTAATCATTGTGAAAATGTCATACACTTTTAATGTATGACGATATGTTGATATCTTCCTATAATATGTATATGTCAGGCGACGATAACAATTGACATTTACCGTTAAATGTCAGACTTAACTATTGTTCTTTTTTTTTTGTCGTCGTAACACAAGATGTGACCTAATTCCTGGTTATTTTTATACATACATTATAAAGTAAAAAAAATGTTTGCCATTCGGGGTGGTCAGAAACCACGCTTATAAATAAGCGGATTTACATTTAGCCAACTTTACTATAGGCCAATCATGACAAGTGGCAAGCTCGTCGATGTCAGCGTACCAAACTCGAGAAAATCACAAATAAATTAAATATTAATTAAATGCTTATATCTCTATATAATAATCTTAATAATACAAGGAAAATACCATCTTTTCTCTATGCTTATTTATTTCCGAATAACAATGACAAATAATAACAATCTAGACATAATATTTTTATAAAACAATCATAAGTAAAACGTGTTTTACTATCCAACACCCTCCCTTAAGCTATGTTCACTTACAATCAATAATAATACAAAATTCATAAAATAAAACCAGACCCTTCTTACTTAAAACAATAGATAACAAAACAATAATAATAAATTTAATTTAATATCCCTAAACACATTTTTTCAGCACAAAATACATTCTTGGAACCGGGCAATGCTTTCGTAAATATGTCAGCTATCATATTTTGTGATATGTTATTTTAGTATTGCATTATGACGCGGCCTTGCTAGTGTTTTTTTTTTATTCTAAGTAATTTACGTTCACTATAATAATCTTTACTGATCGGTTAGCTTGCGAGGAAATATAAAAAAACTAGGAAACTAATGGAACTACTCTAGTTTTTTCTATTTTTTTTTTGTGAATTTGTAACATGCAAATACTTAATAATACCGTTATCAACAGCTAGGAGTCTATTTTCAGGGTTTTACCCAATAAAAAGCATAATATACTTTTTCCCATGAATACGTAGTGTTGTTAATAAATAGACAGACAGTGTGGTCGTCCAGGCCCGGATGGCTAATGGGCCTGGGTTGGGGATGGGGATATTCCCCCGTTTTCCCCGGCAGGATCTCAGCGGGTAACCACCCCCTGGTAATTCATGCACGTTTAGTGCTGGGCGGTGTTACTGGTATAAAAGCGCCCGTGTGGCTCACGAACCCAGGGGGTCTAGGTTCGACTACTTCAGCTCTCCTCCAAGAGCACTTCTCTAGGAAGCGGTCTCCCGTTGGTGGGCCGAGCGCAAGACGGAGCGATATTCTGAAGATGCTTGAAGTGTCCGTTGTCGGCCCGATAGAACATACGTCTAGTCAGGCCGACGACAAATTCCTCAATAGTAGGCATCTCCAGATCTCGAGCTATGACGGAATTACGCACGAACCATGGTGCTCGGGAGATCACTCTGAGCGATATGTTCTGCTGACTTTGGATCTTTTCCCTATTAGTCTTGGCCAGAAGGTGGTGCCAGGCTGGCGCAGCTGTTAATAAATAAATATTTCCAGACAGGTCACACAGCGCCATCTAATTTCCGTGGTAAGCTACGAGGCTTGTGTTACGGAAACTAAATGGTTGATAAACTACATATTACACTTTTTTTTTTTGTAAATATATTATACATATAAACACCCAGACCGAGACAAATTATACAATGTACAACTTGCCCCAGGTGGGAATCGAACCCACCTCCCGAGTTCACGGCAACGTTTGTTACCACTAGACCACGGCGGCGGTCAAATTCGCTTAATATTTAAAATTCGGTTAATTCTATGTACTTATGGATTAGGAAGACTGGAAATTATTTCTGCCAACGTATTAGCCTCGCTAAACAGAGGGCAAATAAATGTTGCCAGTCTCCTTGAGGGGAAGTCTGTGTATGACAGTTTTTTTTTATTAGCTTGATATTTCATTTCATTACAGCCCCTAGAACCACAGCATTCTAGATCTCCACTGTAGGAGATGGGCCTTCCAGAACATATATCTGGAGAATTTGGCCTACACTCGCCACGCTGGCCAGACGGGTTGGCGAGGATATGATGTAAATTTTTAATGACAATTTATTAACGATGTTGGTATTAGTGCAACCGGGACCGACGGCTTAACGTGCACTCCGAGGCACGGGAACGGTGGTGTTGTAAATCTATGACAAATGTGCACATGCAGGGGGTTTGAGTCTACCTTTGTAGGATGTTAAGAGAAGCGTTCTTACAACCGATCCACCACTGCTCTTAATTAGTTTTATATTTCATATAATTTTCATTATTAAAGTAGGGTTTTTTGGAGTTCTTCGCGCCATTTTTAATCGACATGTCAAGTACAAGTATTTGTTTTGTAAATTACTTTTCTTTGGATATTGTTAGTCAAAAGTGGTGTGATTTTGTTTATTAATGTGCTACAATGTGAATAATTATGAAACACGATAAATTGGCCTTTTAGGACACAAGTTACAGTTATTTTTTTGCGGTTTTCCCGCGCTGTGATTATACCCGACGTGTATAAAAAATAAACTATTATCTGACATTCTGCCGCGTTCACAGGTGGCGCTGGAGGGCTATAGTTGTAATATTTTCATTTGTTGTTGCTTTTGTTAGTTGTATTGTGTATTTGTAAAGTAACTTATACATTTCTATTCGGATATTTTACGTATTCTTCTTCTCAGTTGTTTATTTTGCTTTCAATGAAGTTTGTAACATACTTTTATCATTTAACTCTGTAACTGTAAGTATTACTTTTAGTCATAGTTCTCATTATTTTTTAGTTTTTAAGTATTGTTAATATTATTATTTAAATTTCTTAAACATATAATGTATCATAATTGAATGTAGTTTGACATGTTGTGGTCACCTGTTACTGGGGTACCATTCACTAATGTTTTTTTTTTACTGTTTGCTTCTATTGATAGAATTGGATTCAATGTGTACTCTGTTGGTGATCCTAATTAAATAAATAAAATAAAATAAAATTGGAGAAAAGCATAAAATTCTGCAACATCTGAAATTTGATGATAACCTTATTAACTCAGAAGAAATAAATATGTAAGACTTGGCTGTATTTGCTCTTCGCCTTCCCTATCACCTCATTCATCATCCTCAGGAGAAGAGAACATAAACAGTTGTTTTTTTATTTTATTCCATTTATAAGCAACCATGTTAATTAAAATAAAAACAACTAAAAAATCTTTTAAATAATTTAAGAATTCACCTGCCACGATTAGAATAATATGACCCCTAATTGACCTTTGGATTTTAGATCTAAATCACGATCGTATGCAAGGTTACCCAATCTGTGCAGTGTGAGAGGCTATCCTTGAACCGCATATAATTAATTTAATCAAATGACCATCCACGCTCATCCTTTCTAATAGCTTTGCTAAACTAAAGTGGTACGCGAGAGAATTCTTGTTTGAAATATTTGAAAGGTATCCGGAGTAACTTATATCATAGATACATAATCTCACACAGTTCTAGATTATTACACACTAAGAATAATTAATATTTTATAATAATTCTTACTTAGACGAGAATTGTTGTATCCTAAGCCTAATTAGAGAATTAAAAAGTAAACTGTCACAAGTTCATTTGTCCCTCAAATTCTGCAGCATCTGGAATTTGATGAACCCCAACTCGGTTATGAACTCTGTTATGAACATATATTATGCAAATAAATTACGTCTTTAGGACTGATGTATTCTGTACAATGTCCTTTAAAGACAATTAAAAAAAAAAAAAACATTTGTCCCTGGAGTTCTTCGCGCCATTTTGCGTGGACATGTCAAGTGCAAGTTTTTGTTTTGTAAATTAATTTGCTGTGGATATTATTGGTCAAAAGTGGTGTTGTTTTGTTAATGTGCTACAATGTGAATAATTATGGAAAACGATAAATTGGACTTTAAATATGGGGCACAAGTTGCAGTTTATTTTTTTCGGTTTTCCCGCGCTGTGGGCTCCCACATTTTACCCAACGTGTTTGGGCTATAATGCCGCGAGTGACTCCAAGTAAAGCATCAAATTTTGCAGCATCTGGAATTTGATGATCCCCAACTCGGTTATGAACTCTGTTATGATGATATATTATGCAAATAGATTACGTGTTTAGGGCTGATGTATTCTGTACGATGTCCTTTAAAGACAATTAAAAAAAAAAACCATTTGTCCCTGGGAGTGTGAATTCCCGCCTTTTGCACAGGCTTTTTTGTGTTGTAAATTAATTTACTGTGGATATTGTTATACAAAAGCGGTGTTATTTTGTTTAATAATATGTTACAATGTAATAAATTGTGGAAAACTACAAATTTGAGCAGAATTATACATATAGAGCATAAGTTGCAGTTTTTTTTTTGCGGTCTGCCTGCGCTGTGAACTTCCATATACAATGCGTATTAGCGTGATATTGGCGCGAATTATTCCTTGAAAGACATCACATACTTTTGTGTCAATAAAGATTTTTATTATTATTATAATGAATAAATTACGGGATTAATGTATTCTGTACAATATCCTTGAAACTTTAAAATTAAAAAAAACATTTATTTATATAAAACTTTATTGCACTATGTACAAAGGGCGGGCTTAATGCCGCTAGGCATTCTCTAGCAGCCAACCTTATTCGACGAGTTCGCGATGGCGATGGTTTGTTATAAACATATATAGTTGCAATATATCTTAGTTGTTTTACTATACGGAACACATAACGTTGAATTTTATTAAAATAATATTAATTTTCTTTACATTTTTCTCCTTTCGAGAAACATATATTAATATTACATCTCGTTTATGTTATATTTATTGCATTTCATATTAATTATATAATTCTTTAATGCGCACAAAATATAAAATAATGTACATAGGCGAGCATAATACCGTATGGTATTCTCTACCAGCTGACCTTTGGGAGAGTGAGAAATTATTATTACGGGTCCAGAGAAAGAAATAAGAAAAATAATAATAATTTAAATCAATCATAAATATACCGTAGTAAGTATAAATAACATACCAATATATAAATATATCATACGATATAATAAATACTAATATAATAATTATCAAGTATGTAATTAATAAATGTTTGAATATATTTAAAGATGGAGCCTCTCAAAATATCTTTATTCACGTAAACCTATTACAGGCATTTATGAAACGTCATTAATTTAATTCTTTTAAATGATTCTACTCCTGCTAGTGGAAGACTAAGCAGCAAAGTGGTCCAATAAGTAAGCTGTTAGCAGAAGACCAGCAGCTTAGCTATCTGATTGACTAAGGTAGCCTGTGTCATTGGCGAGCTGCAAATAGTAAGAGAAAATCTGGTGGAATCATCATCAACTTTTAGGTTTAATAATTTCCGTTCAATCAGATGCAAGATATAATTACTTTCTATATCACTTTCTTTCCGGTTCTTAATAATAATTTATAATCAAAGTGAATTCACAACATCAGTAAAATTTTATAAAAGTAAGTTTCTGAGAAAATCGTTATAAAAAATTACAAAAAAAATATAACTAAATTATTTTTGGAAACAAATAGTAAGTAGGTAGATATGCATTATAATCAAAGAAATAGGTAAGAAGAAGCATGGGTTGTTATTTTCATACAAAATATACTATATTATATATAAATATAGATATAGTGAGCATTAATAAAATTATTACAATCAATAAAAAATGTATCAAAGTCAAAGTCAAAATATCTTTATTCACGTAAACCTATTACAGGCATTTATGAAACGTCAATAATTTAATTATTTTGAATGATTCTACTCCTGCTAGTAGAAGACTAAGCAGCAAAGTGGTCCAATAAGTAAGCTGTTAGCAGAAGACCAGCAGCTTAGCAAATTCCAGTGAACTGTTAATGTTTAATCTGACTGAGAAAGGAATCTGCAAGGAAAACTCAGCTATATCAGATTTACAAAATAAAACATATACAAAACTGCACCACAACGATCAATTAATAACCTTTTAAATTTAGTTATCAGTACCTATGAGAATACAATACCTGGTGCAGCAGTAACCCACCAGGCAAGTCAGAATTAAGGTAGACTACATGCCTAAGAAGTCGACAAAACGCAAAAACCTCTGTTAATTTAAGAACAATAAATTGAACGAATATACAAGTATACTAAGCAAATTGGTAATAATGGTTGGACCGTAATAGGTAATAATCCACATTTATCTATGTTACGCACAACATTACCGTAAACATGTTAAACAATACTTATAAACTACTTAAATAAGATCGTCGCTGAAAAGAGGCCGTGTCAACTATGTGTAAATTCGTAGCTGTAATGGCCGAGTCAGTTTACTATCTAACAGTAGGTAATCATAAAAATAAATGAAAAAAAACGAAAAAATAACCTAGTTCGTGGCTGTATATGGGCCGTGTCAACTTATATTCTACTTACATCTAAAATGTCAGTAAAACAACAAAATCAATTTGAAAGTGGACGTCGAACATGACCATAACAAGCCGTTAATCCTTACATAAGTCCATGACATTCAAATAATTTCAAGATGACATTTAATTTTATTGTGCTGTTTATTGAATAGACACTTCTTAATTGATTTTATCTGTAAATGATGTGTAATCGCCTTTCCAATTTGTCCACTTGACGTTCAAATTACCAATTTTGTAATTTACTATGAATGAGACATAAATGATTTGGTTCATTATTTAGAAGCTAATTAAAGTACTGAGCACATTTTAATATAAAATGTTTTTTTAAATATTTTTTTTTTATGATATCTAACGTTTACTAGAAAAACTTCTAAGTTTTAAAGATTTTTTTAAAACAAATTACTGAGCAATGCATGTAGCTAATGTCAACCTTATAGCTAGTCTTTTTAAAATTTATTTTTGTGTGCAACTTTGATAGCGCCATCTATGATCGACTTGAGAAACTTTTTTATCTAATGGTCGACTGAGTAATTATTGGAGCCAATATCAACCTTATGATTAGTGAATTATGGCTATAATTGTGTGTATCTGGAATAGCGCTGTCCGTGATCAAGTAGTAAAACTATTTCTAAATGACAACTTCTAGTGTTTCGTATATTATGATTCAAAACTAAAGATATAATACTATAATCAACATTTCCTTACCAATATAAACCGTTGGCGCGGTGGTGGCTCGGTTGAAAGAACGCGTTCCTTAAATCCTACAAAGGTCGGTTCAAACCCCCCCGGCATGTACCAATGAGAAATACACTTTTCTTACGTACATTTGTCATAGATTTACAACACCACCGTTCCCGTGCCTCGGAGAGCAGGTTAAGCCGTCGGTCCCGGTTCCACTAATATCAACTTGTGGAATCGTTAATAAATTGTCATAAAAATTGACATCAAATCCTCGCCAAGCCGTCTGGCCAGTGTGGCGAGTGTAGGCCAAGTTCTCCAGATATATGTTCAGGAAGGCCCATCTCCAGCAGTGGAGATCTAGGACGCTGAGTTCTAGGGGCTGTAATGATGAAATGATGATAAACCGTTGTATATATTGCCAATAATACAAAATTAAAAATTTTATAGTGCACGTCGGTAATGACTCTCGTACACTAATTAATTATATACTGATTGGAAATGCAGCAAAATATCTCCTTGCCCGCGACAGTCGGAACCCTCCAGGATGACCTGAAGATGGGAACCATCGAGCAGTTCGTGGCCAGTCCTTCGAAATCCATGTTCCATCTTCGACCATCTTCGTGTCATCGCATCTCGTCACGCACGGCCACCTGAGATTCTGGGGGCTGAGGCGTAACCAGCACAGTCTGACTAAACTGTATGAAGATTATTGAACATGTCTCAAGAGAAACTATCCCAGAGGTGCCACAGATCCTTTATTGGTCCCTTCCTCGGTGGTTCACGCTCACGTAAAACAAGCAACCGGGCGGGTCGTCGCCCGCCGTGATTAACGCAACCTAAATGAGGATCACCCCAGAGCGTTCCGTTCCAGGGCGAAGATAACTACTACGTACTAATTGGTCTAGCTTTGATTCTCATACCGTTTATTTTCTTGCCCTTTCTTGTTATATATTTAATCTATATTAGTAAAAGAGTTTTTTTTCAATATTTGGCCTCGTTTCCACCCAATAGTAAGCGGCGCCGTAGTTTAACATCAAATCAATATTCAAATCGCACCAGAATGACTCATTTTTCAATATATAAATAATTAGCATGAATATTTGAAATTGGACACATATCACGTCCTTGCTTTACTATAATAGGGTGACCACAAAAATATTAGCTTTCATATATGGCGGCATAGTGGGAGGGCATGTTATTTGTGGATTTTCGAAATATCAAAAGTGAAGGTTGTTGGGATGTCATTCCTAAATGTTTCTGTAAATTTAAATGTTAGAAATTAAGGAAAAATCATCAATGGATATTTCTTAGGCCATCGGATCTCATTTATTTTTGAGATGATTATGACGGAAGTTATGTTTTTAAAGAAGCTTTCAGTCACTTTTAATATATTATACACGAAGTACATTTGTGATAGATTTACAACACCACTTTTCCGGTATCGTTTCCACTTTGCTTTTCTTTAAGTCGTATTATTAAGTGACGTCACTCACGCTCACTAATATTTTTAAGGTAATGTTCTTAAGCCGACAGACGCATTCAGCTAGGATGGGCGGCATTCGGGAAGCTGCGCCACATCTTCCTATCAAACATACCCCAGTCTTTGAAGACGAGAGTTTTCAACCAGTGCGTTCTTCCAGTGCTGTCGTACGGAGCAGCAGTGGACACTAACAGTGAGTCTGGTCCACAAATTTAAGGTCGCTCAGCGGGCTATGGAGAGAGCTATGCTCGGTATTTCTCTAATGGATAAAGTCCGAAACGAGGAAATCCGTCGGAGAACCAAAGTTACTGATATAGCCTTCAAAATTAGTAAGCTGAAGTGGCAATGGGCTGGACATGTCTGTCGTAGAACCGATGAACGATGGAGTAGACGAGTTCTAGAGTGGAGACCACGTACGGGAGACGCAGAGTGGGTCGACCCCCCGCTAGATGGACGGATGACTTGAGGAAGGTCGCTGGTGGGGGTTGGATGAGGGTGGCAGGAGATCGTGTGAAGTGGCGAGCCTTGGGGGAGGCCTATATCCAGCAGTGGAGAGACACAGGCTGATGATGATGATGGTTCTAAAATCTAATATCATGTATTTATTTTGGATAAATATAAATTATTTCTTTAAATAAAACTAAAATTTGTGTGATTTTAGGTACTCTGATAAAACAAAAAACCCATTATTTTGCGACAAAAGGTAGTTAGTTGACCAACTACCCTATTATCTAAAAGTTATTAGGTGTCAAAGTTGTTTTGGAATTGCATCCGTGTTATGACGTTTAGTACCACAAACCGCATGCATTCAGTTACATGATCTTACAGCGAACTGCAAAATGATATATTAAGATAACGACTAGGCTACAACTTCGTGGAATAAGCTTTTTATTTATTTATTTATATTATATTTAGTGCAAAAGACCGCGTGGCCGAAGCCTCATACGCTGGTCTGTCCAGATCCGCACCTCACTAAATACCCAGATGCACGATGCCCTACATGCAGCCGTGAACAGACCCGAATGGTGCAGCATCGTCCGGGACAAAGTGATCCGTGGAGGGGGTCACGACCCTCAGCAGTGAGGAGAACGACGCAAAGAGGAGGATTGAAGTAATATACAAACAGTATATTTCTAGAGTTTGGTACGCTGGAGACATCGACGAGCTTGCCACTTGTCATGATTGGCTTATAGTAAAGTTGGCTAAATGTGAAACCGTATCCCTTGCGGGATAGTCCGCAAGGGATACGGTCGTGATGATGATGGTCTCTATAGAATTTCGAAGCTCGATTTTAACAATATTATTAATAATTTATGGAGATTTTATACACATTGAACAATGATGTTTCCAGTATTTTTATACTAGAACGATATGCGACCTTGAATGTTAGCAATCAGACACTTATGACTAACATCAGTTCACTCACTATTAATTAACTCTTGCAAAAATATTAAAATATTATGAATAAAACAAAATGTCATGTTAAGCTTAACTAGATGCTTTTTCACACTTTGCTTGAAGGACTTCAGGTTATAGAAATAGAGACTGGAAAAGCATTCCACCTGTGCGAGTTCGGTCGCGGAATGGAGATAAACCTGATGCATGCATTGTGTAGTCGTTCTATTTTGTTTAATAATTCCTCAGTGAGATCCTCACAACACACGTCACCATAGTCGAGCAACGGGAGTAGCTTGAACCGAGCCTTATAGGATTCTTAAGAGAGCGTTCTTACAACCGAGGTTAGCTGTTATAAGTTGACTTTGCCCTTGTACATTAATTTAAAGTTTTATGGCTAATAAAGAGTTTATACATAAATAAAGTTCTTTCCATATGAAATTAGCAACTTGGCAATTCTACGAAGGTGATCTATTGTGAGATGGTCGTGTAACCGCATCATACGGAGCGGTAATCACATCGCCAAATGTGAACGTCCTCTCACGATATTTTACGAGACCAATCTCGGCAAATAAAAGTTTAGTTTTTTGTGTTAAAGGCCAATTCACACTGACGGTTGCGGGACGTGTCCGTTTTGGTTGCGCGACGGTTCTATTACCAAGAGATTTAAAGACAGTATTTGTTATACTGAACTAGGATATTAATGACTTAGGTAAAAACAAATTAACACAAAAAAATACACTAAAAAAATACACTAAAAAAATAGGCGAGCTTAAAGATTAAGTATTTTCTAACAAGCAAAATATTATTTATTATTATTAAAATACTTTATTAGTATATATATATAAATATATCTATACCTATACCTCCACTGTTATATGGGCTTTCCAAAATATTCTGGAGAATTTGGCCTACACTCGTGACGCTGGCCAAATACAGTAAACAAGGAGTAAGAGATAGATGAGTATAACTCAGGTAATTCAGGTTAAAAAAAAAACTAAAAAAAATATAGGTAAAAATATATTATACATTATATAGTCAAATTTATCGTTATCCACGATTACTCACTTTGTATCACATTATTAAACATATTAACACCAATTTTGATATTCTACCAGAGTAAATTAGATTACAATAAACAATAAATTTGGATTTGACATGTCCGTGCTAAAGACGAGAATTCACTGCCAAAATCATATCAAAATTAAAGAGTATGCCAAATCGTCGGCCACGCGTATTATTTTAAATACGCGGAAAATAATTACATATTTAAACATCAAAATGTTTTATTGTGGTTACAGTACACAATCAAAACAATAAACAGAGCTAAGCGATAAGTGAACTCGTATTTGTTCGTCATTTACCTACACATAATAACTAGTCGTAAGAAGTCCCACTGCATTCTAACAGTTTAGCTAACATCGACAGACATACCAACTATAAAAAAAACATTTATTTTCAACTTTGCTGCGGGCAGAGACATTAAATATATGTATAACAATACAGGGCAAGAAACCAAACAGGAGAATCAAAGCTACACGAATCGGCACAGAATAAATTGGTGTACTTTCAAAAATATGGTTTATAAACACTTCCTTTTTACTAAATTGTAATAAATATAATTTCCTTACTATCCTCATTTGCAGCAATATCCTATTTCGCTTCCCTCATCATGTAAGTAGTTTTATATTTTTGCTATTTGTGTGAACCTCTAAAGGCAAATTGTTACCATTCTGCCAATTATAATGTTAAGTGTTGTATGGTTTACCCAATAATATAAAATAAAATAAAAATATTATTGTTTACTAATAATAATAATATATTGACCGCCTCCGTGGTCTAATGGTAACAAATGTTGCCGTGAACTCGGGAGGTCGTGGGTTTCCACCGGGGACAAGTTGTACATTGTATAATTTGTCTCGGTCTGGGTGTTTAATATAATAATACATATAATGTATATATTTACAAAAAATAAATAAATGTATAATATGTAGTCATTAAAAATTTATATCAGACCCTCGCCAACATGGCTGGCGACCGTGGCGAGTGTAGGCCAAATTCTCCAAATAATTCTGGAAGCGCCATCTCCAACAATGGACGTCTAGGAATATGTGGTTCTATACAATAATTAAAAGTAATACCCGTAGTTGATCATTTATTCGATCTGTTATGTTGGTGCCTCTGAGATATATACTTTGTATAGTTTGTCCTGATTCTCGAACGACTAGTCATTAAGTGATACGACCGCGGGCAGTGCGCACGTCAACATGGATCCGCGCGTAATAACACAACTTCTAAACAGCTGCACAGTGGAGGAATTAGCCAGTTCTATCGATAAAAATCCTATTTACATGGCCGCTGTTTTAACAGGCAATGCGCAGTTGTCGGAAGAAGATGCTGCGATTTTAAGCAACCATGAAGCTATTCAGCGATGTAATTTGGATATGAGACAATTTACAAGACCACCTATGCGTGTAAATAACAAGAAATATGACAGCGATCCGTTTTTGTATAGACTAAATGAGATGATGACAGTGTATGGACTCCCACTCAAACTTGTTGTGAACGAAAAGCTCGGAGATGGCATTCTAAGTGCTATAGACTGCAAAGTCGATGTAAAAACCCACAAGGAAGGGGCTTCTGACCGCGTCACTGTGTCGTTCGACTGCAAATTTCTTCCATATAAGCCGTGGTGAAAATTATTGCAGATTAACCTACTTTTAAAAATAAACTTTCATTTAGTAGCATTTGTGTTTCTCTTTAAGATATCCATATTTTTAATGAGATTGGAGAGCGGTGGTAGTTCGGAAAAAAATACCTAAATAGGTCGGTTCGAACCCTGGCGTGTGACCAATGAGAAATACACTTTTGTCACTTTTCTTAAGTACATTTGTCATTTATTTACAACACCACTGTTTCCCGTGCCTCGGAGAGCAGATTAAGCTGTCGGTCACGGTTCCACTAATATCAACTTGTGAAAACGTTAATAAATTGTCATTAAAAATGAACAGAACAGAAACTCGCCAACCAGTTTGGCCAGCGTGGCGAGTGTAGGCCAATATCTCCAGAACATTCTGGATGGCCCATCTCCAACAGTGGAGGTCTAGGAATCAGAATAAAAATAATAATAATAAATGTCCGATGGGTGAAGTGTGACACTCGCTGCGTTCAACCGTTGAACGGCGAGGCTGACCCTTTGAGCAAAATATTCTTTACTTAAACGGTCACCTGCGGCCAAGCGGAGCTTTTTCCCAAGCTCACGAGAGAACGCCAGAGCCTCCTCGGACCTCGTGCCGTTTCGACTGCAAATGGGATGAAGTGGTGATTATATTATGCAAATGTCATTTCTTTGTGTTGTATATAAACTGATAGACTATCGGCCAGTTACAGAAAAACCATTTATCTTTTAACATGTTTAACGTATGCTTTTGCGGCACGTGATTGGCCGAAATAAGCAAAGTGACAAGGTAACTACCAATCACGTGGCGTATATTAAAATATTAATCAGAGATAATTTTAATCGAATTATATTTAACAGTAAAAACGAGTTAAAATATTAAATAAACCATATATATATATATATATATATAAACTAAACCTTTTATTTTTTATGAGGAATATTTTAAGTTTATTTTACTAGGTATTTATTTTCTTTTATATTAATTTATATTTTATATAATATTAAATTTACACAAAAATATACGATTTAGTCTATTAGTTTGTATATAAACTAATAAAGACTAATAAGCTAATAAAGAAATCATCATCATTGTTATCAGCCTGTCTCTACTGCTGGACATCCAATTCTATTCTTAGTATTATTAGGTTCACTAAAGTTAAGTTCTCTTACAGTTTCTTAAAAATATATCCATGTTTTAATAGATCTGAAAAAAATGGTGTAAAGGTTGGTTCAGTAGTATAGACTTGGCATTTTGAGTTTTCTTTGCAGATAGCATTTCTTAGTCAGATTAAACATGTCATTACAGCATTGGAATCTGTCAAGCTGCTGGTCTTCAGCTAAGAGCCCACTCTTTGGACAATATTAAGTACAACATAGGCGAGCATAATACCATGAAAGTATTGTCTACTAGCTAACCTTTGGAAGAGTGAGAGATTAATATTGAATTGTGAAAATGTTAAGTTATAATAAGTAAATAAATAGAATATATATATTTATAATACTATAATACCTAAGAGAAAACATACATAATATTAAGATAAATACATAATAATACAGAATAACCAAAAATAATTATTAATACGCTTTCTACACAAAAAAATCATAAATTTATAATTACCTAAAAAGTCGAATTAATCTGCGCCCACTTTAATATTAATAAAGTCTAATGAAATAATAATAATTATCATTTCGCATTTTAATCGGTCTTAAATTAGTTCGACCTTGAAATTCTACTTTCAATTTTAAGTAAAGTAGCCGTTGTAAAATACCTACTACTACATAATATAGGGTAACAACGCCAATGATGGATATGTACTTTATTATCCGACTGCGCGACGCAAAGAAGGTTGTCTTTATCAGACTCTGTGTATGTTAGTTTGTTCTTTTGTTGCTCACTGGAGTCCAAACGCGTTGGCCGATTTTCATGATTCTCACGTCAATCGATTCGTCTTCATCACGCGAGTGTCACTGAAGATATGACATTAATCAAATTTCATTAAGGCGACAACCAGACGCGGTTGTGAAAAATAAATTAAAAATTAAATTGACGAACTATATTGAGTGGGGTATGATCGAATAGGTATTTGAAAATCATGTTGAGGTTACTGTTATATTTTTCATTCCATTTAGGAGCTATAACGATCAAAAGTTGGTTTAAAGCAACCATTATCATTTAAAATTTCATTATATAAGTTCTACCTACACCTACCTACCTACCTACCTATAATAAAGATGTAATTAAGTTGCATCCCTTTCGAGGTGGTCAGAAACCACACTTTCTAAGAGGCGAATTCAAATTTAGCCAACTATATGTCAAAATTTATTATAATAATTGTAATCGCATACAATAATGTGGATTAATCCATTAATATTTAATGTCAGTTTTGTATAGGTAGATACTATTAACCGCCAAACTTATATTATTTACTCTCATATAGCGAAACCTCAATCCCTCGGGATCTCGCTCCACTTATTGGCCTGCGAGATCCCGTTCCTCTAAACGCGGATCCGCTAATCCTATTTTTTTTTTTAAATAGAGTTTTTAATTTATAGACCACCGTAAGTTATAGATAGAGAGAGATTTGTCAGTAGCTTACAAAACTCAAGAAACACCACAAATAAATTAAATAATAGGAGCGGTGGTGGCTCGGTTGTAAGAACGCTCTCCTTAATATCCTACAAAGGTCGGTTGAAATCCGCTCCGGCATGAGAAATACACCTTGTACATTTGTCATAGATTTACAACACCACCATTTCCGTGCCCCGGAGAGCATGTTAAGCCGCGGGTCCTGTTTCCACTAATACCAACTTGTGGAATCGTAAAAAAATTACATTAAAAATTGACATCAGATCCTCGCCAACCCGTCAACCCGGCGGCGTGGCGAGTGTAGGCCATATCGTTTATCTGTGGAACAGAGGGTAGGTACCCTTAGATATACGACAGGCGCCAAATAGAACATTGTTTAAAAATATGGTTTTCAGACACTTTTTGAACAACTGTAGGTATGTAATTAAGTATATTTGTGTTTAGTATATTAATATTAGTTAATAGTGACCACTCCACAAGGGATACGATCGTGACGATCCTTTTTTTTTATTCATTGTACCTTCAAATAAATTTACAATAAACTCTCTTATATGTTGAGTTTATATTTAATTTCATTTTAACGTATGGACATGCCTATCTAGTTACCCTATGTTGTGCAGTATGTCGAATACGTCTTTCATACATTTATGAGTTTTTCTATGTTTTTTATCATTCATTAAATGTCAAGGTTCGAGTAAAGAGAACATTATCGCATACGTGAGATCTAAGACTATTTTTAGTATATGTTTTTGTATAAAGTTTTAATCAACAAATGACAGGTTCAGTATTAGGAAGCTTTTAAGCTATGTACATGTTTTTCTATAGGAGACCCACACTGGGAAGGCGGTATTGTGTGATCTCAATTATACTTAATCTAACATTTACAAAATTTTAAAAAAATATAGTCAAATTCTTAATAGAATAAATAAATAAAATGATATTAAGATAGAAGATTAAGATAAATTATTAAAGGTTTCAAGGCGTTGTCAAAACAGCTCGTCAACACCTCGGGAGGGCCAAAGGATCAGTATTGCCATTCAACGTGGCAATGCTGCCAGTATCCTTGGCACTTTGCCCATTGGCAGCGATTTGGAGCAATTTTTTTATTTATAATAAATTTTATTTTGTTTTTCTTCATTTTAGTTTTTAGTTATATTTTTATTTATTAATTAGGTTTATTTTTATTAATAGTAATAGTGCCTCCGTGGTCTAGCGGTTAAGTCCGTGGATTTAGACTCGGAGGTACCGAGTTCGATTCCTGGTCGGGACACAAAAATATTTATTAATGTATATAAATACATTTAATTAATATTTAATTTATATGTTATATTTCTCGAGTTTGGTACGGCTGGAGACATCGACGAGCTTGCCACTTGTCATGATTGGCCTATAGTAAAGTTGGCTAAATGTGAATCCGCTTATTTATAAGCGTGGTTTCTGACCACCCCGAAAGGGAAACGGTCGTGATGATACTTTACTTTACTTTACTTCTAGTAATTTATGTTTTAAGATGTAAGTATTTAGTTTAATTAATATTTTTTTTTTTAAATCATTGTACCTTGTTACCTTCGAATAAAAAGTATAATACAATAAAAAAAAAAAAAAAAAAAAGGTTTATAAATACACTATAAATATATATACATAATGTATAGATTACAGAATAGGTTTTGGTCTAAAATTACTTTCAAGTATTTATTATGAATATTTTTTTGTTTCATATGTAATTTTAACTGTTATCAGTGGCAAGCTTCTTGTGGTTAGTTAAGTTAAAGATTTTAAAAGACATGCACAATGAAGTTACAAATTGAATAAAAATACGTAAGCACATATGCTATTTCAATGTTATGGTAGATAGATTCAAATAGCGACTAACATTACTGTTTTTATGAATTCTTAAAGAATCTCTACATTTAGCCGGTTAGCCTAATGATGTTCACGGGCCTCGGCCAAGTGAGCATCATGCTTCTTTAACTCCAAACTTTCTGACTATACGGCAAGTGTTAAGGATTGTAGCTTTTTGCAATTGTCTGTATGTGTGCTGGTCTACGTTGACAGTTTTGAGGCTGTCAGGTAATGTTTTGGGTATAACTCCGGTCATAGATACTAATATTGGTACAGTTGTTACTTTTACTAATTTAAGTTGTGTATAAGCTCTATGTACTGCAAGGTCTCTGTATTTCGTATTTTTTTCTGTAATATCAGTGTTGTTATTAAGTTATGCGTGTTAAGTACCGCTTTATATATTAAATATTCTGTTTTGTTTTCTTTGTTTATTAAAGTAATGTTAGGTCGGTTGTAGTGTACTGTTTTGTCAGTATAATCATTCTATCTCAGTAGAGTCGAATATTGTCATTATGCAGAACAGTGCTTGGCTTGTATTTGTAGTATGGAACAGTCTGATTTACTAATTTATATTTGCTTGCTAATATTTGGTGTACTATTGAAGTTACTTGATCTTGCCTATGTTCATTATTATTAATATTATTATATACGGAGTCATCGAGGGGGAGCTGGAAGATGAAGGCAGCGGCAACTGGATCAGAGTGTCCTTGGCTTGGCAGCCAGAGGACTTGGAGGCCTCAAACAGTTGATTGAGCTTCATCGTGAACGAGTAGAGGACGTCTCTTCTTATTTATACTTAGTGTTTTAGGCTGTGAAGAAACACAGGCTGATGATAATGACCACATAATCTACACGGGCAAATCCGGTCATGCATGCTTGTCTTTTCAAAGTATTGAAGATATGTCGAATACGTATTTTACGGTTGGATAATACCTTAAGATAACAATGAGATGCAGTTGTATAGATGACCTAGATTTCCTTTGTAAACCATACATCACATAATTTAGACTACACGCATGCAAATGTTATTTCCAAAATATTTTAAGTAAACATGCAGTTTTAGTTTTGTTCTATAATGATGTAATCAGTGAAACCAAACGTTTTTACGTAAAAGCTGTGCATGTTCTGAAACTTAATATTAATCCTCAGTAAAGTTTTTTTGCACTGAGAAAGTGCTAGACGTTTACCTTTAAAAATCGACTAGATGTCCGAATCAATAATTATTTCTTGGTCTGTATTTCTTTCTTCCTGCCAGTCACTCAACCTCTTTGGCGACGGAACCCTTGCTAGGCTTGTTTTGTTTCATTGTCATGTCATTTTACACAGTTTAGTTTATTATTTTATTTTTAGGTTATAATTAAAGTTTATTTTATACGAAATGGGTACCCATTTTATTTTTTCAATTAACGTTGTTTTATTTTATATCTTTTCAAATTCAATAATAATAATAATAAAATTCTTTATTGCACACAAAATATACAAAATAAAAATATGTACATAGGCGAGCATAATACCATGAAGGTATTCTCTACCAGCTAACCTTTGGGAGAGTGACAGATTTATATGATATAATTGTTTATTGTATAGATTGCTTATTCTAATTAGGTACAGTTGTATGTACATGTCATGATGATTTATTCTGCCCATATTATGGGCATACAATATGCTTATATCAATAGATATTTCTTTACAATATTTATTTATATATAGTTTTTATAGTTTAATATTGTTCTTGTCATTGTTTTAGTTATCGTTGTCTGTTATAAGATGATAGATTTCGCAATTTTCATTCCGAGAGTTATGTTATTATGAGAACTTTATTATAGGTAGGTAGGTGTAGGTAGGTCCTACATTGAAAATTTAAATGATAATTTTTGCTAACAACCTTTAAATCATTATATATCCTAAATGAAAAATGACATCGACACAATATGGCGTCTGGTGTTCGCCTTACTAAAATTTGAATGATATCATATCTTTAGTGACACTCGCATGATTAAGACAAATCGTTTGACGTGAGAATTATCAAAATCGTCCCACGCGTTTGGTCTTCAGTGAGCAGTCAGGTAAAAAGTGGGTTTTATTTGGCAAAGGTTGCTCTTTTACGGATTTACATACGAGCACAATTATAAGATTTATATACAACCTAGACTACTTCTTCTTCCTCTCCTCGACTATGGTGACGTGTGCAGCATGAATATGTCGGAGATGTTGCTCAACAAAATGGACCGTTTACTAAATGCATGTATCCGGTTCATCTATTGCTTACGTAAATATGATCACATCTCCGAGTATCGTGCTAGGTTGAAGTGGCTGCCAATTCGCTGTCGCAGGAATCTTAGAGTCCTCTGTCTCCTTTACTCTGTTTTAAATGAGTCTGCGACACCGAAATACCTCAAGGACAAATTCGCTTATCTCTCTTCTTTTCATGATAAATCTCTCCGATCTTCTCACAACTCACTTCTTTCCGTTCCATCCCATCATTCCGTAATCCATATAATTAATATAATTCCATACAAATCTGTGAAACAATCTACCTGTTACCATAAGGCAGGCATCTACCAGATCATCATTTAAAAAGCTGGTCTACTCACATTTTCTAAATAGCTCCTAACAAAATTTGTAAGTTTTATATGTATGTTTATTATTGTGTATATATTAGTATTTAGTATATTTATATTTATAAGTAGATTATATATAAGTAAGTTTATTATATAAGTATTTATATCTAATTGATGTGTCACTTATACTTTCCTTGCACCTACAGTTGTTCTAATTAGTCCCAAAGGTTTGGCTGTCGGAGAATGTCTACGGGCATTAAGTCCGCCTTTTGTACTTTGTGCATTAAAGGTTTAAAATAAATAAATAAATAGACTAACTACCAGTATAAATTAGTTTAACACATTTCTGAGAATAAAGTTTAGTGTTGGGTTCGATGCTCGGTCGTGACAGAAAATCATGCCCGCGACAGATTTTATCGTCCAACAATTACGTCTGCAGATTAAAGTCTAGATCTGGTACAACTTAGTAAACCACCTTTCTAATACATCTTGGGCTAACACGTCATCATAACTGGTTTATAATAATAGATATATGTTTGACCCGGCGTTGCTTGTCTGTAAACCACCTTCAGGTGGCTGTAGAATGTTATTTAAAACACATCCAACCCTGGGTTCTAAGAAACATATTTGCCAAATTACTCAAGGATTCGTTGCTGCCTCCGTGGTCTAGCGGTTAAGTCCGTAGATTTAGACTTGGAGGTACCGGGTTCGATTCCTGCTCGGGACACAAAAATATTTATTAATGTAAATAATCACATTTAATTAATATTTAATTTATTTGTGATATTTCTCGAGTTTGGTACGCTAGAGACATCGACGAGCTTGCCACTTGTCATGATTGACCTATAGTAAAGTTGGCTAAATGTAAATCCGCTTATTTATAAGTGTGGTTTCTGACCACCCCGAAAGGGAAACGGTCGTGATGATGATGACTCGTTGTAGGTAGATGGACGACAGCCTATTAGCGATTTTGAGCTCTTTAAGTATAGACACATTGGTCCTTCCCGCTGTCCAAGGTATACGCAGCATCGCGTCCAGCACAATATTTAAAAGGCATCTGACGCATCTACGGAAACTGGCTGTTAGAGTCAAGGTTTTTAGCGGCATAAAGAAACATTGGGATATTATACTGCGCATAAGTTTTGTTTTGGTCCTGAAGGTGATATTTCGACTGGCTCATAGCATTTTTAGCCATGCCAATTATTCTGCGAACTTTTGTCTCATAAGATACCTACTGGAGCACAGGTATGTGAACAATGCGGCGTATTCAAGCGCCCGGAGAGCTACAGTTTCTTAGAGCGGTCCACAACCATTATCTTTATCTTCTGCTGGTTAATCTGTAGATTCAGACATCTATCTTCTGTCCACCGACACTTCCCCTTGCCAGACCTCCAGCGTGCGTTTTATAATGCCCCATATGCGATAAACAGAAGGGGTAAGAATGTCTTACTGTTTGTTGGAATCTGAACGGTTTTAAAAATATATATATAATCACATCATACCCTGTGTCTCTCCACTGCTGGATCCCATCATCCCAAATGCTCGGTATTTCACACGTTTTCATGCCAAGCGACCTTCTTCAGATCTGGCGGGGAGTCGTTCCACTCTACGTCTTTCTACGTCTTCAGACTTTGTCTCCAACTCAGAACCCGTGTACTCTATCAGATCTTTCGCACATGTGTTCAGCTCATTGCCATTTCAGCTTGCTACTTTTCAAAGCTATGTCAACCAGCAACAACAACAACAACTTTGGTTTTCTGACGGTATGTACCTACGACGACATACGAGTATAAATAAAAAAACACAAAATTGGTTCATTAAATAACATCAGCGGTGGGTAAATGTATTTGCGTTTTTTAATACTTATTGTGGGTAAAAGCGAAAGTGCTCCAATATGTATCGGAACAGGTTTCTGATCACTTTCAAGCGAACCAGTTGGTTCAAACTTTCTTTCATAAATTCTGCAATAAAGCGTTCAAGGCTGCTGATAATTTAACGCAACCAGGACTCAAGGTCTTTCTACTCTTTTGTCTTTTCATTTTTTTTGGTAATAATTTTATAATCCTACTTTCTACGACGATGGCAAGCGGCCTGATGGAATGACGCTAATACCATGAAGGATGTGTCTGCCTTTAGTGAAGGATGCTACCTGTGTGGACATCTTGACGCCTTCCCACTTGTACTCGATGTCTAAGGACCCAGGCGGTGCTGCCTATTGGAAAATGTGTTTTTGCGCCGATTGGTTGAAGATGAAACTCTCGGGCTGTTGGGACTATTTTTAAGACGTTGTCAAAACACGTCATGCATCAAAATTAAAAAAAAATTCGTAACTTTTTGAACAGACCTCGTATGTCTGGACGTTTGTTGATCTTTCACGCAATCTGTATCCCTTTCGAGGTGGTCAGAAGCCACGCCTTAAAGAAGCGGATTCACATTTAGACAATTTTACTATGATAGTGCAAGCTCGTCGATGTACGAGTATGTCTAGCGTAGCAAAAAAACAATATTTTTTTTACGATCCCGACGGTTTTATTACCGCTAGACGTTTAAAAACGTGGTTAGATTACTTAGCAAGTGATAAAGCAAAGTGCAATCACAGGGTAATCACCTGACAAGACCGGTTGGCGGGAAAAGTAGTGGAAAATGTGATATTGCTGCAACAGGAAAGTCCTAATTATATATAAATAAACAATCATTAAACTTGATAGTTAATGGTGATAACATACATATAACCTTTTTTTTATTTAAAAAAACTTTATTGCACAAAGTACAAAGGCGGACTTAATGCCCGTAGACATTCTCTGACAGCCAAACCTTAGGGACAAATTTGAACAATTATAGGTGCAATCATATAAATAATAATACTATAATTATAAAAGTTATTTTAATAGGATTAATATATACTTACATCATATATATCAATATACTAAATAGGTACTAATAATACACATTATTATACATAAACATACATATATACTACTTACTAACGCTGTCAGGGGCTATTTTAGAAGTGTGAATACACCATTTTTAAAGGAGACATGGACTATAAAAGCCGCTGTTAGAGCAAGAATTGATGCGTTTGAGATGTGGTGCTGGCGTCGTTTGCTCAGAATCTATTGGACCGCAGAATCTTGACACAGAAATGGCATAAAATAAAATTTTAAAAATACCCAATACATAAACTTTTTTAAGACAGTTTTTCTAAATAGTTAAATAGGGATTCAAATAGATTTTATTGTGTTCCAAATAATAATAAATATTCTTACTAAAAACTTAAATAATTATATATATAAAATTACCAGCAGCATCTAAAATATATTTTTTTAAATTTCTTTTTAAACATTTATCTCACCATGAGCCGAGCACGATATAATTTTCTTTGAAAAGTCTGCCAAAAGTCCAAGATAAACAAATAATTATTGACTAATTTGGTGTATATCGCTATCCCATGCTCGCTATTTCATCAAAGTAGACACTTTTAACAAACTGTCCAGCGTCTAGTACCGGAGGTACCGGGTTCGATTCCCGGTTGGGACACAATAATTTATTTAATTTATTAACGGTACGCTGGAAACGTCGACTGGTTTTCCACTTGTCATGATGGACCTATAGTAAATGTGAATCCGCTTCTACAAAAAAAAAGAAGCGTGGTGTCGTGACCACCCCGGAAGGGATACGGTCGTAAGATTCTTTTCTTTTTTCGACTTTTTAGACGTCTTCAATAAGAGAAGAAGAACAAAGTACATGGAGTAAAAAAATGTAACACTTAATATGAAAATATTAATACGAGCTTGCCACTTGTCATGATTGGCCGGCAGTAAAGTTGGCTAAATGTGAATCCGCTTATTTTTAAGCGTGGTTTCTGACCACCCCGAAAGGGAAACCGTCGTGATGATATTTTACTTCTAATATGAAAATAACAACGAATGCCCGCTCTATTTAGATTTGATCTCTTTGCTAACACCATACTGTGACAATATTATGTCTAAAACAATTATCCACGGCTGTTACATAACTATTCGTAAACTGCGAGAGCAAAAAATCGATCACATTTTGAAACTCACGTTCATATCAAAGCGGAACTTGCTCCACTTTTGGTCACCATCCACCAATCACAGCAGACCTATAGTGGCGTGCTTACATGGAATATGTTTGTATTTTAAACGTAAAAAAAATATTTAAAAAAAATAATATATAATAAACCTACTTCAAAACTATACCTTTAAGGGCCATTATCTTTTTGTTATAATTTTATAAATTTTCTGACATCTGTATGTAATTTCTGTAAATTATTAGGTATTTAGAATGTAAACTGACACGGCCTCTTTACAGCCACGATCTCATTTAAGTAGTTTCTAAATTAGTTAGTCTTACTTGCTTGTAGCAGTAATGTTGTGCCTAACATACATAAATATGGATTATTGCCTGTTAACGGTCCAATTATTATTACCACTTCGTTTAGTACATATGGTTTAATATTTTTTGATTTTATTAGTTCTGACTGTATCCAAGTTGTTTGAAGCTAACCAAAGGAAATAAACTATTTAAATGAATTTAAATTAACAAAATTGTTGATACTTGTAAATCTATTTAAAATTTATAAACAGGTATTTTTGCGAGTTGGTGCCAGCCAAAGATTAATAATTGACTAATGTTTCTGTGATGTTTTTTTATTTTCTAAAAAAGCTCTGAAAAAAAATGGGACCACCTCTGAAGTATGGCCTACCAAACAAAAAAATATTCATCAATCATTCAACGGAGGCAGTTAAGTAGTTTTAAGTACTAGATATAGGTATTTTATTTTTTAGGTAAACCATACAGCACTTAACATTATTATTGGCAGAATGGTAACAATTTGCAGGTTCACACAAGTAGCAAAAATATGCATAAATAATTTACAATTAAATAAACCTGATTAGTTTAGTAGTAAATTTGGAATTCTCACATCTAGGTGACCTCGTCAAGCGCGGTAAGTGCAACGGTTTCTGCGAACCTCAAACTGCGCCAATACGCCAACCCCGGTACAGGTTACGAATAACCCCCGTTTGGGTTGAAAACGACGGGCCCATGAGGTTCCTTAGCCAAGCGACTGGCTAAGAAGTTGTCCAAACTGCTGACGGAAAAGTTAGCAATTATTTTGGGCTAGGTAATATTATAATTATCCTTTCTATACAGAGGGAAAATGTTGCCAGTCTCCTTGGGATTATCCCTGATTTAGTTTACCATGTATTAGGTTCAGTTTAAAGTTAATTTTATTTTTTTACTTTTTTAAGTAGTTTTTTAATAAACTCTATTATTAAAAGTGATTCGTAAAAAATCCCAGGGATTCATGTAAACCCAGCCTAACTCGCACTTTCGTGCGCGCGCGCAGCCCTCGATCCTTGACCTCGTCCAACACGACAGGCGGTTATCGCCCGACAATATTTGCATATTTGGTAATTGTCAACCTTTTATATACTTATTTGTTATTAATTAATAAGATAAATGGGATTTATTACAGCCCCTAGAATACAGAACACACGAGTCCTAGAATGATTGAATTATAGTCATAAGTCACATACATAGATTATGTTTAGCCAACTCGTTCGTATGGAGACAAGCTGATTAATCATACTGTAGTTAGGTTTTAATTTAGCTCACATGTGTTTGACCGGTCTGAGGTGAAAGGAATAAGCGCAAGGCAAAACATATTTAACTTAAGGTGGAAACTTTTGTTTAAATGTTTACGTCAAATTTAGAATAATTTTTTTTTTTTGCATAATTTTATTTTTTATTTTTATGGTTTAATCATCATCATCATCACCATCAGCCTGTGTCTCTCCACTGCTGGATATAGGCCTACCCCAAGGCTCGCCACTGCACGCGGTATTTTGCAACCCTCATCCAACCCCCACCAGCGACCCTCCTTAGGTCATCCGTCCATCTGGCGGGGGGTCGTCCCACTCTGCGTCGTCCCGTACGTGGTCTCCACTCCAGAATCCGTTTGCCCCATCGGTCGTCGGTTCTGCGGCAGATGTGTCCGGCCCATTGCCACTTCAGCTTGCTAATTTTGAATGCTATGTAACTTTGGTTCTCCGACGAATTTTAACGTTTCGAATTCTATCCATCAGAGAAATACCAAGCATAGCTCTCTCCATAGCTTGCTGAGCGACCTTGAATTTGTGAACCAGACCCACTGTCAGAGTCCACGTTTCTGCTCCGTACGACATTACGGGGAGGTGCACTGGTTGAAGACTTTTGTCTTTAAACACTGTGGTATGGACGATGAGAGGATATGTCGAAGTTTCCCGAATGGCGCCAATACCAAATCTAGATGTTCTTAAATAAATAAATGGTTCTGGGGGTTACAGTCATTACCCTAGATAACATCTTCTGCTTTTGGAGACGATGTCTTCGGATTCTTTCCATTACTGCTTTGATCAGATTGAAACAGCTGTTTATGTCCTATGACACTTTTTAATCTTATCTATTTTTTTTATCGCTGGCCACTATATTACACGGGCAACACCGGGTCAAACAGCTGTTACTATAAGGGCAAAACCCAATGCACATTAGCCAACGTAAAACAAAAGTTGCAAGGTTAGTCGTTGCAATACGAGTGACACATTTTGAACGACTTTTTGCACTTACTCATTGTCCTGAATGACAGGTTATCAGATCAGTGCAGATTGCAAATATTGTGTGAGTGTGTAAATGCATAATCTGGACTTTACTGACTAACTTTATTGATAAGTCACCTTTTTAATTTCTTCGTGCATTGTTTTTATTTTGCTATAACTCATTATTATTATTATTATTAAGGTATTCATTTAATTTATATAAATGTAAAGAGAAAAAAACATCTAAAATATAAAACGTATTTAAAATGATAGGGATTTATAACGTATATGTATAAATATCTTTTCAATTACCGCTTTATATTGCCCATTTTTAAAAGTATTAAAATGGATATAGTATGTTATCCTTAAGAGATACATAATGCATAGATTGTTTTATATACCTATATAAGATACACAATTCCACAATACATTATTTTGTTATATCTTTCCGAAACCTCCAACAAACATCTTTAATGTATACAAAAACTTAACAAATTATTTACTAAAACCTTCCTCGAGAACCACTCTATCTATTGATGAAAACAGCATGAAAATCGGTGCAGTATTTTTTTTGAGTTTATCGCGAACAGAGAGACAGACAGACAGACGCGGCGGAGGACATTGTTTTATAATATGTAATGATTTATTGGTGAACATCTTGTTGGAGAAGTCATTTGAACTTACATTGTTTATCGTTGGTACTGGTAGGTAGTTTATTATGCACGAGTATATCTGACAAGACCCGCAAATAAATAGTACACCATATCAAATCAAATCAAATCATTTATTTTCTTAGGTTAGTACACAACACTTGGATATTGTCAATTTTAATACAATATAAACTTGGCTGGACCGAATCTAACAGCAATACAATTTATAATAAATAAAACATTGTTGCCATAAGCGAGGATTTTGTACTTATTTATAACTAGATACTTAAAATTTAATTCGTGGCTGTAAAAAGGCCGTGTCAGCTTATGATCTAATATCATTTATGTCCTTAAATATAAATACATATGGGTGTGTTCAACAATAGTTACTCTACCATATGGGTGTGTTTCGAATGTGCTACTTATTCGAATGTGCACGTGTGATATGTGATTGTGCAATATATGATATGTTATTATAGGGCAGCTGATAATATGCAAATGTATTGCAATTAAACATTTGTAACATATCATCATCAATTTTGGCCTATTATTATAGTACTTTTGCTGTGTAGCTCCAGCTCTAACAGAAGTACCTTGAAGATGGGAAGGGGTATCCCAGGAGGTAATTCCATACCAGAGATTGGCCCAATCTTCATGATACTAATGTCATTCCGTCTGGTCGTTTGCTATCCGTCTCGACTAAGGCCGCAAACGAATGAAATCAGTAATGACGAAGCCCTATGTCGGAAAAAGCGGACCGCACCGAACGGTTAATATATACATTTAAATTTGAATAAAAAATACATCAGACCCTCGCGAATCCTTCTGGTCAGCATGGCAAGTGTAGGTCGAATTCTCCAAAAAAAATTGGAAGGTCCATCTCTAACAGCTCTTGTGTTCTAGGTGAAACTAATTCTAAGTACTAAAGAATAACTAAAACGCTAGAAAAAACTAAAAATAATATAATAACTATTGATGTGAACTAATGGTGAATCGGTTTGTAAGAATGCGTCGTGCACACTACACAGACAACGTCGGGTCGTTTCATACAGATAGTTAACTATAATCTTAAAGTTATCAGTGTATTTGACTTCCGCCGGCAATTGACACGTGCCTGAATAAAACGCTATAGGCAAACTGTAAGCTCGAACAATGAGTGGTCACGACTTCGATGAAATTTCAAGCATTGTGCCAGAGCATAATAGACGGCGATCCATTTATGCCAATACTGCGGCAAGGTTAAAAGAGGCAAGACAAGTTTCGTGTCGTTTTTGAAAATGTAGGGTTCTGTACAAAATATAGATAAAAAGGCACTAAAAAAAACCACGAAATTTTTACAAAATTTTATTTATATTATTATTTATTTATTTTTATTTAAAAAACTTAGTAATATTCCAGGACATATAGTTCTCTTGTTAACAACAATAATGGCTGACCTGTTGAAATTTAATTACCACAAAATATAAACCACAGGCATATTAGTTCTGCCAATTTTTATATAAATAAAAATTTGAAATTTGCTTGTTCTAATTTTTCACATTCGCGAGGATTCTGACGTGTCGTATCGTTTGTTGCCGCATTAACTCAATTTCATAGTGTTTTTTTGAAGGGGAGGTGGTGAGCATCCGCTCACACACACAGATTTTGAGAGAACGCACTTGATAGATATTTGGACTAGAGAGAGATAGATATAAAACTAAGTTGCATTAGCATTGGTCAGGATGCTAAACTAGTGCTAAGTCCCATGCTAGATACCTAACAGAAAGTCATAGTAGTGTGATATCTATTTAAGATCTAAGTACCTAATAAGGACACTAACGATAACTGCAAATAAAAGGCGTTGTATTATTTCCAATTGATATTTTAATCCACTTCAAGATTATTTTCCCTGAAGGAGAAGAAGTGGTAAGAAACTCCTTCAGGCTTATTATCTTTTAACATGTAATTTCATCATGACATTAGTTATGATTACTTATAACTAAATATACAAAACTGAGAGTATGAATATAGTTGAAGATTGTTAACCAAATAAAGGTCATCATTATATTAAGTATATTACGATAAATATACTTCAGTTACGTATAACCAAATATTAACAGCATTACATTACAATTATTATAGACATAATGACCTTTACGTCAACACTAACATCATCTCATTACAATTATTCTATTAAGATAACCTTTATAATAGTTTAGATCAAGTATGCCACGATTCATAACCTTTAGCTACCTTATATCAACTATTAACATCATCAAAGCATAACTATCTAGCACTAACCGCTTACATAATAATTATTCAGCAATGATAACCTCTAATATTCTAACACTAAAGTACTATACCACAATTATACTATAAAGATAATATTTATAATAGTTTAGCCAAGAGTAGTACATTTAATACTCCTTAGTTACCATTAACAATTATTACAATACAATTATTGACCATAGTTAGATATCAGGTTTAGGTTGTTTTATTATGTACCAATTATAAAACTAATTCTTATTCACTATTCCCTTAACATCAGTAAAACACGTTCTAATAATTTAACTAAAGTACTTAGCTGTTAGTACGAAGCAACACACACCAGCGATGTTACTTGTTTCGAGGCGCCGCCAAAAGAGAGCGAGCGATCTTTTTTTTTTTTTTTTTTTATAGACGGTGAATCAAAAAACCGTCTCTATTTCACTGTTGGCCCTGTGTGCCTTTACAGCTAAGTCTGAGTCGTGGCTACGGAGTGAAGGCACTCGTTCGCCGCGTGTGCGAGCGATCCAAATGACAGGCTATTTATAGCCAGTAATTGGCGCCGTACTTTTTCATGACATGTTTCAGGTCACGTGATAACCGTTCACCATATTTCAAGCCTATAGGTTGTTTACCAGTCAGATCTTTGTATATTAGCCAATAGGGATTGCCGGTAAGGTCACAGAGGACGTTGATTGTATTGCCAGGAAAATAATTGATTTAAATAAATAATCGATACATAAAATAATTCGGAATTTGTCAATTTTATAATTGTGTTTATTAGTAATCGAATTATTCTTATTTAAATATATGAATAAACTAAAGTATTGGCTTTATAAACAACCAATGGCAATGACAGTTAGGTTATATCAATGTTTTTAAACATCATTATAACCCAATATCTAACACACTCATTAAGAACTGTCAGCGACGAAAATCTACGCTACCTACAGAACCCTAAAAAGAACCTGCAATGCTCCAGGTCAAAGTAGGCTGATTACAATCACCTTCACACGACTGTATGTCACCAATCACTGCTGTTTGCACCAATGATTTTATTGATATACGTACTAATGATTGAATGAAGTGGAATGTAATTGTTAGACGAGTAATACAATTATAACTGAATTGACAACAGATTAAAAATAAAATACTTATCACGACAAGTGACACCGCTCCCACCTGTTGGCAATCGGTACGAAGACTAACATAATGCCTGCCTATAAAGATGCTTTTTTACACTTCTTCTTTCACTTTAAATGATCTTAGGTTATAGGAATTAAGAAATAGGCTGGAAGAGCATTCCATATCTTTAGCGTGAGACAGATGTAAGTGTAAATATTACTAGACTTTCTCAGATGGGATGCACCAAAATAAATTTGTTGTTGTGCCACAAAAGCGACCATAATATTATATCTACTTATAACTGAAGAAGACAGATAAAATGTAAAACAAAATTTAAATTTCTACAACATAATAAAACACACCGCCCTATAACATTTATGCCAGACAACAAATTATGTAGACTCAATATTGTCAAAAAAAACTAAAAGCTATAAAAAAGAACACAAAATCATTCGCGTTGGTTTTCTTTTTAAAACTATTCTGTCTGTTTGTCTCGTTTACGCCTAAACTAGAGAATTGATTATGATAACATTTAGCAGAAATATTCATTGGAACCTAGCTTTCAAGACAGCATTAACGGTATCATACAGCATTTGGTTGGGTAGGGAGAGAAGTAGAATGGTGGATGGTGAGCGTATTATCGCGAAATAAAAAAAGGAGGCCTCCTTTTCTTAAACCAGCCTATTGTCGGTCCATTCTTCCAAAGACACCATTCTTCTCATCGGTGAATCGAACGGTGAATTCATGGAATGCTTAGAAAATTGTCTTCTGTCTTCTGACATAACTAAATAAATATAGACAACTAACGGCAAAAAAGACAATTACAATTAACCGTATTAGACATATGATCAATTCAATAAATAATTCAGTTTAGATAATAACACCTAATTAACTACTGAATAGTGACAAAATATTGCACGCACTTCGACTCAAATCGCAATGTATGTAATGTTAGAAAAAGAAAATTATTTAAAGTCGCTGGAATAGCAATTAAAATCTATTTAACAGAATAAATGTATGAAGAGCTAGCTTTGTCTACGTTGAAGCAGTTAGAGCCTAGATTTCACCATATACTCGAAGATTAGGTGTCTTATTTTTAAAATGATTCAACCTCGATTACTACTCGCTTCAATAGATTTGTTTCTTTCTTAGCATGAATATCTCAAGACAAAACCTGTGTATCTCTCATTGTTGTAAACCTGTAGAATGAACTGCCAGTAGAAATTCGACTTGCATCCAACCGAAAAATGTGTCATCGCATTATTTAAATACTTCATAACTGATGTAATTGTATTATATGTAGTATATAGTATTAGTATATCCATAGAATTTATCATATTGCTTGGTATAATTAATATGCGTCCCTCTTCATTTAAAATGGTCTACCTACATTGTCCCTAAGGTTAGTTGTCAGATAATGCTCACTTAAGTTTAGTAAATAAATAAATATTATCTAATAGGATATATAGTATTTTAGTTTAGAACTAAATTAAAGTATTAATTTGGTCGTCGTAAAACTGACGTGCAAAAAAATTGAGAGTCATGCGTAGAGTTGACCCTCAGCTAAATTACACTGATGAAATATTATGGAATGGTAAAAGATCAGGTGCATTGGCAAGCCATTTTGTATGTCAATAAAATTAATTTCTTCCTTTTTTATTTAAAAGAAGAAAAAAATAATTAGGAGCTACCTTAGACTTGATGATTGGGCCCTAAAGAATAATATGAGCTTATTAATTGACGAAGATAATGACCGCATGAGTGTTTTCGAAATGCGATCGCGTGTTAAATCGGACATCACGAGAGATCCAAACAATTCATCATGTTGATTTAAAGGCAAGTGCAATTAATAACAGCTCTTGAAGAAACGACGTCTGAATTGAAAGCGATCATAATTAATGATGATTTAACTCTTGTAATAGGCATAACAATAAGATCAGATTTATTTGACCTCTAGTACCTGATGTCACTCAAGTTATTACAGTAATAAATTGATGTTATTAAATAATAGATACAATATTATAGCAGCCTCATGCTAAAATGCTAAGTTTCAGATTAAGACGCTAAGGTTTAATTACTGGATATAAAATATTTTGTTGTTGTTTTTCGTAAGTCTCAGAAGCCACAATCCCCTTGTTTCCTGTGTTTCTTAAGCATAAAATTACGGTGGTAATGATACTCGTACATTACTAACCAATTAAATAATAAAAGTAAATATAACCTAAAGTAATAAACAGATTACCTTCCATAACAGTTACATGTCATATTATCTAAGTAAGCGCCATTATTTATTTCGGTGACCGCTTCTAAAATGAGGTTCGTTCCGTCCATTGTTTCACTATCACTACCTCCAGTAATAGGCTTTCTTCGTATGTCTTCAGCGTGCGTCTTAATTCAGGTTTCATCACATCCTATTGTTGCCTGCACATTCGTAACTTATCTTTAATCTAAGCAGTGTTTTAATGTAATACATATCAAAACTAGTAATTATTCTCATATATTTTTTATTTATTTTCAGGTGGACAATGCGCTAAGGTCACGAAGAAGATTCTCATCGGAGGCCCCCGACGATGTCAGCACCGTCACCAGCTTGCCAAGTACATCTGAATATTCCACCATCAGATCGAGAGGTGCAAGAAGAAAAGAAGGTTTACAAGATGATTTGATACGAACAAAGACTAGGAGTAGGCCAATCATTCAAGAGTCTGCTTCTAGCATCGAACACGATACAACACGATTATCTTTACCTCAAACTGAAAGTAACGAACAAGTATCAAATTCGAGAAGTACTAATATTCGAACTCGTAAAAAACCGACCGAAGTTAAATCAGAGACAGAAGAAAGAACAAGTCGTGTAGAAAGTGTCAATATAAAAGAAACATCCACGATACGTAGCCGTCAAAAACAATTCAGTAGATTTCCCTCACGACAACCAAGTACTGTTTCCGAATCAACTTCAGAAAAAAATAGACAAGATGAAGTAACTAAAAAATATTTTAGTAGGGATTCTCCAGGGACTTTGCCTACAACACATTTTAGACCCAGAAGCAGATCTACTACTTCAATAGCTAATTCTGAAACTACAACCCAAAAAAGGTTACGTGGTCGTGTTATAACACGCGTTTCGCCAACAAAGACGTTGCCAGATCACGACGCTTCGGCAAGCACTATCACTGAAAAAATTATGAAAAAAGATGACATAACACCAAGGAGTACGATAGATTTACGAAATTCAAGAAAATTAAGATATAAAACAAAATTAGTAGAAACAAATGCTAATTTAACAGGTGAAGGGATTTCATTAAATGAAGTCACAAAATCTAGTCAAAATATAGGACGTACTGGTACTAGTCAAGAAGAAATGACATTATCAATTAAAAACACAACTGATGAATTAAAAACTAGTACGGAATCGGTTTTTTCATCTAGCTCTCCTTCAAGCACTCCTACTCCCAATACAAAGCGAACCTTAACCCGAGATAAAATGAGCTTTAGACCAACTGTAAAATTATCAAAAAGTAAATCGGAAACATCTGAAATAAGTGAAGATGACAATTATCCTGAAAGCTTTAAAGCTTTGTTACAAGCTAAAGCTGGAGCGGTAAGTATTGCGTATTTATTATTAATTGAATAATTCGTTACACCTAGGAATTATAAACATAGTTGAAAACCAATATCATTTTATACATTTCAGCCACAACTTAACTCTACATCTCGAGAGAGTTTGTCAGTGAAAGCATCACAAAAAGTGTATAAAACATATACTCCAACATCACAATCAAACACTGGTCCTGAAAAACAACACAAATTTAGAAGGGTAATGTTACAGTAAAATATGCACAGACTCATCCAAATATCAATTTTATGTAGATAACTAACCATCATATCCTAAATATCATTCGCAATTAATATCAGACTAACTACTTACAAGTTTTTTTAAATATATTATAATTCTTGTAGTTCTAATGAAAGTTCTATATTTGTCTAAAGTCTTTGATTTTTGTTTTGTATTTCAGTTCTACAAGCAAATCGTAAAGCAAAACATAACTGAAGAAATTAATGTTGAAGAAGATAAACAGACAACAACAAGCACATCTGCACCAGTATTAGTAAACAAGCCACTTAGAAAACCAAATCCTAAAAATAGAACAGCGTATTTATCCAAATACAGAAAATCTAACACGAATTCAAGTTATACGTCAACCACTGGAGCCCCGCAATCAAATAGTGAGAGAGCAAGATACAAGTTTAATAGAAAGTTAAAGGTGTCAACTACAGAACCTTCTAAGTTAGGATTAGAGTCGGGAGATAACTTCACCACCAAAAAAACTATTACTAGACCGTCGTACTATTCTCGATTAAGAAGTACTCGACCTGTTTCGACAAGTACAGATGAAACTGATAACAGCTTAAACAGTAAATCGGAATCCACTGAAAATACTACCAATTCAACAAAACGAACGTTTTCATCTAGGCATAAGAAAATAAATAGTAACATAGAAAAAACACAAAGAATAAATGAAATTAGTCCAGAGGTTACCGATGGTCCTAGCCCCGTGACCATAATTAAATCGTCTATCAGTGAATTTTACCCAAGAAGTTTAAACAAAAGCGAGATTGTAATTTTAGACGATAGTGTAAACGGTACGACTGATGTTGAAGTAGTTGTTTTACCACTTAAGCAGAAAGAGCCGATTCAAACTGTTAATGAAATAACAAACAAAAGTGAAGAGTCTGAAAATGTTGAAGTTTACCAAATGATGTATACTACACCAAAATATCACTCAAGCTATCGAGATGAAACACAGTCTAATATTTCTGAAAATATACTAACTACAATTGCACCACCTATTCGTAATATTCAAACTAAAAAAGTCATTGGGAGAAGGCAAAAAGAAGTGGATAGTAATATTGAAGACGACGTACCAACACATACTAAAGTAATGGATTACAATATAAAAAAATATACAGATTCGTACTCTAAAAGCACTACTGCAATGATAAATGGTGTAAGTATTAGGTATTTAAATGTATGCCTTATGAATGTACATAAATATATTTTTACTTTGTTTACTATTTAGATAACATCTGAACCTGAAAAGTATAAAGGAAGGTATAGGGTAAGGTATCATCACGACCGTTTCCCTTTCGGGGTAGTCAGAAACCACGCTTATAAATATAAGCGGATTCACATTTAGCCAACTTTACTATAGGCCAATCATGACAAGTGGCAAGCTCGTCGATGCAACGTACCAAACTCGAGAAATAAATTAAATATTATTTAAATGTATTTATTTACATTAATTAATATTTTTGTGTCCCGACCAGGAATCGAACCCGGTACCTCCGACTCTAAATCCACGGGCTTAACTGCTAGACCACGGTGGCAGTTTACGGAGGAAAATAAAGAGGAATGAATCATTTTAATCTTAATTTTATTCTTAAAGAAAAAAAAGATAAACTTAGTAACTGACCCATTTTCCCCTATTTTACAGTACAGTAAAAATTGCTCTATGATTGCCAGGTTGGAATCGTTTAATAAATTATTAACTAGCTTTGTAGATAATTTTGTACGTTATGGTAAATCTCGAGTTAGCACAACTTATCGGTTCGACCTGGATTCAATACAATACAAACTAAACCAAGTTGCTAGTTATTACGATTTTAGAAGATTTGGTGTGACGTTTACTTTGTCGTGTGTCTTGATTTTGGCACGAGTTGGTAGTTTCACACATTTATGTACATAGTTGTACACATTTAGGCACGTAATGTTAAAACATAATTTTACGTTCACAACAATTGTCACGTTGTGGTTTAAATAGTGTTTCCGTCCCAATAATGATAAAAGCTGTTGAGTGATGTAGGTACCAGGAAAATGTCTTAAAGTAAAAAAAGAAATATATCTGTAAGTGTTACTGGCATCAAACTGATCAAGATTTTGTTCACTTTTCAAGTTTATGAGCATTGAGCAGTCGGTATAACTTCAGCAATAGTATCCAACTCAGGGATAACATGCCATTGATATGTAGAATCGTTTGGGTGACGGCACAGATCCCTGTGGTACACCAGCATTCACTAACATGAGCTCAGGATATGCATTTCCATTTACACGAATGCAGATATTCACTTTAGTAATCAATTAATACAGTCAACTATGCGTGCAGGTAAATCATTAAATGAGTTTATAGTGCCTTGTGTCAGACTGTATCAAAGGCCTTGTATAAGTCGAAAAACCGTTTCGGCCATGTTTCAAAACTTTACATTCCCTCCCATAGTATGTAGAAAAATATCGTAATTAACAACAAATCTATGGTGGCTTACGAAAGTCATCAAAGGGTTAATGTATGCCTTATGAATGTACATAAATATATTTTTACTTTGTTTACTATTTAGATAACATCTGAACCTGAAAAGTATAAAGGAAGGTATAGTTCAAAATATCGAGGTTCTGTTGACAGACCAATGTATCGTGCAACAGTACCTTCAGTTACACCTTCTACCGTAAGTATAGAACTAATTGACAATTTTTTAGTTAAATAAATATTTTTTAAAAAATGTTAAACACATATTCATAATATAAATAAACTTTTTCAAACAGACATAAGCCCCTTTACGAAATTGGTTAACAGTATTTGCTATACATTGTGTCAATGTGATTTGTACGGAAAATATTACATACTAAACAATATCATTACTTCCATTATCGTCATTATCATTTCATTTTTACATAATAATAATATCTATTACAAATATTTATTACTACAAAGTTATTTTTATAGTGAAGTTTATTATTAAAGTGAGCAATAATGTAAACTTTTTGTTAATAAGGCTTGGCTGAAATTCTACATCACTGATAAGCAACTCACAAAGTCATTCCAAGATCCTGATTGGTTTGATGAAGAACTATATGAAATTAAAGAAACACCAAAGACGGGACATTACATCATCGCTACATCACCAATCATTCACGAACTGGTTAATCGATACATATAACATTCATTATCATTGTCACTTTCACTAACAAATCATTCACCTTTTATAAGTTTAAGTAAGCTTTAATGATGCATTTACACTTGCATTTAAAGAGGTGTATCCAATACTTTTGTTTTATAATCATAGGAGTTTAAATATAGATAAGAATATAAATACTATTAGAAATAAATATACTAACTACATCTCTCTAATATGTGAATGTACGAGTATTATCTAAAATATTAATTAATATTTTAGTTTAACTGCTAATTTATTTTATTAACAAATATATAAAAAATACAATTGCGTTTAAATTTATGAATTTATATTATATAAGAGCACTATCTGTAGAATTAAATTAAATTGTATTATTTTAGTGACGTTTTTTTTATCTCTAAAAGTAGTTATTATTCTATAGTTTTCTATATTCTTATTCATTTTCATTCTTACTTTGCTTTAAACCATAAGTAATAAAGAGGCTTTGGTCTTGGTTTATGTTTTCTTTTCGGTATGGACTTAAAGGGTTCACACTTACTAGATTTATTATTTAAAGTACCTACTATATTTAAAATACTTCTTATTTTCTTATTTTATGGGTGAGAATTATTCTTATTTCAGGTAGAGGGAGAAGAGAGTGTATTAGGGCCAGACATGAATGTTATATCATTTAGTCAAACACGCGGTACACTGACTTCTGCAGACTTAAAATTATCCGAAAGTGTTTTAGCGTCCTCACACCTCGTGAATTTTGAAGCATTACATCAATCACCATCAGTTACTGTATCTATATATGATGCTTTAGCTGACATACTCACGTCCACACCTAAACCAAAGATATCATCTACAACAGATATAGTAGATAAAACTATTAATACTGAAGTTTTATTACGAACTCTCAACGGCGTGAGTAACAAAGTTAATGTAAATAATAACTTGCAAGGACTAAACAGTCAGGAAGCACTTATGTCATCAGCTACTGACATAAACACATCAACAAAAACTGTACAAACCACTGATCAGATAACACCAAATGTGATTAATCAATTGTCGGTTGGGGAAAATAATTCACCATCACTCAATATACAAGGAAAACCTTCACAAACTGAAAGTACATTCACAACTACATCTATCCCAATTCCTACTACTCCTATATCCGCAAGGAAACCTTTTGCAATCAAGTTTTTATACTCCGACACTGAACCTCCAAAAGACAAACTTACTACTGTCACTGAGCTTACTCCGAAACTACCGTCATCGACTACTGACAACCCATCAATGGTATATAACACTGTATCTGATCTTATTTTGTCTAACAATAATTTGGTATCATCAGAATTAACAAGTAGGTTATCCAATAATATAAGAAGTATTTTACAAAACATGGACGTAAATTCAAGATATAAAGTTGCAATGGAAATGGCAAATCTTTTAAAAGCATTAATTCCACGTGCATTAGACCTGACTGTTAATTCTGATGACGTTGACGTTGAACCTATAACAACTCCTTATAGTTTGCTAGATATCAAAGACACTGAAAATATTGACTTGGGTCTGGAAAACAAAAATATTGTAAATGAAACTATCTTACAAACTATAGGGAATGTAGTTGATGTAAATATAGATAACAACACATTTAATGGGAATAGTGGTATTGCAAATGCAAATGTAGATGTAAATAACTCAACTCCTAGTAACTTTGTAAATATTCCCTCCTCAGATCCCCCAAGTATACAACAGTCGTCAAGTGTTGAGGCTGATGAAATTGTTCCTGTAACCCAGTTCGCATTCGATGATAGTGTTACTCAATTTAGTTTAACTGCTAATATTTCCTCACAGAATTTACTGGCTCAAAATAAAAATGATACTGATACGTCAAGGGATTTAAATGATCGAAGTTTACCTCTTCCGTTTTTCACTAATTTCCAAGTAGATGAGGATGATGTAGATGGTATTAATGCGACCGACTCCGTACTACCAGCCCTTAAACAAACACCTAGTACAGATGTAAATAAAGAACCTTTAGTATCCCCGGGAGAGTTTTGGATTTTATCTAAAAAAGCCAGACTACTTAAAGTTATAGAAGAATTAATCAAACAACACAACGTCGAAATATCTACTAATCCTACCTCTAGTGACATATTAAATATTCCAACATCGTCTTTTTCAGAACGCATAACTAAAATGGTTTTAGATTTAAACATGACCACAGACATTGATATAACGACCACAGTAAATAATTTACCCTTTGACATAACTACGATCCCCACCCCTGAAAATCCTTCTACAGAACTTCCTTCCTCAAGCAATTCCATTACAACGAACAATATTACATTAATTTCGAGAATCGCTTCAACTGAAGATTTATCATCTTCTCTGCTTACTACCTTGTCGCCAAGTACAACTGAATTGAATACTACGCCGAATGAAGAAATGCGTTCGACTGTTGAGTTATCGGATGCTTCAACAGAATCAAACACAATTACGACTTCGCTGGACCTAAATACTGAAACCACCACACAAGCTGATCTTGAAACAACAACTCAAATTGATGTTATCATAACATCCACAAATAATATTGATGTAACTTCTGAAGACGATAGTAACACAACTACCGAAACCAGTATTGATACTACAACTTCGATTGTAGTGGAAACAACAACAGAAATTAATGTTGAGTTAACAGCTAATGATACAAGCAATATAGTAAAATCGTCAGGTACAGCAAATATTTCGAATACAAATCCACCGAAAAAAGATTATGTGATTTTTGGAATTTTACCAAACAATACAGTGGTACGTAAAGACCCCAATGATAACGTACTGGAAACATTAACAGAAGCAAGTCCATACATTATTTATGGTGTTCTACCTAATAACACAATAATACGTAAATTTCCCAATGGAACACGAGTGCCACGTATCATGCAAAAAATTGACATACTACCAATAAGTCCATGGATGTTAAAAAATCCGTATAGCCCCATCCATAACAACCCAGCCATCGTAAAACCAAGATCTAACCCCATCCGAGAATCCACTAATGTAATGACATCCAACGAAATCACAAATAACGGATCAGAAACCAGATTAACCAACGACACTGTAAATAACAATTTAGACACGGTATTTTGTAATTCTTTTATTTAGCTTTTTTTAGTGCTTTTCTACCCTTTAGTTTTAGCCTCTTAGCATGATATGGATTGTTAAATAGTGCATGGTAATAGAAGAAAACACGCATGATAAGCTATCTAATTTTTAAATGCTTTTTAATTGCCAAGTTTTAGATTTCTGCTTCATTTACTTTGATAAATTATAACATTTTATTTCGTAATTACAGATTTCTACCTCTACACTTAACATAAACGATAGCAGCTCTGTGGGTATCACTGAGGTCACAAATAAATCGCCTGCTGAAACAAGCACTGCCTCGCATGTTTTGAGTTTACGCACAACTACCATGCTCCCTTCTGTTGATGAGATTTTACTTAATAGTATTTCTTCAGCTGCTAAAGAGGACATGGCTATTTCCACATCAACAAGTTCTACACGGGAACCACGAATATTAACACTAGATATTGATCCGGAGGTATTAAGTACAAATAATACTATATATAGCTTTCATAAAATTTAACATAAAAGCTTAGAAGGCTAAAAAAAATAATGTTCCACAACATGGTCCGAGTTAGGCGATAACGAAAATTAAAATAATTAATTTAATAGTAGTTTACATAGAAAATATATACAGGATGGTGCACAGGAACTATTTCATTTTGCTAGTGTAAAAAAGAGGGTGGGGACTTAGAAGGGTGAATTATATAGATTTCAGTCGTCAGGTCGGTTAGGAGAGTAACGTGTATTCAAAAGTAGCGTTTGTATTCAAAAGGTATATTAAACATGGCGAATGTGTGTCATCCACACAGAGGGCATTCTGCACACGGCACAGTTTGTAGTCGTCTGCAAGTATTCCCGGCCTATTTTATCTTGGGTGTGCAAATTTAGGGCAAAACTCAACTCACCATCAGTACCCCCGAAAACATCACTAGAGTGAGGTCGTCGATCGAGCAGTCTCCAATACGTTCTGCACGGAGATATGCCAAAAATTTATGACTTTGGTGAAAAGCATGACCCAGAGAGCAGGCAGAAGGAATCAGTTCCAGCAAGATGGTGCTATAGCGCACACAGCCAGTCGTTCATGCAAGCCAGTTCACTGGCCTCTGCGCTCTCCCGATTTATGCTCATGTGGTTATTGTTTGTGGAGTTACCTCAAGACTAAGGTTTTTAAACGTTTTAAAACCCTAAACGACCTGAGGATTGCAATTAAGGAATAAATTCAGAAAACATCGGCAACAACCGCGAAAGTCATGCGTAACTTCCACGAAAGAAAATATATGCTTTGCCAGCCATGCCATTATTTGGACGATGTTATTTCTAACATACTTGTAGCTTAAAAACACATAAAACATACATAATCTATATGGCATTGTTTTTTTGTTTTCTCATATAAGTAGTATTCTATTACTAGCCTTTTGAAATGTGGGTGGTTCCCGTATGGCACTCTGTATTAATATAAAATAATGGATTTATAGGTTTTTTTTATTTCTTAATTGGGATCATATAAATTAACAAAAGTTTTATTGCAATAGTAGTGTTGCATTGCAAAGATATGGGTAAGTTTAAGGTGGTACATAATAGAATAAATACATATTATAATGCCAAATATATTTTTGTGATTATTATTAGTTATTTAAAATTTGCACATACCATTGCAGACTAAACAAATTCGGACGGAGAAACCAAACAATGGAATGGGATCAGCGGTGTTTAAATTTATTCCAATAGACGAAGTCAGAGTAACTTCACAAGACTCAAATGTACTTAAATTAGCATCTACAAAGTCACCAATACCAGTAATAACAACAACTGAAATGACTAATATTCAGCCAACTGAACTTAATACTCAAACACCACAAATACCAATGGGGACTGAATTAGAAGTCGAACCTACAACAACTATACAAATAGCTGTTGGCACACAACCAGCAGTTGAAACCACCGCATTTAGCAATACAGAAACAGCAACGCAACCTACTATGACACCTCAAACATTTACAAATCCTACAATACGAACTGTAACAAGTATTATAACTGAAGAAACAATAACTAGTACGGAAAAAATGCAATCAGAACAAGCTACCACAACAAGCACATCTTTGCCAACAACATTGTCAGAGCTGATATCAACGACTATTAATACTCAAGTTGGTCAAAATGGCCCAACTACCTTGCAAAACCTGTTGCTCCCTCGAGGTCGCAGTTTAAGTACTTTGTCGTCAAATACACCAGTACAAAATATTACTCAAAAACCAAGAGCTGCGTTCAAAGCTTCTGAAAGTGAAATAAAACAATTACAAGATGACGCCAAATTTCTACAAGCATTATTGCTTGCAGCTGGCCAAAATCCATCCGGTTTTAATTTACCTAATCCACAAGATAAACCAAACGCTGAAACTACTTCAGCACAATCAATTAATTCAGACATTAAACAATTTGAAGAAGATGCAAAATTATTAAAAGCATTATTACAAGCAACAGGTCAAAATCCCAGCAAATTTCAAGTACCTCAATTAAATGTTGATCTAAACTCTCAAACTTCAACTACCACTACTACAACATCAACAACAAATAAGCCCATCACAACATCTCCCTCACTAGAAGACGACATAAGAAAATTCCGAGAAGATGCAGAATTACTAAAAGCCCTATTACAATCAACAGGTCAAGATCCTAGCAAATTTCAAATACCTCAATTAAATATTGATTTAAAACCACAAACTACAACCACCACTACTACATCAAGTACTGCAAGACCTACAACATCAACAACAAATAAACCGACTACAACATCTCCTTCACTAGAAGACGACTTAAGGAAATTCCGGGAAGATGCAGAGTTATTACAAGCTCTTTTGAAAGCTACAGGTCAAAATCCCAATGACTTGAAATTACCTATTATTTCTGGTGTAACGTCTAACGTCAGAATAGCATCAAATCCTTTAACCACATCTATGGTATCCAATGTTCCTACGACTATTCCGACACCAACAGTACGCCCGGTATTTACAAGAACTGAGCCAGCTTCAATTTTGACTACCACGTCTTTACCTAATTTATCAGTAACAAATACGTTCCAGTCTCGAAGATTAACTACAACAACGTTCCCTGATGATATTGGTATATCAACGACTAATCCGCCTTTCGTAAATCAAAGAAGACGGCAACCGACAACTACAGCCGCACCCACTACAACAGCAAGAATTTTAAGAAGGCCTACTACTTTATCGCCAAGGAAACAGACGATTCCAACTTCGACATTTACAACAGAAATACCTAGTTCTTCTACATTTTCAGTAGAAGAGGATCTCGCATTTCTACAGAACTTGGCAAGTTACTAATTTAATAAAATAATGCATTATTTAAGTACATATACTGTTTTATATAGTTAAATAACTTAAATATAGAAAACATGTATAAAATCCTCAATTGTAAAAATAACACTGTAATATGTCTTTTCCTTAAACATTATGAATAAAAAAATGTAATGATATTATTTATATTTTCAGAAAAGTGTCCTTAATACCAATAGCGATGACGCAGAATCCGCATTGGCTAATAGAATTATAGCTCTCGCCGTAGAAAGGAGTTTAAATGATATTGAAACTAATAAACAAACTGACACCCGATCCGGAAAAGCAATTAGTATATCAGACACGAATAACAGAATTCCAACAACAACGTCAAAACCTACGACGACTACCACTCTTCGGCCGACGACTACTGTTACACCAAGTACTCCCTCTATAGAAGAGGATATAAGACAATTTGAAGAAGATACAAAACTCTTACAAGCACTGCTAAAAGCTACTGGACAAGATCCATCAAAATTCAACCTTCCAACTATTACCAGTGCTAAAACTAATGTGAGGCCATCTCCCTCTACATCAAACTCGAATGTCGACGACCTAAAACTTCTAAGTAACTTGCTGGCATCGCCGTCACCACTGAATGAACCATTCGATTCTTTAACTCAGGCTCCAACAAGACAATCACCAGGTAGGAACACCCAAACTACAACGTCGGCTTCAATAAAGGATAATATCAAAAGCTTACAAGATGATCCAAAATTCTTGCAAACATTAGTACAACTGCGTGGTGTTCAAGAAACAACTACTTTAAAGACTAAAATTGTTAACTCAGGTAAAAAATCATTTGAAAACCAGACAAATCGACTTTATACTTTGGGAGTGTATTTTAAATATAATTTAGTTAGATAAGTATAGGCACTTTATTGCTTCTACAACAAAATTTTGCACTTCTTTATATTAAGAACATTCTGTATAATTTTTTTTTGTCTTAGGCTATTACGAGAAGTTTTAATTACGTTATGTTTTCAGGGTTAACCAGCGACGAGGCGTTGACGAAATTGTTGAAACAACAAAATACAATGGTGTCCGAAGCTACTAGAGCTCCGTTAGCTGTTAGTACAGAATATGGAAAGAGTAACGACGCATTATTAGCAGCATTGCTAAAGGAGCAAGGTTTCGGCCCAACCACGGCAAGTTCTTTGGACGAACAAATTCGACTTGCTGTTAGTTCTATTCTTTTTCTTATTTCAAATAATAGCCCTAGAAAGATTTCACCGTCTTCCTGAGGCTATTTCCTAATATTTTCATTCCTAAAAAAGTCTTACATGTCTGCTTTCATGCTTTTCTAATTTATTACTTTTTATTTTATTTCCTTTCATATATTTTATTAAACGTTTTTAAGGGGAAGGCTTTAGTAGACATCGTTATCTGTTACTTTTTTAATGATATATTGTGTTTTTTGGATAAAATAATATTGTTTGGTAGTTGCTATTATAACAGTATAAAAAATTATTTTTGTGCCAAAGCCTAAACCTTAGTTTCATAATTAATTTGGTCCATTTCATAACTCATTATAATTATTATTCCAAAGGCCATAAACCATCTCTTAACGAATTTTTAGACATCAATCTGACTACTTTAGGCTTTGCTCAACCAAGTCGTAGTGACGCCAAAGGCCGTCCGAACGACGACGCCCCCACCGGCTGCTAGAAGACCTCTGCTAGATGGACTGTCCTGGCTATGGCAGCAATGGAGAGATACAGCGCCTGGACCACCTCGACAGAACAGAAGACCAGCACCAACTGTAACTTCGAGTGCAACAAGTAATAGAGTCAACTGGTTCGGTTCTGGACCATTTGTTGGAAATGCACCAGACAAAGGCAGCTCAAACAGAGTTAGTTTTAGATCGTTTTTACTCAGTCTGTGTAATTGGAAAACTGGATGAGGTCAATGGGGGTAGACTTAGATTTAGTTGTATAAATTGTTTTCTTTTAATCTTACCCACAAATTCTATTTAAAAGGTTCCCGTGAAGACGTTGCAGTGGAAGAATCTTCATTTTTGTTTTCGTTGATTACTTAATTAATTTTAAATAATAATAGTAATATTATTCGTGGGTAAAGTTATATTAGATTATAGTAAACTAACAAGTTCTCACTTTTATTTAGTTTGTATAGTTCCTACTTAATCTTGGTTTGGGAAAATTATAAACAATAATATTGGTTTTTAATTTAAAGCTGTAGATATCTATAAATCGTGGCATAATAAAGTAGTTAATATATAGAAATGATTTAATTAGTTAGTCGGAGGTTGAAACTAATTTTTGAATAAGGTACATGTAAATATCTCATTTGTTGTATAATGTTTGTATATATATGTATATTTGTTGTTTAGTAAAGCTCTGACGTCATTTTATTTTGTGTCACAAATCTGACAAAAATATTGTTACACAAAATAAGATAAAGAGATTTGTAAATTATTTAATTTATTTACGATTCGCTTAAGCTTGTATATTATAATCTAATGTATCGTTGATCGATATTACTTAAATAAATTTTATTATTATTATGTGTAAATATTATTTTAAGTTTACCCTTCGCATCATTTCTAATATACATAGTATTTAAGTTTACTCAAATCAAATCATTTATTTCCTTTGGTTATCTTGTATTAACTTGGATATTGTCAGCACTAAAATAATATAAAACGAAAACATAAAAAAATATAAACAAACACAAGTTAGGTAATCATGGTAATAACAAGAAAGAAATAATAATAATTATAGGTCAATGCATTTTTGTGCTATTTATTATTATTATACCACTATTAAGCTTATACTTTTAAGCAACTTTATAAACTCATAAATATAAGAGTAAAAATGTAAAGTATCACGACCTTCACTTAAAACACTATTTTTTTTAGAATATTTTACTATCTATATACGCGTTTCATGACAATTGGCAAGGTGTCTGTCTCTAGCGTACCAAACTCAAAAAAAAAAAAAACGTTTATTGACCCAATTAATTTATAACATTTTTATATGCTCAATTTACCATTTTGTTTGTCCGGTCGACAGCAAATACAATTTATTTTTTTATTTTATTGAATAACAACACAAACAAAAACCTGCCAATATATTTCTGTGTGGGTATGTAGGTATAAGTGTATATGTAGTTTTTTTTTATTTTATTTTTTTCTTATTTTGACATTATAATGTCCATGTCAGCCCTATTGTAAGATCCCGTCGGCTTACAACTCACGTTGTGTTTATGTGTGTGTGTCTAACGGCAGCTAGAAGGTTATCAGTTTCCGTGTAATCCCTATATATCACAGATAAATAATAAAAAAATGTATCCCGACCAGGAATCGAAACTGGTACTTAGAAATGTAAATCCATGGAGTTTACCGTTAGATCACGGATGCCATACATCCATCATAAAATGAAACAGATCATCAACTTTTCACGACCTCTAGAAAACACAATCCTAGACCTAAACTGTTGGGGCTTTTAATTTGGCCTACACTCGCCACGCTGGCCAAACGGTTTGGAGAGGGTGTGATGTATTTTTAAATGCAATTTATTAACGATTCCATAAGTTAGTATTAGTGGAACTGAAACCGACCGCTTAACGTGATCTCTGAGGCACGGGAACGGTAGTGTTGTAAAATGACAAACGTAGTTAAGAAAAGTGTATTTCTCATTGGTACATGCCGAATTTCGAACCAACCTCAGGATTTTTAAGGAAACTGCTGCATAGACAAACAGATAATTATAATTATCTACAATTAGAATATGTTTTAACTACCGATTGTAAATAATAAAACAATTAACTAAAAACATGTATGTATGTATGTTTGGGAATTGGTGTTAATAAAAAGGTGAACTCTCTTGGTAATTCTGGTCGAATTAATCTTCTGTGGTTTAATCAACATTTTTTTTTTTTTAAGTGACTGGTATTATTATAATAGATAGGTTGTAAAATTACATTATACACTTAAACTTTTCAAACTTTCGCGCGCATTCATAATAGTTTTTATAATTTTAACGGATTAGAGAATGACCCAAAGATATACTTTCCACCGTTCGTCACTAGAATAGTACGTGAAGCGATCGAAATAAGGAAACACAAAAATTTTAATCGAGAGGGGGGTTATAAGCTATCTTCATCGTGGAATTCAGTAATCAATAGGTTTCGACGCCGGGAGAAATCCGGTGTCGCCAAGGATATTGTAAGTGTCGTGTGTCGTGATTTCTAAAAACTTTTAAAAGTGATAAGTGGGTAGGTTTACATCTACCGCCCAGTATGTACGAGACTACACCGCATAGCTTCAGTCGACCCGTGACCACGGCCAATGCAACTTGGCTGAAACGTCGGGAGAAATATGTCTCTAAGGTAAATCGCGTAAAGACCCGTTAAAATTATAAGGACTATTAGATTATACACGTTATGTAAATATTAATGGATTTTAAACAATTATTTATATGGAGTGTACAGTGAAAAAGTGTAGAAGTAAGTCAAGTGAACAGTTAAATCTAAATTAAATAATTAACAATTAAGAATGCACTAACTGTGCTTAAATAAAAATAACATATACATCATCATTGGCTGAAATGTAATTTATTATTTTTGACAAAATTATACCGGTCGACTTTTTATGGTCTTACGTTAGACTAATATATTATTCTATTGATAAAACCAAACAACTTTGTCTTAAAAATCATATGCAGGAATTTTTTTTTCGACATATTAGTCTAATGGACGACCATACAAAGACCTACTACACAAACTAAAACAACACCTAACATACAAAGTAAGTGTTAAACATTATATTTTTAAAATGCTATTATTTGCACTTAAACACACGAATCTAGGCTGAAACTATATATATATAGACATTAAATATATAATAAGATCAGGCAAGAAGTCAAAAGATATTTTTTTCTACTAAAAAAGTAAAATATAATCACGACCGTATCCCTTTCGGAGTAGTCAAAAACCACGCTTTCTTTCTAATGAAGCGGATTCACATTTAGCCATCAATGATAAGTGGCAAGCTCGTCTATGTCTCTAGCGGACCAAACTCGACAAATATTACCAATAAATTAAATAATTTATCGAATCCGTTATCTTCCAGTCTAAATTCACGGACCTAACCGCTAGACCACGGAGGCATTTTTCTAAATTTAAATATTTATTTAAAACATATTTTTTTACTTTTTATTATTTACTTAATTATTTATTCGGAGTAAAGTACAAAGATTAAAGAATAAAATAAATTAGGAACTAAATTATAAAAATTAAAAATTAATAAATAAAATTACGACTATTCGATGGGCCTAGTGTGCCGAGGACACTCGCTGCGTTCCCCCGCTGAACAGCGAGGCTGACCCTTTGAACAAGATATTCTCTACTCAAAGGGTCACCCGTCGCCAAGTGAGTTTCTTACCAAGCTCGCGGGAGAGCATAAGAGCCACGGGCCCAACGTTTCAACTGCAAATGGAATGAAATGTAAGAATAATTAATTAGTGTATGATATTGCCGGTTAAGGTTGTGTTCGACCTGCACTTTCAAATTATTATTTTTGTTTTACTTACAGTATGCTGACCAGCATGTTACTGAAGTGAAACACACGTTGTTCGATAAGAGAAGAACAAAGTAGATGACGAAAAAAAATATAACTAACATTTTGTATGAAAATAACAAACAATGCCCACTCTATCTTATATTTGATCTCTTTGGCATTAATATAGAAAAGCATTTTAAATTTTCAAGTTTATCTTCACGATTTTATAAAATAAATGTTATCTGTGCTTAGTTTTGAGGGTACATTTTTAACTCTTCATAACTATTCGTATTCAAGTGTGAATACACCTATAAACATATAAACATAATCGTGAAAATGAAAAAATGTATCGTTACATTTCCTTTACACAAACACAAACTTTAACATATATTTAATGCATGCGCAATCTGTATCATAGCTATTTACTTCCTATATTTATCTATTGTATATAATTTTAAATATTTATTTCACCTTTATTTTGTATATAAATATCTACGTATGTTTTAATCATTACTTACCTAATATTTCCACTTTAAATCTACTCTAAAGATATTGCAATATTTTTATTAATTAAATACATTAATTAATTAACTACATATAGTTAAAAATAAGTATATCACAAAAATTTAATTCGCAGTAATATACCAACAGTATAAAATAATTACAATATGATAGAATTAAAAAGAAGTGTGCAGAGCCAACTTACTAACCATATTACTGTATGTACCACATTTAAAGCAAATAAACGATTTTGAATTTTAATTTGAAAGACCTAACATTAAATAAACAAAAAAAATACACTACAAATAAAACTAAAATAATGGTCCGATAGGCGCAGTGTGCCGAGGATACTCGCTGCGTTCCCCCGTTGAACGGCGAGGCTGAAATAATATATATTTAAAACAATATATATATATATATATATCGTAGCTATAATTAATTATATTGGAATAGAAAGTAAATCTAAGCATAAGAAGAAAGAAAGAAATATAAATAATTGTGGGTTTAATGCCAATGATACTCGTGGCATTGCCGCGTTGAATAGCAATGCTGATCCTTTTGCCTCAATATTATCTAGCTTATTTCTGTAGTATACAATTATAGTAGTACCTATATTAGTTAACTAAAATTGAAATTGCCATATCTTTAAGAAAATAGATTGCCTTACCGCTTCGGCTACATCAAAGTTGCATGTATAATCATCTTCACTATAGAGAGTGGAACTTTCTCATATGTTTCCTTAGATACCATTGGAGCCTCCCAGGGTGGTGGCTGCAGAACAGGCTCCAGGAAGAGGGCAGATCGTTTCTGCAGCAATTAACGTGTCAAGAGCATTCTCGCAGTTCCTTGGTGCTGCTATACAGGTGATTGTTTTCCTAGATACATTTATTACAATTTTGTATTATAAACATCACAACGTCAGTCAGTTGTAGTGTTGTCTAATATTGGTATATAATCTAGTATCAACTGTCTAGAAAACAAAAATACGCGACATTTTACAAAAAAAAAATTGAAAAATGGTTATAATTATTTTTGCTATTTTTCTCTGTATACAATTAGGTATATGAAAGTGATAACATGTCTTAAATGTACGGAAGTTTATTTCCTAGTAAGTTGATAAACTACATTACTATACTTGAGAAATATTTGAATATGTTGGTTTGTGCGAGAGAGAGGATTGCTAAAGCTTTGGAATTGTTTTATTATTGTATTTAGTACTAGGATAGTGTTCTTTAGCAAATTTGTTATCTGCAGCTGTAGCACGATCAAAGTCCATTATCAGATCGAGATAGGATCGATTAAAAAAAAAACATAAATTCGAGATGCGAATTTGTAGTTCATTTACTATTAGTATGTCTAAAATCTTATACTTCATGTACACAATTGGAGCTTGATTTTATAACGGAGTTTAATCATGCTACTATACTATCTGTAACAACGTCTGTTTTTGTATTAATTCTATAAAAACAACTGTAAATAATGATTGTAATATTTACTTTACCATATATTTAATAATTTCTTTCAACAGGATTTATTAAGGTAAAATCATTGGCTTGTATCATTTTAACTGGATCATTTTCAATCAATTTAACAAATCAATATATAACTTGCTTGACTTTTTACTGTAATCTAGTCTCTTCTAATTTATTAATATGATTTTACATTATCTTCAGCACAAGCATTAGCTACGTGCCTAAATATGTGTGTGTCAGATACGTATTTGTAGAATAGTAATTTTTATTTGAGGTCAATTCAGTTAAAGGGGAATGTCAGGTAGTGGGCTGTAGGATGCATCTTTACCATTCATTTATCAAAAATATTAGTCTAAACTATAAATTTAGTTTTAGTTTACAACTAAATATAATCCAGAAAGTCATTTGTTGATATTTTTTTTGTTCTTTCCTTCGATGAATGATGTATGAGGTGATGGGGAAGGCAAAGGGTCTAGCCCATACAGCCAAGTCTGACTTAATATATCTTTATTTTTCATGAGTTAATGAGGTCATCATCAAATTCCAGATGCTGCAGAATTTAATGCTTTTCTCGCACTCGTCACTCGCGGCACCTTAGCTCAAACACGTCGGGTAAAATATAGAAGTTGACAGCGCGGGAAAACCGCAAAAAATAAACTGCAACTTGTACCCCATATTTAAAGTCCAATTTATCGTTTTCCATAATTATTCACATTGTAGCATATTATTAAACAAATCAACACCACTTTTGACCAATAATATCCACAGCAAATTAATTTACAAAACACAAACTTGCACTTAACATGTCTACGCAAAATGGCGCGAAGAACTCCCGAAAGTCATTTGAATTGTTTCCCCGGCCGACCCTAATTAGATGTCAACAACTAGTGAGGTGAAGTTCGTTATAGTATATCGATATTTTAAAAAAAGTCAGTTTAGTTGTAATCGACGTTTTTGTGTTTTTTAGTAATCAGTGACTAAATGATAGACTCGCCATTAAAATTGATATAAAAGTGTGTAAAACCAATTTTTTCTTTTATTTGCCTTCGAATAACGATTTATTTTTTTTACTCGTAATAGTCTCTAACGTAGGTAGATAATAATTTTTATAATTAAATTTAATAGATATGATTGTTAGGTAGGTAAAGTATTTGTTTTTATAATGTACGAGTATAATATCTATTGCATGCCAAGTTTAAAATTTATATTTAATGGTAATTATTAGCAGCAGCCCTATTCTGTTACTTAAGCGCAAACGTTATATAATGGAATCCGGTAACTATATGTATATTACGCTATTAAAGTTGATATTTGCACGGCTGCTGTCAAGGTCGAGCGCCTATAGAGTTGAGAATTGAATAATATTTTGTTTTGTAATTATGGCGTAAATAACGCTTGCGACTAAGTAACAGATTAGAGCTGTAGGTCGTCTTCTCCTTTAATTAAAATTGCATGTAGGTACTTAGAAATTGAAATATTGTTGATTTCGTTGAAGACCTAATAAATAAATAAAATAATGTATTTATTTAAATATTTCAGGGAGCGGCTCAAACTGTTCAAAATGTGATTAAAGCTGGACAGAAGGCGGCATCTGATGTCTACACCAATGGATCTGGATGAAAAGTACATCAAGAAACAGTCTTATTATAACTTTGGCAATGATTGACAGCATGATTATAATAAAGGTTTTATAAAAAAACTTAAATAAAAAAAAAACAAATCTAAGGCATTTTTATAAAAACAATATATATATATATATATGTATATATACACTCGATAAATGAGAATCTAATACCAAAATGATTTCAAAATATAAATTTTTAAAATAGTCAATGAGAGTTCTTGATGTTCAATAGGCCTGGCTTGGGGATGGGATAATCTCCCGATTTCCCTGACAGAATCTCGGCGGGTTGCTACCTAGTCTCCTAGATGTGTCTACCTAATCTATTTTCCAAAAGCGCCTCCCTAGAGAGTAGCCTCTCCTCCGGCTCCGACTAAAGTTGTCAGCCCGGTAAAACGTACGTTTAGGTAGGCCGACAACAAATTCCCCGATAGTAGGCATCTCCGTTCTCATGCAATTACAGATTGAGCGATATGTTTTACCGACTCTGGATGGTGTCCCTGTTGGTTTTGGCCAGGTGATTCCAAGCCGGCGCAGCATCAGTCTGATACGTTGAACACCTTCAACCTGAGCGGTAAACTGGAGTTAATTAGAGGACCTAACATGGCTTAATAAGACTTACGCATATACTTATGAGCTAAAACAAGAAAAAGTATAGTGATACTATACTGAGACAGAAACCACACTTTTTAATTTAGCCAACTTTACTACAGGCCAATCATGACAAGTGGCAAGCTCATCGATGTCTTCAGCATAGCAAACTCGTGAAAAATATCACAAATTTTTTTTTTTTTTTTAATTAATAAATATTATTGTATCCCGACCTGGGACTTAATTCTGGTACTTTCGACTTACGTGTCGGTTTGTAAAAAGTGATAGATCTCCATAGAAAACTGTCAGGGTCATACGAACTAATCGAATCGTTGGATCAGGAATCAAACTCGGTACCGCCGAGTCTAAATCCATGGACTTCCTTCCTCCGTCAGTGCTAAAACTAAAGTTAAAAAAATATATATTTTGAAATATTTCGGTAATAGGTTACCATTTAAAAAAAATCGTTAATAGTTGTTACCTTACCTTAGTTTGTTTTTTGTAAATAAAATGTTTTTGTCATATGCCAGTAATAATAAAACTATTGGAATAAGAAACTAAATTAAGCGTTTTGTGCTCAAAATGTAAATATGTAAAGACACAATAAAGTCATTAAATATTAGGATGGATTTGAATTTATTTAGATATTCAATGTACATTATTTTACTACTACTAGGACTTTAAAAAAGTATTTTTTTAAGTTGAAATGTTAGAAGGATGGCTTGCACCAAATTTACGTTAGGTAATAAATTCTTTCCCAATTCTTTACTATTTCTGATTTTTACCAAACACTCAAAGCTAAATTATTTAATATATCTAGCTTAAAAAAGCTACGGAGCTTAAACTGTTTGTTTTATTCGTCTATCTATTAGGAAAAATATTATTTAATTACAATACTCGTTCAATAAATTTTGAAATAAATTCTGTATTAATTAAAAAGTAATGACATTTTTTTTTGTTTTTGCTTGTGTTCTCTTCGCCGGCTGAATTATGAATGAAGTGATAGGGAAGGCAAAAGGTCTAGCCAATACAGACAATTCTGACGTAATATATCTTTCTTTCCTAAAAGTCAGTAAGGGTTGCAGAATTTGATGCTTTTCTTGTACTACTCGCGGCATTATAGCCGAAACACAACGGGTATAATATGGGAGTTCACAGCGCAGGAAACCACAAAAAATAAACTGCAACTTGTGACCCATATGTAAGTCCAATTTATCGTTTTCCATTATTATTGACATTGTAGCACAAACACCACTTTTGACTAATAATATTTACAGTAAAGTAATTTAAAAAACAAAAACTTTATAAATATATAAATATATTATTGTCGAAGGATATATAAATAGAAAAATGTCACTACTCATTAAATTAATTCATGAAAGATAAACTTTACCGTATAAAAAAAAAACAATAACTTGTACTTGACACGTCCGTGAAAATGGCGCGAAGAACTCATTCTTCTTTTTTTTTTTTAATATAACAATATTTAATTGTCATTACTATTTCATTATATCTCGCCAAGACATTGGCGGGAAAGTTTTCATTAATGTCAGCCTTCTTTCTGATTCTAATGTTCTTTGAATAGCATATAGGCAATCATGTGATCTTAGATCTACATTAGGATTAATATTTAAATAATAATATAATTAATTACCAATGTATATATTTTAGTTTAGAATTGCAATTTATTGACGCAAATTCGAAATTAAATATGGGGTTTTATGTAATGTGTTTGTAATTAATAATAAAAAAATACATATATGTATAATTTATTATTATTATTTTATTATAAATTTATAATTAAAACAGGCAATACTTAAGTTACCTATTATAATAATACTAGCACTTAACAATTTAGTATTTAAATTTAGCCATAAGTCTTTTACATGTGCCATTATGCACGTGCTTTTACAAGCTAACTCTAATCCTTTATTACTATATCTTAATTTGTTTATCAGCTTTTATCACATAGACTAGAGTCTGGCTAATGAAAGTAGATAACGAAAAAGCGCGGCAAATTAAAAAAATGACAGTATGGTATCCGTTAAAGTTTGATAAAATATGTCGATAAAACTTTCTTGATACTTGGGTTTATTTTAAATAGAAACTAAATGCTTTCAGTGAGAAGAATATTTGTTGCACGTGTCAAAATAATAAATCATACTAATCTAAGAAATTCAACACCACACGTAAAAAAATCGTGTTTTTGGTTGAATTCAGCTTCTTTTTCTTGTTGTTTTTCTTGGAATTTGGACATCATGTAAAACAATTTATTTCGGACTCCACTTTTAATACTTTTATTCATATTTTATAACACAAATAACAATTCAAATCAAATGTTTGACAACAGCTACATTGAAAAATGTAAACTCTCACAATAGTGTTGCTATTTGAAATTTTCCATTTAATTCAAATCAAATAAAATAAAATAAATCTTAGGTTAGTACACAACACTTGGGTATTGTCAATACATATATTTTAATACAATACAAGAGAATATATATTTATAAAAAGTATACTATCAGCAGCCATGGCTGGACCGAATGTAACACCAATACAATTATAATAAATAAAACATTGTTGCCATAAGCGAGGATTTTGTACTTATTTATACCTAGATACGTAAAATTTAATTCGTTAAATTCAATTATCTACTCTCATTAGACAGACTCTATTTAGATATAACTTTTTATGTTAATATTAGCTAATTTTCCTACTTATTGTTAATAATTAAATTGTTTAAGGAGACACGTTTCGAGCTTTTTTTATTTTATTTTTGTATTTCTTTATAAAACAAAAATAGTGTAATTGAATAAATACATGCACTACTGCGACAAAGATTCAATCAAATTTACAAATCTATTAACACAGATTTACGAGGTCTACGATTCTGTATTATAGCGGTTGTGATGATGAACCGAGCCATCACCTCTATTTGTATTATTCGTATAATATTTCGCTAAAACTGAAATAAATAACGGTATACACTAATATAGGCATGAACGCTTTCCTTAATATCCTACAAAGGTCGGTTCAAACCTCCCCGGCATGTACCAATGAGAAATACACTGTTCTGTACATTTGTGATTGATTTACAACACCACCATTCCCGTGCTTTGGAGAGCACGTTTAGCCGCCGGTCCCGGTTCCACTATTACCAACTTGTGGAATCGTATATAATAAATTGTCATTAAAAAATTACATCAGATCCTCGCCAACACATCTGGCCAGCGCGGCGAGGGCATATTCTCCAGATATATGTTCTGGAAGGCCCATCTTTAACAGTGGAGTCTATGACTTTGTGTGTTAGGGGCTGTAATGTAATGATAATGATTCACTATTTTGATAATCTAACTTTTACCTGCCTCCGTTGTCAAGTCCGTGGATTTGGAATCGGAGGTACCGGGTTCGATTCCAGGGGCCTAATTCTGGCGCTTTCGACCTGCGTGTCGGTTAGAAATATTCAAATGACAATCATCATTCGAGCAAACATGCATGTGGAAGGCTCGAGAATCGGGGCCCTGGTCTGGTTAATAGGTTTGACAAATTGTTATAAATACATGTATGTATATGTTGGAAAATGTTAATAGGTTTGTCGCAGTAGAGCTTGTATTTTTACACAAAAACACTATTTTTGTTTTATTCAAAAATACAAAAGTAGTCTAGTAAAAAAAAAACTCCGCTGGCAGCAGCCCTATTCTGTCTCCTAAGCGCAAACGTTATATAATGGAATCCGTTAACTATATATCACGCTATTAAATTCATATTTCACGGTCGCTGTCAAGGTCGAGTGACAATGACGAGACCTCTGACGTAAACCAATAACGTTTGCGACCAAGTAACAGAGTAGGGCTGTAAAACACCACACTCTCATCTAACAATCAGTGGCGAACGTTGATAGCGTTATTGAGCATATGACGTCACAACTCCCACTTCGCTCTTATTTTAAAAATATATAGGTATGTTGCATAAGATATGTTTTTTCACAATTATTTTTATTAACAATAGAAAATAAAGATAAAACAAAATTGTCAACATTCGTCACTATATAATTTATAGCAGAAATTTAATTTAAGTTTTTATTTTTACATTCATTTTGGTAATATATTTATAATGCTCACAAAAAAGTAATGTAATATTAAATTTTCTATAGAAAAGAGTTTAACGACCTTCTTTTAGATTATAAAGGAAAATTTTGCCAGCGAGTGTATTGGGTATGGGTAATTAGAAATTTACAATATGTTATTTTTATTTAAAAAAATATATATATCCTGCCTAATGTTTAAAGTACCTAGTAGTTTTAATTTTAGCATAAGACTTGTAATTCAATATTTGAATTGCCAGTTAGGTACAAGATTTTAAAACGCAAAATTTATTTTAATCTGATACCTTGGATTCTCAATTTCTTGATCTGTAGAAGTAGATGAAGAAACTCTTTTATTACTATACGAGTATAAAAGAGTTTTGGTACTTCTAATCATGATGTTTAGTTGGCAGTAATTTTTTTTATTTGATATATTTTGTACTCATTGAAATCGCTGCCAAATTAAAGAACTGTGGCCTAAGTCCATTTCTTATAGCGCAAAGGTTATATAAAGAATTCCTTTAACTAATGAAAACTTTGACAGCTGTCAAACGCTATTAGCAATATAATACTCGTTACCGATTATACTGAACGACTCTGCTGCAATACCGCTTTGATTACTCAGTGTCAATCTTTTACTAAATTAAGCATGTACAATACTGTAAAAAAAAAAATGTTCAACATGATTTTTTTGTGGCATAAAACTATTATTATTATTATTAATAAGTATTAATCGATATAAGATTTATATGTATGTAGAATCCTAGACCTCTACTGCTGGAGATTGGCCTTCCAGAACATATGTCTTGAGAATTTGGCCTACATCTAGGACTCTGTGTTCTAGGGGCTGTGTTCTTTGTTTTATTCGTATGGTAATATTTTGCTCAAACGTAAATAAATAACGGTATTCGATATTTTGATATACTTACTTTTGCGCTTAATGTAATGGAATACCGCCGCTGTGCTTTAGTGTCAATTGAATATATTTCAAGAATATTTATGTACGTACCTACTTTTTGCTTATTATTGTCGTGATATAATGTGGAGTAAATTATTATATAAAAATTATGTCGTTTTTTTTTTAAACCTAAAAGCCTTTTTTTATACTAGCACCACATGTGACCTTGCGCGCTCCTGATGTTAAGTGGCGCGCGAGGTCCATGAATGTTAGCAACTGAATATCATGACTGACATAAGTTCCTAACACTATGCCGGCTTGACTGTGCATGGCGGCAATTCGAGCCTGATCCCGAAACGTGTGGATACACTTTACTGGGTTTATCGGCACGAACGGTGGATACTTCCCCGCCCCGGCAGACTGGGCAAATTACCACCTTCAGTCCGCCTACCACCTTAGCTAAAACAAAGCTGGGACGATTATCAAAAGAATCCTGGGTAGCAAGATTCAATCTTCAAAAATCAAGAAATAAAAGTCTTACTTGAAAAACTCTAGAGCGCACGGGAAAGACGCGTTACGATCCATCTCCAGATTATATGAGTGCCTGAATTTATTGTCATTTTGTATTGAGTTACAAGATAGATATAAGAAAAAATATGTAAGGCGCTATTGGAAATTGTTGAAAATTAATAAATAAATAAATCTATGACAAATGTACGTAAGGAAAGTGTATTTATCATTGGTACATGCCGGGGGGGTTTGAACCGACCTTTGTAGGATTTTAAGGAAAGCGTTTTTTACAACCGAGCCACCACCGCGCCTTGCCCTTTTGTTTTAGCAAATTAACGCAAAGTAGTTGTAAAAGTGAAGACCACGTATTTCAGAGGAACTACCTTCCACCGGACGAATAACCTAATTAAGGTGACAAAAGGCAATACTAATATAGTTTTATGTATGCATTGTTACCAACAAAGTACTAATAAATTAATACGAATAACTAACTTTAGTTAAAAAAAACTTTTTTATTATCGCATGCCATAGCGAGGCCTATTTATATCCAGCAGTGGATATATAAAAAGCGGTAATTTACGAGATAAATGCTTCATTTGACATTAATCAAAATATTTGACATATTGCTTGACGGGCTTATGACAATGCATAGAAAGTCTTCGTTACCAAAGGGCATGTATGAAGAGGTTAACGAATGTCGACGAAGCGAAAGAGGTATGTCGTAATCGTGTCAAATGGCGCTCAATTGTCTCTGCCTACCCCGCAAGAGATCTGGCGTGAAGATATGTATGTATAGAACGCCTTAAAATAAAGAAATACTATTATTTTTACTTTTATTAATACGTTTAGTTTATTGCTATGTAATATATTTCAGTTGCTTATAAAAATGGGGTCCAACTAGAAATTACACAGATGGTAGAGTGTAAATTATTAATTTTGTAATTCTATATATTTTTTTCTTTAACCACAGAACCACCGCCTAAATATATTTATTTCTAAAGTCTTCGGTTTTTTTGTATAAAACTAATCTGTATACCTACTAACTAACAATAACTTCATGTAACAGAGTTAATCTGCGAACATAGATTTTGGAAATCTATCGCTGCGAAAATGCTAAAAACTCGCAGTATTTTTTTTTTTGTATTCTCTTCTCCTGATGGTGATAGGGAAGGCAAAGGGTCTAGCCCATACAGCCAAGTCTGACGCAACATATCTTTCTTTTTTATGAGTTAATAAAGGTATCATCAAATTCCAGATGTTGCAGAATGTGATGCTTTTCTTGGAGTCACTCGCAGCAAACGTCCGGTATAATATGGGAGTTCAAAGCATGGGAAAAGCACAAAAAAATAACTGTAACGTGTGCCCCATATTTGTTTGCCTCACATTGTAGCACATTATTAAACAAAACAACAACACTTTTGACTAACAATATCTACAGTAATTTACAAAACAAAAACATACAGTTGACATTTCCGCGCAAAATGGCGCAAAGGAATCTCCTTTTTTTTTCGTTATATTAATTATTACGTAATTTTCAATAATCCAGTTTGCAGATGACAGGGTATTAGGGTTAGACTCATCGAGGCTAAATATTCTTGTACCAGTTCGTATGCTTTAAACCAAACGTGTTGTTGTAAAACGAAAACAAAACCGTGATTTGTGATAAGCTAAGGTAAGACTCGTAAATAAATTTAAAACGTAATTAAGGTCTAGGTTTTTTCTTTTTTTTTAATTACACATAAACATTTAGTCATGCCAGAACAACAAAATAGTTTTGTAGATATGTTGAGACGGGTGTCTAAAATGAACTATGATTATTAAAAATATGTTTACCTACAAGTTAAAATACGCAAAACTTTCTTTTAACTCACGTCAATTTGCATTATTGAATATTTATTCGAAGTAAGATAAAAAAAATATATTATAAACTAATGAGAAAATCATATATTTATTTAAATCTTTTTGCACTACCTTTGTACAAAGGCGGACCGACCTAATGCCGCTAAATATTCTTACCTTAGGTACATTACGAACATTGTATGTGGGTAGGTGCAAATATTTAAACAGGAAAATATATAATTCAAATTCTACTATATCTAATAATACTAAATACAAATAAATAATAATACATACATAAATATATATAATATTACTTACAGTTGTTAGGAACTTATTCGAAGATTTATTCAAAATAAATCGAGTAATCAATTAAAATTGAAGTAATATACAAACAGTATAAAAAAACAACATTAAATAATTATAAAGAAAACCTAGTAATAATATAACAAAAAAATAAAAGAAAATATACTACAAATAAAACAAAAATAATAAAATCTGAAATTATAACCGTCTGACGTAGTGTGCCAATGACACACGCTCTGTTTCCCCGTTCAATGGCGAGGCTGATCCTTGGAGCAAATATTCTCTACTTAAAGGGTCACCAGTCACAAAGCGAAGTTTTCCAAAACTTACGAGAGCGCCAGAGCCTCCTCGAACCATGGACCCATCGTTTCGACTGCAAATGGGATGAAGGATGAATACGACTTGACACGATTACGAGACACCTTTTTCGCTTCTTCGAAATTCACCAACCATTTCATACATGCCCTTTTGTTACGAAAGCTTTTTAATTCACCTTTAGTTTAATTTATTTGATCGTGATATGTGAGTCTTGGTCTGCCAGGGCCTCTTTTATCCATGACTTTCGCATTATATACCTGGTTGGTCAATCTTTCTTTGCTCATACTTTCAACATGCCTGAACCATCGTAGCATGTGTTTCCTTATTTTTGTCCTTATGCTTTCTTTTATAGCTGCCATATTTCGTATTTTGACGTTACGTATGCGGTCCGCATATATATTACGTTGTTGATGCCTCCTCAATAACATTTTCAATAATAAAGAAGGAGCTCCTTCACTACTTGATAATATTTACTTCAGGGTATCTACTAGGACAACAAGTAAGAGGGATTTGTTTTCTGTACTTCGCTCTAAAACAAAATACGCTCAAAATATATACGTCGTGCATGTACACTTTATAATAGCAAGTTGTTTGCTATTATAAACTAATTATTACAAATATAAAGTGTTGGTTTAAAAAACGTCTTCGTAACATGTTATAGCGATTTCTTCAAGGGATATTTATTGTAATAATATTTATTGCTTAATATTCTAGTTGTTGTCTTCATTCATTTCACTTATTTACCTATTTAGACTGTTTCTCTTTTTAATCTGTCTTTATAATTTATCACATCGCTTTCGTATCTTCTCCGTCTTTAGTATCATTATTGTTCTTGATATATATGTTATTTTTGTAATAGTTTGGTGGAGACGATGTGTTAGCATAATTTTTAATTATTGGAACTCTAGGTCTAGTTTAATTTATTTCATATATATTTACTTTGTTTACAAAATAAAATAAATAATATTTTTCTTGTATATATATTTTGTACATGGATTTACAACACCAATGCTTCTCTTATTTTGTCTATACGTTTCTGGAATGTTATTTTTATCCTGATTGAAGGTGGCATTGAAAATGGCTTGACAGATAGAGTGCATTATTTTCGACTTTTGTTTACATTTTATGGAAATGCTGTTCATTTTGACTGTAGTTGTCAATGGAAATGACCACCAGTCCCTCACCTCTGGGCTTGACGGATAGAGTCGCATTACTTCCGACTTTGATATACGCAGCCGTGCTACCACTACGCATTATAGTAATTTTGCTACTAACCCGAAGACGTATACGGGTTCTTTCGACGTACATCCATTTTATTTGGACCACCCATATAAGTATATGGCCGAAATTTTACATTTAGTTCTAAATAATAATAAAAAACTACTCGTTTGAATTAACGCTTTCCTTAAAAACCAAAAAAAGCCGTGGTTAGAACCCCGGCATGTACCAATGAGAAATACACTCTTCCTACGTACATTTATATTTATAAATCCGTGGTCTAGTGGTAACAAACGTTGCCGCGAACTCGGGAGGTCGTGGGTTCGATTCCCACCGGGGGCAAGTTGTACATTGTATAATTTGTCTCGGTCTAGGTGTTTATATGTATAATATGTATATATTTACAAAAAAAAAAAAGTATAATATGTAGTTTATCAACCATCTAGTTTCCGTAACACAAGCCTCGTAGCTTACCACGGAAATTAGATGGCGCTGTGTGACCTGTCTGGAAATATTATTATTATTATTATTTGTAATAATTTTCCAATACTCGCTACCGTGCCTTGGAGAGTACATTAAGTCGTCGGCGTTTATAAATTGTAGATATATTTTAGAGCTGTGGTGGCTCGTTTGTATGAACGCTTTTCATAAAATCTAAAAAAGTCGCGTTTTGAACCCTGGCATGTACCAAAGGGTTATACACTTTAGAAGTATCATCACAACCGTATCCCTGCCGGGGTGGTTAATAACCACGCATTTAAAGAAGCGCATCACATTTATCCAACTTTACTATAGGTCCATCATGACATGACTGCCTCCGTGGTCTAGCGGTTAAGTCCGTGGATTTAGACTCGGAGGTACCGGGTTCAATTCCTGGTCGGGACACAATAATATTTATTAATTTAAGTTATTAAAATTTAATTAATATTTAATTCATTTGTGATATTTCTCGAGTTTGGTACGCTAGAGACATCGACGAGCTTGCCACTTGTCATGATTGGCCTATAATAAAGTTGGCTAAATGTGAATCCGCTTCAACCGCTTCTTCAAAAGCGTGGTTTCTGACCACCGCGAAAGGGAAACGGTCGTGATTATACTTTACTTTACCCATCATGACAAGTGGCAAGTTCGTCGATGTCACTAGCCTACCAAACTCGAAAAATATGACAATTAAATTAAATAAATTATTGTGTTCCTACCAGGAATCAAATCCGGTAACTTCATGTCTAAATCCACGGACTTAACCGCTAGACCACGAAAGCGGTCATAATTAAAAAGTGGTACACATTTATCGTAGATTTACAACACCACCGTTCCCGTGCCTTGTTAAGAGTCGGTCACGGTTCCACTAATACCAACTCGAGGAATTGTTAATAAATTATTACTAAAATAGACATGAAACCCTCGCCAACCCCCCGTTTGGCCAAATTCTTAAGAAATATGTTTTGGAAATCCTATTTCCAGCCGAGAGGTCTTGGCCCATGTGTTTCAGGAGCTGTAATGATAATATAGTTTTAGCTGGATTATAAGCTTGTCCTTTTATATATGTCTATGACCTGGCCTAATTACTGGTAGATACCTACTTTGAATAGATTAAGAGGTAGAAAATTAAGGGTAGAAAATTTGTTTACTTGTGTGTGGACATACCTCAATATTCAAATTTGCGTTTAAAAACTGCCTTAGCTCACTGGAAGAAAAACTTTGCAATCCATAGATTCACCGTGCGGGTGCCGTATCCATCGTGTGTGGTGAAGACCGAAGAATAGTAGCTCGGGATTCTTTATGCATTCTCCATTGGCCATTAGACGGGCACCATCTGTCAATGTTTTTAAACAATTAGTCACTAACTTGTTTCTTGATAAGCAGGAGCACACTGCATCCAGTACACATTGAATAATTGGCACGCAATATGTTTATGTATGTTTATTTGTGTGTATATATGGGCAGCGTGCAACAATCTAATAATATATTGTATATATAATATATAATAATATATTTATATGTATGTAATGTATGTATATGTTCATAATACTTGCATGTAGTTTATGTAATTGCTTGGTATGTAGTGTATTTATAAATTAGACTATTATTATTAGATTGTTCACCCTGCCCATAATCTCTCACCAAAGGTTAGTTGTCAGATTTTCAGACATTTCCAGACAGGTCACACAGCGCCATCTAGTTTCCGTGGTAAGCTACGAGGCTTGTGTTACGGAAACTAGATGGTTGATAAACTAAATATTATACTTTTTTTTTTGTAAATATAATATTATACATATAAACACCGAGACCGAGACAAATTATACAATGTACAACTTGCCCCCGGTGGGAATCGAACCCACGACCTCCCGAGTTCACGGCAACGTTTGTTACCACTAAACCACGGAGGCGGTCAGAGAATGCCTAACAGGCAATAAACTCGCCTATGTACCTAATGTTAAGTTTTGGTGCAATAAATAATTTAAAAAAAAAAAACCCCATCGAAAGGTCGGCTATGTTGGCCACTGTCCGGAACAAGAATCGGGTGCTCATTCCGAACCACTCCCTGAGGTTGACGTGCGTCTTCTTGAATCTTTCCTTGCATGACAAGCTGCAGCAAGCTATACTTTTTATTGCTCATGATATGTCTCAAGTACTCTCACTGTTTCTGCAGCTCGCCAATGGAACAGGATACCTTTGTCTATTAGGCAGGCTCCGTCTTTAAATATATTCAAACATTTATTAATTACATACCTTCTCAAAAAACAAAATGACATCTAATTTTCACATCTTGACATAGATAATTATTATATTAGTATTTATTATATCGTATGACATATTTATATATTGGTATGTTATTTATACTTACTAATATATTTATGATTGATTCTAACTATTATTATTATTCTCATTTCGTACTGTACCTACACTATAATCTGCATTATAATAATTTCTCACTCTCCCAAAGGTTAGCTGGTAGAGAATACCATACGGTATTATGCTCGCCTATGTACATTTATATTTTATATTTTGTGTGCAATAAAGAATTATATTATTATTATTATACTCCAACTTCCTTCGACCTTCCGAGAGGGATGCAAAAGCGTTAAACACTTAAGAGTGAGTGAGTAAATATCAAATTGTATTGAATGCAATAGTTATAAAAAAAAAGTGAGGCAACAGACATCTGTGTTAAAAGTTCTCTTTCAAAACAATTCGCGGGGTTCCCCAAAATCCGGCAATGAGATGAGGTGGCGAAATTCTTGCACAAGTTTGAGGGCCATTGAAGTGACGCATAATAACTATGGGTTGCTGAAAGTCCATTGACGTCACATGTCGGCTCTCAGGAGACCAGAAGGCTGGCAATTGTTTCTGACATTATCAGTGTCGCTCTAAGTACAGTGAGAAAACACAGCTTTTTCTTCCTTAAATTCTCTTTCTAAAAAAAATAGGTAGGTAGGTACTTGCATCTCGCTACAAACTTACATTAAATTTACATTAATTCTAGCCTCTTACGTGTAGTATATTTGTGTTATTGCAAATTTATATTAAATTAAATATGGAGTATGGGCTTTCCCTAAAGCTAAGGTCACCTTCCTCCGAGACCGTAGAATGAGACGCGGTTATTTGTGAAATCATTCGATTTCGTACGCTAGAGACATCGAAGAGCATGCCACTTGTCTTAAAGGGTCTATAGTAAAGTTGGCTTAATATAAACAGGGTCCTTTGAAATATCGTGGTTTTAAAAAAGAATTCATCTGTGACATTGTAAGTTTATTATTGTTATTCGAATATAATGTTACTGTGTTAGGTTACTGCTAGGTGGCGTTAAATATACATTTAGGTGGCCGTAGTTCCACATGTCATGTTTCGATATATATATATATTTTTTTATAGAGGTTAGGGAAAATCTTCAAAAGACATCCCTTAAGCTGACGTGTCGTGTACACGTCGCCCCAAGGGGTGTCATGTTTCGATGTTGACGTCATATAGTTTATGTCTATCCCTGGGTATCAAGGAACATCTCTAGCAAATTTTATTAAAATCGGTTCAGTAGTATAGGCATAAAAGCAAGACTAACAAAGCTTCCTTTTTTAATATTTGACTTGACTATAATTCACACCCGAATTTCTAAGACGTCTTCTTAACTCAACCATTCCTTCCAGCTGTCAAATGACTTCCCCCAGGGATCCTTGAAATGTTAAACTGTTTTTTTAAATACTAAGCACGACATGTGGCATCCTGATGGTAAGCGGTACGCGAAGTCCAAGAATGGGTGCAACTGCCTCAGACGACCGACATCAGTCCCTACCACTATGCCACGAACTAGTATTAAGATTTGATATTTATTATTATTGTTAGATTGTAAGCTGACTCGGCCCTTTTACAGCCACGAATTTATATTTAGTTGACACGGCCTATTTACAGCCACGATCTTATATTAAGTAGTTATTAAGTTAAAATTACCTTGCTTATGACAATAATGCTATTATAACACACATAAATCTGAATTGTTTACCTGTTACGGTCTAACCATGATTACCTAACTTATGTTTGTTTATATTTTTTTTATGTTTTTATTTTATATTATTTTAGTGCTGACAATATCTAAGTTGTTACAAGATAACCTAAGGAAATAAATATTTTGATTTGATTTGAATTATTACATATTTATCCCGGTTTCAAACGAAATATTATTATATCCGCGTCTGATAGTACGTACTGTTCACTAGCAGTCAATAATAAATTTATTCCATCGCGGGGCTTTCCATAGATTTTTTTTTACAATATTTATACTCTTAACCTGTGTATCCGTATTCGTCTTTTTGACAATGTTATCTCGATCGATCACAGATTCGACGGTTTTAAGAGTATAACCATGGACATAAATATAGAGCCTCGTCCAAGTTTATTTTTCTGATTTATTTGGCATAAACATTAAATTTATCTTACGTCTTCACAGGTCAGCGCCCCGATTGCCTTCGACATGCAAGTCCGCTCGAATAACAGTTTTTATTATTTATACAGTTTAATTATAGTTTTCATGGAGATTTGTCGCTTTTCATTCGAATATTTCGATCCGACACGCTTATTTTTATAAATTTAAATTAATTAGAATTAGGCCCTAGAATATGCACCCACATACCGTAGCCACCATCCCTTCGCGTACGTATAAATTTGGGGACTCATATATCCGAATATAACTGAAAGAATTGGGCCTAAGCAGGTCTGCCGTCAATACATTTATGGAACGAGCTTCCAAGACGGCATTAACGGAATCATACAGTATTTGGTTTTTAAAAAAGCGCATTCACATTTAGCCAACTTTACTATAGGCCCATCATGACAAGTGGCAAGCTCGTCGATGTCTCTAGCGTACCAAACTCAGGAAATATAACAAATATATTAAAAAATAATTTAATTTATTTCTTTAAATTTGAAAAAAAAGTAAAGTAACATCACGACCGTTTCCCTTTCGGGGTGGTCAGAACCAGCTTATAAATAAGCAGATTCACATTTAGCGAACTTTACTATAGGCCAATCATGACAAGTGGCTGTCTCCAGCGTACCAAACTCGAGAAATATCACTAATAAATTAAATACTAATTAAATGTATTTATATACATTAATTAATATTTTTGTGTCCCGACCAGGAATCGAACCCGGTGTTTAAATTAATAGATAAATATTTTTGGCCTATAGTAAAGTTGGCTAAATGAGCATTCCGCTTCTTTATAAGCGTGGCTTCTGACCACCCCGGAATGACACTTTTTTATTACAGAAAAAAAACTAATTGAAAATTAAAAAAAATATATTTTATTTTAACATTTTTATAACCGAGCCATCATATTATTGTCTATGATTTATACAATAATTACATTATTGAATTATACCCGTTAGATGAAATTTAAATTAACTGCGTGCGTAGTAGGTACATAATAAAATAAGTACTGAGAATTAGATTTGAATAGGTAATTAGATAAGGCGGACTTAAATTTACATACTTGCTTAAGGGACATACAATCTAAAGTAACTTAAGTAAGGGCTACCGCAAGCACTGACGTCAAATGCATGAATGTAGACGTCATTTTCTACTACAGTAAATAATGTACACTGAGTGATTTTGTATTTATTTATTTATTTATGAATTCTTACATCTAATTTATACATATATAGGAGAAAATAGTAATACGATAAAGTCAATAATAAGAGTTCGCTGACAGATACAATAAAAGTAAGCAAAGAAAACAATGATAATAAATTTTAAAATAAAAACTTAAAAAAAAAAAAAAAGTTAAAAACCTAATTTAAACATAAATAGTATCCGCGCAGCATGGTGGCAACATATGTAATATGCTTATATATATACTGTAATATTAATATACTAATACATAGATACACAAAAATATACATAAACATACATATATACACTTATTAACATAGTTGGAGCTATTAGAAGGTGTAGAAAGATGAGTTGTTTTGAACGAATATCTAGTAGACGCTTGTGATGTGATCCAAGTTAATTTAACACTACTTGGATTATCTCCCTGTTTATGTAACCTCAACCAATAAATTGATAATAAAATATAATTAAATTTTAAGAATTTTTATTCGAAGTAATATACAAACAATATAAAAGAATTACAATATAATAATTAACCTAAAAAAATAAACTAAATCTAAATAACAAATTAAATATAATAAAAAAAAAATATACATACCTTATAATATAAAAATTTCCTCCAGGCCATTGTCCAGTGGCATGGTGCCCAAAACACTGGCAGCATTTCCTCGTTGAATTTCAATACTAATCTTTTCAGCGAGGAAGCTGCCAGCCCGTGGGTCACCAGAGACGTCGACTAGTTTTTTAGATATTTCTTTAAATAAAGTTTTTGCCTCGAGGCCCCACGGTCCCATGGTTTCGACGGCAAAGGCCACAAATATATAATCATTGCAAATGTTTATATATTTGCGGCGCTTGACGTTTTGAGCTTGTTCTGCCGCCGCACCAGCTCTGACAGTAGTTCCTTGAAGATGGGAAGTTGCTAGCGTGTCTACACATGTGACGTCCCACACTAGTGATTTTCCCAAACTCCAAGGAACTAAGGTCATACCGTCAGGTCTCTTGCCATCATCTCTAAATAAGCCCGTGGGTTCTAAAGTGGCTGGAATAGAGATGGAGGCAAAAGATCTGCGGATCAAATTATTGATAGAGCTGTGGCGGTAGAAGCGGCCGGCGCTTTTAAAACAATTTAATTTAATTGTATTATGTCAACAGGGAGATTAGCATGGTCAATATCTAGGAGTATATATGGCATACGATTCTATCACCTAAAAAGACAGGCAACGCACCTAATTTTCATCATTACAGCGTACTAGACCTCAACTGTTGGAAATGGGCCTTCCAGAACATATATCTGGAGAATTAGGCCTACTCCCACCACGCTCTGACCAGACAGGTTGGTTAAAAATCTAATGTCATTTTTTAATAATGATTCCACAAGTTGGTATTAGTGGAACCGGGGCCGACGGCTTAACGTGCTCTTCGAGGCATCTACCTAAGCGTGTCTAAAGTAAAAGTAAAGTATCATCACGACCGTTTCCCTTTCGGGGTGGTCAGAAACCACGCTTATAAATAAGCGGATTCACATTTAGCCAACTTTACTATAGGCCAATCATGTCAAGTGGCAAGCTCGTCGATGTCTCCAGCGTACCAAACTCGAGAAATATCACAAATAAATTAAATAATAATTAAATGTTTAAAATTTACATTAATAAATATTTTTGTGTCCCGACCAGGAATCGAACCCGGTACCTCCGAGTCTAAATCCACGGACTTAACCGGTAGACCACGGAGGCAGTTAAGCGTGTCTTTTATTAATAATCTCTTATAATTTTAACTAGTTTTAAAGCTCTACCAAGAACAGGCGTGAAGCAAGTACCCAAGTTTTTTATACCACTTATGGGTAACACAAACGACTTGGTACGTATAATTTATCGGAAAATGCGAAAAAAACTTAGCGTGGTCACTTGACGTTTCGTCGTATTGCGAAGTGGGTCGGTCGTCTCGGCTGTACTCGGGCGACTTCGTGGCCGCTCGGAAACTGCGCCCGCGCACAAGCCATTCTGAACTCGTAGCGTCCGCACTGGCGCTCGTGTTTAACGCCACATTTTCTCTGAGCTTAGAAAAGCACGCTTACGTCACGGGATGCGACCTTCCTCTATAACGTAAACTTCGCGCGATCATGAACTAAAGCTGTTTACATTTGAGGAACTCAGTGTTTTTTATTGCTTTTTATAAACAAGTGACTGGTGTTGAACTGTTGGAGCATAAAATGTTGTGGGAGTCGAGTTTTATTGAGGAGGCGGACACGGTGAGGCTTTTTAATTTTTACATATTTGCTAACTAAATAAGGAGAATGTAATGTAAAATAAAAAAAAGTGGTAGGTAAATGTATTTTTAATATGTGCTCATGTTGTTAAATTATGAAACGCAGCCGGTTAGTCGCACACAGTTACGCCACGGGTGCTTGAATATGCGCGTGCGCGTGTGTGTGTCAACTTTCTACTTTTCGCCGCGCGCCGGCTCTCGTATTTGCATAAGACGTGAATGGCTTTAATATAATATAAAACACATATAAACGAAACTAATAAATGATTCTGTGTAAATATTCACTGTACGCTTCCTCTTATGGTTGTTGTGGATAGGTTTGCTAATTTTAAACCTTCAATGGAATAATAAAGCTATAAAAGCATTTGCGTTTACACGTAATTGAGAAATGATAACACAAATATTTGTCATCATCATCAGCCTCAGGTCCAACTCTCCCCTTCCCCCCGTCCTCCTACAACCTTCTTTAAGACCTTCCAAATCAAATCAAATCATTTATTCATCCTTAACTATAGGTAAATAAATAAATAAATATTTCCAGACAATCACACAGAGCCATCTAATTTCCGTGGTAAGCTGCAAGGCTTGTGTTACGGAAACTAGATGGTTGATAAACTACATATTATACTTTTTTTTTTGCAAATATATACATATTATACATATAAACACCCAGACCGAGACAAATTATACAATGTACAACTTGCCCCCGGTGGGAATCGAACCCACGACCTCCCGAGTTTACGGCAACGTTTGTTACCACTAGACCACGGAGGCGGTCATACATATTACAATTGGTATTCAGTAGTTTGTTAGTTGAGCTATACTTTACCCTTAAGGGCATACCTACAGATATATTTAAATGCCAAAGTCAGAATTTTTGTTTAAATAATCATACAAAAATAATTTTGGTGTACAAACACAAGAGATATTATATAACTAGTGTCCTATTTAAAATATTATAGTGTATGTCAAATGTGAGATCATCGTCAGTCAGAAAATCGTCAATTGTATAATAACATTTTCCCAGTAAAGCTTTCTTTAGTTTTGACTTAAATAATGGCAGAGGCAAGTCCTTGAAACCGTCTGGCAGAGTATTGTACAATTAAACATATTTCTGGATAATTTGGACACTATCGCTACGTTGGTGAGCAACTGTTTTTTTTTAAATCTAACCTCTTTTCTTTATAACATACTACATTTTTGGATGAAAAAAAAAACCCTTTAGTTGGTCGTAGGATCACATGTTCTGCTCCGACGGTGACTTGATGTTCATCCCTGGGTTGCAAGGAAGAATTTCGCCAAAATTTTATTAAAATCGCTCCATTAAGACATACATACATTACGACCGTATCCCATTCAGTGTGGTCAGAAATCTCGCTTTAAAGAAACTGATTTACACTGAACTTTACAATAGGATCATCATGACAAGTGGCAAGGTCGTCGATGTATCTAGCGTACCAAGAAATAAATTATTGTCTCCCAACTAGGAATCGAACGCGATCTACCTCCGCATCCAAATACACGGTCCTAACTGATAGACCATGGAGGCAGTTACAACATAAAAGACTTAATTTTTTTGTTGTATAATTTTGTATACATATGGTTAGTTTTTTTTTCTCAGTCAGATTAAACATGAACAGGTCATTGGAATCTGCTAAGCTGCTGGTCTTCTGCTAACAGCTTACTTCTTTCTGCTAGTTTTCCACTAGCAGGAAAAGAATCATTCTAAATAATTTAAATAATGGCACGTCACAAATGCCTGTTAAAGATTTACGTGAATAAAGATATTTTGACTTTGACTTAATAAAAATAAAAGTCATTATTATTAAGACCTTCATACAAAAAAAAACAATCATCAAAACATGACATTAATGACCTGAAGGGGTATTTGAACCATGTATGTTAATTGAAGTCATTTCTTACAACATTTTTTCCACCATCATAATATCGCGTTTTGCACGCGCACAAAAACATAATGAAGTTTTACCTACATTTGATAAAAAAAACACAAATTAGCACACATGTGTAGCAGCGGCCGCAATCTATTTGCTTAACTTTATACATGGTTATAATTCAATGTATATCCAGGCAGGAGAAGAACAAATAAATATAAGAGCTTGGGGAAAAACTTCGCTTGGCGACCCTTTAAGTAGTGGATCAAAGAGTCAGCTTAGCCGTTCAACGGGGGAACGCAGCGAATGACTCTTGGCAGAGTGTCGTGGTCGCCATTTGAGTGCTAGTGGCACGCTTAACAAGCCGTTGCCACTCCTCTCGGACCGCAGCTTTCCTAGTGCACTCATGTAGGGGATGATCCATTGCAACCTTTACCTGATCGGTCTATCGACTTTCCTATGGACTACCAGGCACTCGATGAATGTTTCTCTGAGATTACGTGATTGTACGGAAAGGCGTTGTCTGATCCCCAGTTCCTCCAGTATTTCGGTTCAAAACTCGGTCCATGATATGCCCCAATATTCTCCGCCAACACCACGTTAGCGAGGCTACGTTGGCAGAAATATTTGCAAGCCTTCCTATCTCCAGATTTTTCCGTTAGCCGGACAACTTCTTGGCCAGACGCTTGGCTGAGGGTTCCCATGGTCCCATCGTCTCGATCCCAAGCGGCGCAAACTTCTTAACCTGTACCGAGTTTTATTTTGAATGTCATTTATTTATTTAATGTTGTTATTTAATTGTAATCGTTATAATTACTTTGTGATGGTAAAATCCAGCCTTAGGCTGGTATTGGGTATGGCTGTTAATCGCATAGATACAAAGATAATAATAATAAAAATATGCAAATTATTTATTTAAATCAGCAATAATATACAAGAACTTATTTATGTAAAAAAACTGGTAAATCAACCGTGTCTATCCAAAAACTTGATGTCAATAAATCATTCCAACTAATTGTAATTCTGTTAACAAGATTTAGGTATATGTAAAATAATATTTCTTGCAATTATTTAATTACTATTATTATACAGTGCGGGTTGCACAGATACATAACACAAGTGTTGGTGTGGAGTAAGCAAGTCTTCTATAATACACCATTTGTATACCTTAAGTACTTACAAACTCTTGACTTGACGGTAAATTTGACCATCTAGGCCTCCATTATCATCAGATGATGTCTATCCGATTTGACCGCCTCCGTGGTCTAGTGGTAACAAACGTTGCCGTGAACTCGGGAGGTCGTGGGTTCGATTCCCACCGGGGGCAAGTTGTACATTGTATAATTTGTCTCGGTCTGGGTGTTTATATGTATAATATGTATATATTTACAAAAAATAAGTATAATACAAGCCTCGTAGCTTACCACGGAAATTAGATGGCGCTGTGTGACCTGTCTGGAAATATTATTATTATATTATTATCCACTGCTCGATATAAACTTCCTCAAGGCTCGCCATTTCACACGATCTTCTGCCACTCTTATTCACCCCCCCAGCGACCTTCCTCAGGTCCTCCGTTCATCTAGCGCGGGCTCGTCCCACCCTGCGTCTTTCAATGCGTGGTCTCTATTCCAGAACCATTATACTCCATCGTTCATCGGTGCCGCTACAGACGTGTCCAGCCCATTGCCACTTCATCTTTGATTCGACCAGATAGACAAAACTATTAAAACGTTAAACCTAAACGTGTCTGATGCAAATTCAATAGTTAGCCTAACAACAATTGAATTTATGCCACAGTCTAATATCATTTAGAACTGTAATGCAATCACTTTAGAGTATAAATTAAATAGCAATGTATTTAAATGTGGAATAGTTCAAAGACATACATACGTCTAGACATGCCAACACTACACTTTGGTTGGAATAAGATGGTCCCAAAATACTTTTCTTTTTCAAAACTGATTATGAAATAAGGAATTAGAAGTCTCCTTAAACCGTTTCTCCTTAAGAGCCCTATTACAAAAAAGCGCACTGAAAGATTAGGTATTTTTCAAAACCAGCGACAATTCAAACAAGGTCACGTGTATTCGAGACTGCAGTTACACTTAACATCTTTAATACTTTTCTTATCACCTATTTCTGGTACAACAAGAAACATTGAAATATCTGTAAAGATTTCGACCTGAATAATCCGATGGGATAGATAAAAATAATAATAATATAATTCTTTATTGCACACAAAATATAAAATAATGTACATAGGCGAGCATAATGCCGTATGGTATTCTCTACCAGCTAACCTTTGGGAGAGTGAGAAATTATTATAATGGGTGCAGAGTACGAAATAAGAATAATAATAATAGTTAAAATCAATCATAAATATACCATAGTAAGTATAAATAACATACCAACATATAAATATGTCATACGATATAATAAATACTTAAATTAAATAAATATAATATAATAATTATCTATGTCAAGATGTGGAAAATAGATGTCATTTTGTGTTTTGAGAAAGTAGATACCCAGATAACCGTAGCAGATAGATGTAGGGTTTAGCAAATGTCCCTGGGAGAGGGTAACGTAATATATTTTTTATTTGAACGATTTTTTTCATAAAAGTATTGAAAAACATTGCTGCTTGTCTAAAATAACAACCATTATAAGTTTTTATATTTGTGTCGTTTATTTTTGTTCTGCACTCTAGATGCTCCATGGAGTTCTATGGTGAACCTAGACCGAGCAGCACTCACCGCACTCGCCGCAGTCACCGCATTTTTAATCTTTATATAAAATCATTTTTAAAGTCATTAGCGCCGGTCTACTTGCATTTATTACATAGGTTATTAAATCTGAATCGGTCAGGTCGTTATACGTCATTAGAGTTGTAATTCGATAAGACGTCCAACGTCATGTCAACGTAACATCTATAAATTTAATTTAATCTTAAAAAAATACCTTATGTCAACGTTTGCAAATGACCAGGCCTTAATCAAATTGTTAAGTCCCTGTTTTTTTAAACAAAATATATGCATTTTTGTTTATCTTGTCGCAAGTCTTTTGTAGTTGGTCGCGCCGCAGCATAAGCAACCGCCAAATAGTCTTGTTTGTGAGAACCATTTACAAGGCTAGCAAATTATTGTTGATTTCATGCGCCAGAATTTAGCTAGACGGCGCTACGGTCGACTATTCCGGGGATGAAACTCCTATATGCACCGAGCTTGTAATTTTTTATTTGTGTGCTTTTGATTGAAGGATTAGAACAATGATTTTGCATGTATATAATTTTGTTATTTTATTGTTTCTCTTTTCAAATGATGGTTATCATGTACTGCTCCAGATTCATCAATATGTACTATAAAATTATATCGTTTTATATCAATATTGTAAAAAATGACGTGTAAAAGTGCAGAATACATATCTTTTTGTCCTATGCCTACTTGCATTAAGATCTATCGACTCACTATTTCCTAACTAAAAACCGTCTAGTTCTTATAGAACTTGTTCAAAGTATTTTTATGACCTCAAATGTTACTACAATAGAGTGCTTTAACTCTAAATGTATGACTATGGTATAACCAGTTTAGTTAATGTATGTGTTATCACGCTCATATTTACACATCGTGAGATCGAAACGCGACAAGCGAATATCAAATAACTTTATGAATATTCTTCAAAAGATCATGAACTATGTGAATGTTGACTTGGTCGTGTGACTGGAATATTTATATTATTCATACGGAATAGCTATGCAAAAATATAATATAAATAGATAGTGAAAAATCTGGTAATGGTAATAGGGTGAAGCTTATTGGATTATGCTTCATGATAGATGAAATGAAATAAAACAACGTTTATTGTAACAAAATAAATACTATACACCGAGTTGTAACCGAATTTTACAAATAACAATGCAGCAACAATTATATATCTTATCACCAACCCGCGCTACCTGTTAGCCTTATCCCTCATAAGTGTATTATTAGTATGTAGTATATTGATATTATGATATATATGAAGATATATAATGTAAGTATATATCAATCCTATTAAATTAACCTTTATAATTATAGTATTATTATTATTTCTATGGTTGCACCTATAATTGTTCAAATTTGTCCCTAAGGTTTGGCTGTCAGAGAATGTCTTCGGCATTAAGTCCGCCTTTGTACTTTGTGCAATAAAGTTTTTTAAATAAAAATAAATAATGCCTCACAGCATAAAGCTTACCTGTAAACATTAATTTTAAGTTATTTTATTTTTTGGCCAATAAATCATTTTTATTATTATTATTATGTTATGAGTTCTTGAGGGCATGGAAATAGTGGTGTTGTAAACCTGTGACAAATATACAAGACATTCGTATTTCTAAATTTGGTCCTAAGCTTTAATTTATAGCGCCTGAATTTAGTGTTTTATCCATCTTTGGTTTTGCGTACTTTAGTATGAATTATGACTTTAATTCTAGACAATGGCAATATTCATTCTCCAGTAAAAAAAAAAATAATAATGATATATTTTACAATAATATGGCACTGGCTATTGAGGTTGTTTTCTGGCTAGAGCAACAAGAGCCATTTATTTATTTTTTAAAAATCACAGCTTATTATATTAAACATATAAATAAAGTAGCAATAGTGGAACACAAGCCAAAGAGATTTTATATTATTTAGACAATACAATTAAAACAGAAATAAGAGTAAAATATAGTTAATAGATTTAAATTAATAGTGCAATTGAACTGTGACTAGCAAAAGTAAAAGAAAAATAACAGTAATAACAAGTAAGTGAAAACCAATAGGTTAATGATTATTTACCTAAAACAAAATAAATGAATGAGAGGCAAGAGCAAAATTACACTATATACACGAGTATAGCAAGCGAAGTGGATTTGCAAAGTCAGTTGTCTTGGTACTGCCTCCGGTGATTAGTGATTAGTTTCCAATATGCCCGAATATAACTTTGAGAGAGTAAATTTAAAACTAAAATCAAAACTAATGGTTCTTATTACAATAAAGAAAATCAAATTTAAAAAAAAAATTGGGATAGTACAATATTAAGCAACATAATCAGACAAGTATATTATAACAAAAGTAATGTACTGTCAAGAAAGTATTAATAGAAATAATTCGTACATTTATTTCTAACCTTTTTTTAAAAAATATGTTTAGATATTGACCGTAGAATAACCAATGATAAAACCAAAGATAATATGCCTAGATTTAACTAACAATTGGCTATCATGGTTGGCTAGATCGGTCTGTACCGTTTTCTACACGTCAGAGCCGCAATTAAAGCTTTCCCAAGGTAATGAGTGTTTGATGGCAGTGGAGTCGCAAGATTGCCGGCTTCCGACTACCCAACACACGATCAGTTCTACATTTTGTATCAAATCGTTTGTGCTAATTTGATTAATTCTTTCAAAAGTGATTGGATTATAATGAAAGCAATGTGCATATTAAACCAAAAGAAAACGTCTGGAGAAACTATCAGATAATGTCTACGCGCATTTATACTTTGTCAAATAAAATCATAATATTAATATGAAAATAATACACATTATTATACATAAACATACATTTATACTACTTACTAACGCTGCAAACTTACTACTTATTATTATGTTCCTTGCAACTCTGAGACGGGCATTGGCTATATGCCATATATATATAAATAAATAAATATTTCCAGACAGGTCACACAGTGCCATCTAGTTTCCGTGGTAAGCTACGAGGCTTGTGTTACGGAAACTAGATGGTTGATAAACTACATATTATACTTTTTTTTTTGTAAATATATACATATTATACATATAAACACCCAGACCGAGACGAATTATACAATGTACAACTTGCCCACGGTGGGAATCGAACCCACGACCTCCCGAGTTCACGGCAACGTTTGTTACCACTAGACCACGGAGGCGGTCGATATATATATATATATATATATATATATCTCATCAGACCACGACATATGACCCCACGGCCAAATATCTGTCTCTCTCATTGATGCTCCTTCAATAGAAAAAAATGTCTGACGGACTTCCTTGTGGAATGGATTTTGTAGAATGGCTACACTAAGTGAAATAAGTCTCAGCTATATTTAGTGAAAAGTTTTAGGCCATTTTTAAATTATTCAGCATAAAGAGTGCTACAAAAATTGTATTTATTGTTAACCAAAAATGTATTCGATTTATAGTTTTCATAAAGACCAAAAAGGTCGCAGTTCGAACCCCTGCTTGTACTATTGATAAATACACTTTCTTTACGTACATTTGTCATAGATTTACAACACTACCCATGACTTGAAGAGTACGTTAAGCCGTCTCAATCTCGGTTCCACTAAGACCAACTTGTGGATTTTTTATAAATTGTCATTAAAATTGACATCAGACCTTCAACCGGTCTTGACAGCATATTGTAGGCCGAATTCTCGAGAAATATCAAAATCAAAATAATTTATTTCCATTGGTTCTCTCAAAACAACTTACAGGATACAGTCAGAACTAATTAAATCAATACAATTTTCAAAACATGTACTAATCAAAGTGGTAATAATGGTTGGACCGTAAACAGGCAATAATCCATATTTATGTATGCTATGCACAACATTATTGCTACAAGCAAGTAAACTTACTAACTTAGAAACTACTTAAATAAGATCGTGGCTGTAAAGAGGCTGTGTCAGTTTACATTCTAAATACTTAATAATTATGATGTATAGAAATTATATAAGTATGTCAGATAATTTATAAATGTATAAAACAAAAAAAAAAAAAAGAAAATAATAATAATAATAATAAAAAATAAAAAAGACGTCATCTTATAATCTAAATACTAATAATAATATGTCAATTAAACATAAATTCATATCTGTAAATGGGCCGTGTCATCTTATATTCTAATAGCATTAATGTTAATTAATTAATATTCGTCATAATATGTTTTGAAATACCTATTTCTAACAGTGATGGTCTAGGGGCTTTGATCATGATGCCAGATCTGTTACCGTAAATATCGTGAAGATTTCTTTACCAAAATTTAAACGTGGTTTTCTTCACAACCTAAATGCGTATTTAGTTTTATTTCCTATGGCATTGGAGGATCAGAACAATTATTTTGAATGTCAATGATTAAGATCTATCGACTCACTATTTCCGACAAGTAAAACTGACGTAGTTTTTTAATTATTCTTTAGCTTGAGGCAGTATTCAATTTGACAACCGTGTGTTTTTATAATAGGCTATTTGCCTCTTAATTTTAAACTGACCTAAAATTTTCTTAATACTCGTAAGATCAGCAAGGCATGAGAGACTCGCACTTCTGTGAGAATCGATAAAATAACATATTTATTTTTTATTAATTCTAAATTTAACTTTGTATAATACATTAATTTCTTTGGCAACAAATTATAGATTTAATTAAGGATGACAACATTGAAATGTAATTAATTGATTCCTAATATAGTTTGTGGCTTTTTCTTAAATTTTTATGAATGTTTGTAAATAATAATAAGTGTTTCTGACTCCTCCTTGCATGGTGTATTGGAGTATATACTGTAATACCATGTAAAGTATATAAAAATAAATAAATAAATAAATGATATTGGTTTACAGGAATTTTATTACGCTCCAATGAATTCGGGTTTAGGATTTGATTCAAATAATTAATAGCACAAACATGACCCGCTATTTTAAAAAAACCGTTTCCTTTTTTATTTCTATTGTTTTGAGTTTATCTTTTTAAAGCAACATTCTAACTTTATGGATTTTTCACGGAAGAAGATACAGTTTTTACCGACATGGATTAATGTTTCTGGTCATTCGTCAGTCTAGTGTGATTGACTTGAAGGTCTAAAGTAACTGTTACGCAAAATACGTATCAGCACAATTGATTTGTCTTCACTCTCTCAACTATTGCCCCGTGGTCTAGAGGTTATTTTTTATATGTGACATCTCTCGAGCCTGGTAGCCTAGAAACATCGATGAGCTTGTCACTTCTTATGATGGGCTCAAGTAAAGTTGTCTAAATGTGAACTCTCAACCAAATACATTATCATTATTAAACTTAGTATCATCATCATCACGACCGTTTCCCTTCCGGGGTGGTCAGAAACCACGCTTATAAATAAGCGGATTCACATTTAGCCAACTTTACTATGGGCCAATCATGACAAGTGGCAAGCTCGTCGATGTCTCCAGCGTACCAAACTCGAGAAATATCACAAATAAATTAAATTTAATTAAATGTATTTATTTACAATAATAAATATTTTTTGAGTCCCGACCAGGAATCGAACCCGGTACCTCCGAGTCTAAGTCCACGGACTTCACCGCTAGACCACGAAGTTATTAAACTTAATTGAACTTAAAGTATGTACAAAGGCGAACTTAAAGCCGAACAGCTTTACCTATCTACCAGCTAACCTTTGGGAGAATGAGACAGTATATATATGTAGGATGCAATTCTAATCAATTAACTACATAAATACTCATTAATATATAATTATTATAGTAGATATTTTTGAAGATAATATATTATTGGCAAGTAGAAATTAATAGTTAAAATATATTGTTCTGCTTGTTTTAAAAGAAAACATTTAGTAGTTTTCTTAAGAATTTAATTAAAGAAGGTGTTCCACTGGCGAGCAGCCGATACGGTGTATAAATCCGAATATCTGCTGGAAGTGTGTGGTGGGATTTTGAGATGGTTGTTATGAGAAGAACGAAGAGAACGGTAGTACGAATCACAAAGAAATTTAAGTGTTTTAAGATAAGCATGATCACTTAGTATTTATTATGCTTGGAGCATGTTAAAATGTTATTTGTTCACAATAAAATACGCGTTTTGTTTCGAATATATTTAATACCTCGGAAGCAATCTAGACGAAGGTCGTTCGTGAGTCTGTTATTATAGAAAAAAACTCACCCAAAGATCAGGTTTAGTACATAGACCTGTATTTTAATCCAGTCCAAAATATCCATACTGATATTATAAATGCGAAATTTAGAATTGTTTGTATCCTAAAAAGATGGATGTTTTTTGATTTACACAAAAATATATACCTTAATCATCAGCCCTAAAATCCACTGCTGGTAGAAATTTTAGGAAATATTCTTTATTTATTTATTTTAAAACCTTATAGTACAAAGTACAAAAGGCGGACTTAATATCCGTTGACATTTTCTGACAGCCAAACCTTTAGAATAAATAGAATATAATAAAAACATAATTTATAGGAATAATAATCTTAAAACTAAATATTAAACATGCTATAATAATAATTCTTTATATAAACAGTAATGATAAATACAATAGTGAAATATTTAGGTATTAAAATTACTTGAGATGGTACGCACACAGGGGTGACACTACATACACATTTGCACGTTTGAGTCCAAACCAGGAATTATCGACTTGTGTCTGCACTAGCTAGTATTCTACAATTAAATTTTTAAACTGCTATATTAATATAATAAACTTACTAATGTATTCTATAAGTAGTTTATAAAATATGATTATTTAATAAAAAAACTAAATTATTAATTAAACTAAAAACTTAACTTTTAAAACATTGGCCGCCTCCGTGGTCTAGTGGTAACAAACGTTGCCGTGAATTTCGAAGGTCGTGGGTTCGATTCCCACCGGAGGCAAGTTGTACATTGTATAATTTGTCTCGGTCTGGGTGTTTATATGTATAATATGTATATATTTACAAAAAAAAAGTATAATATGTAGTTTATCAACCATCTAGTTTCCGTAACACAAGCCTCGTGCTTACTACGGAAACTAGATGGCGCTGTGTGACCTGTCTGGAAATATTTATTTATTATATAAATTACTATTAATAAAAAATATATAGGTAAATAATAATTAAAATTACTAAAACAAAAATAAAATAAAATAATATTAAATTATTAGTATTATAAATAAAAAAATGGTCTAAATTGTTACCAATGGGCATAGTGCCAAGCATACTGGCAGTATTGCCACCGGTATATCATTGACTAAGTCAACCACCACCTCATTGGACAGAATTTATTATTTTTTCGGACAGTATCTGTATATACGTCGTTGGTTTTCTCGTTAAGTCGCTTTAATTTTAAACGCATAAAGCCTATCTTTCCTTAAGGTGTAGTTAAGCCCTTACATGATTGCAAAACAATAATTACATGTTATTACCTTCGTAAGTAATTTATGTTGGCTACTTTGACAAGCTAGTTGATTCTTTACACTCAGATAAATGTCGATTGAAGTCTCAATAAAAAATATGTTCGCTGTCTTAATGAGGTGTATCACGCAAAGCTTTTGTAGATGTCGCTAGCGGCAGAGGTACATTGTTTACACATTTGACGCATATTTTTTTTTTTTTTTGTAATGGAAAAATGTATTACCTACCGGTACCTACCTCAAAAGACGAATTAAGAAAGCAAACACCTTCTTTAAAATTAAAAAAGGTGTTGCAAAGTTTGAGATCACCATATCTTTGGTATCCCTTGGAAATCTCCATTTGAATAATGTCAAGAAAAAAATAAATTTACTAAAATCTATGGATCTGACAGTTACTGAGATACTGTCTATCATGCGCCATCTGTCGGGATAAAAAGTCCTTTGAAACAAATGATATTGACCAAATCAGCTTTTGGATTTTGTAATTGGTAACATTTTTTATGACTTAACGACCTAAACTGCTAACTCTGTCGAGACTACCGGCCCTGATTATTATATATAATAAAATTTCTGAAAAATTGTGGATTGGATTCTTTTAGCGTAATTCCGTCGAATTGACGGGAGGATTCACATTTAGCCAACTTTATTATAGGCACATCATGTCACAGCTCGTTGACGATGTCTCTAGCGTACCAGACTCGAGAAATATCACAAAGTTACATAAATAATTATGTATATTTACAAGATAAATAGGAAAACTTTGTTAGCAAATCCGAACACAGGTTTATTTTTATACGGTTTTTTTCTAGAGTAAACAGTAAAAATAAATGTGCTTTAATTTAAATCGTTTTGTATTTCCTAAGCGCCCGATTAGTTTTAGCGTTTACGCTCTATTGATCGTTGTTTTTTTGCAAAGAAAAAACAGAGTCGACGACTTCAAATTTATTTTTAGTTATAAAAGATTTTGACAGATCGGCTCTGCAAATGAAAGAACCTGGTGTAGGTATAGGTTCCTAAAGCTACGCCCCTTTCAAAAGTACAATCCACTTTATAATTAGTAGTTATAAAAATATTTATTTATTTTTATACAAAACCTTAAATTAAATAAACTATATTACAACAAAATCTAAATTTAACCTAATAAATTATAATAATAATAATACATAGAAAATAAAAATTAAATACATACAAAGAAAATAGCTCATCCAAATCGCTGTCTTGTGCCCAATACACTAGCAAATTTTTAATTTATAATTCAGTATAATTTAGATAAAGTTATAAATCTGTATGTAGTTTTATCATTCAAAATTCCACCCAGACAGACATATAATAATAATAATAATAATATACGTTTATTTAAAGCAACTAGGCTCACTTGTTAGTTACAAAATCCTTACAACTAATGTTAATATAAAAATGAAAATAAAAGTAAAAGAAAATAAAATATGGCAATATTAACAATATGTCCGTGCAGTAACCACTCCGCCCCCCACCAGTCTGACAGGATGCACCTCACTCCCGCCAGACCAGCAGCCGCACGAAGCAGCCAATGCACGGCGAATCATATTATTATCTTTCAGATATCATCTTCAGGATACTGTTAGTGCTTGTCCTCACTCTGTTAAGCAACGATGCAGTGGTTTTGCGTCTTATAGCAAAAAAGTCATCTGTATGAACCTGCGCAAACATTGCGGACGCACTACAGTAGCGTGGCAGCCCCAACAATATCCTGAAGCTATTATTGTACTGTACACGTAGGAAACCAAGTTGGTTATATAAAATATGCACATATGGAATTTGTCAGGCCCTATGCTGGGTAATCTCGTTTCTCATAGATGTCAAGTTTTTTTATGTCAAAGAATCAAGAACATCCAGTCGCGTAGTAAATGTTTCACCTCTGCGAAAATATATCACAATTAGTTCATAATTACTGTCAACTATTTATATCATTTTAATACGAATTCCTGACAGTATAAACACAATTTTAAAATTACTAGAAGATCGCCTCCTGACCTCTTCAGTTAGGGTTGTCAGAAGTATAAAAGTGTGGCGACTCCATAACTACCTAAAACAAAATATTTCCATTATTATTTAACGAGAAAATTGCGGCGAGCGTTTTAGGTGAAAAGTTCTTAGTTTATTTTAGGCGTGATGAGAGCGCTATTGGATCGGTTGTAAGAACGCTTTCGGTAAATAAAAACCTAAATAGGTTGGTTCGAGCCCAATGATAAATACACTTTTCTTACGTACATTTGTCATTTATTTACAACACCACCGTTCCCGTGCCTCGGAGAGCACGTTAAGCCGTCGGTCCCAATTCCACTTTTACCAACTTGTGGAGTCGTTAATATATTGACATCAGAAACTTGACATAGACAAGTGACATTAGAAACTCGCCAAACCGTCTGGCCAGCGTCAATTTTGTCCAGAATTTTCTGGAAGTCCCATATCCAACAGTGGAGTTCTAGAACTTTTTAGAGGTAGCAATACATTTTAAAAAAATATTTGATATATGATATATTTGATATTTGATAAAAAAAAAAACATTTATAATATTTGTATAAATTATTATTTTTGTGGCAGCCCTATGGTATGAAAATAAAGCGGTTTCCTAGAAGGTGGGCAGACTCAAGAGGAATAGGGTTTTGCATTAGTTTGCGTGCGATTTTCACTTTTGCCAAGGAAACGAGGTCGAGGACGAATAGCTGGTCAGTTACGTCAAACAGCTTTCATCGTGAGTCAATTTGAACGTATTGTTATCATATTAGGTGAGCCGAGTTTGGCTAAAAAAATTGCAACCTACGCAATAAAAAATAAATTTGAGATTTTCTTGTATATTTGTATTTTTATTGTGGAAATATTATTGTGATGAGAGCAATCTTCCGATTAACAATTTAATAGTTTTGGAGAATAATGTTGTAATTAAATTTAAATATAATGATAATTAAATTTAAAAAAAAATCAAGGTGAAGTGGCAGTGGGCCGGACACAACAACCGCAGAACCGACGACCGATGGGGCAAACGGGTTCTAGAGTGGAGACTCCGTACAGGACGACGACGAAGAGTGGGACGACCCACTGCAGAAGGCCGAAGCGTACTTCTTAACAATTACAGAGGTTGAATTTAAACAAAGAATGTCGAAACATTTCGCCGAATCATGTCCAGAATATTTCAATCTTAACTATTTGTGAGTCATCTTTGACCGTTTCGAAAGCCGACGTGAATCTTAGTTGTTGAGGAAAATCGGCAATTTCATAAGAAACAAGACCCTTTATCATCTGAATCATAAGTAATTTTTGGTTATTTAACTGGTTTGTGATTAGCAGTTTGCGGTTAATTTATGTCTAGGCTAAAGTGACTGTCATTCATAGCTGAGGGTTTAATTTCAGGGTTTTACTTAATGTCAATTATCATTTTATTTACAAAAAAGTTGTTTAATAGTAAAAGCAAAAAAGCGCCATTTTGCATGGACATGTCAAGTCCAAGTTTTTTTGTTTTGTAAATTACTTTATTATTGACATTGTAAGTCAAAAGTGGTGTTATTTTGTTTAATAATGTGCTACAACGTAAATAATTATGAAAAACGTTAAATTAGACTTTATATGTGGGGCACAAGTTAATCCTATCTAAGTCAAAAAGTGGTGCAAAGGTTTTGCTAGAATTCCTCTCGCGCCAACTACCACTGCGTAAAGCTGAGTCTTGAATCCATACCTGATAATTTCTTCTGTGAGACAATAAATATTAATAGATTGAATTATACGTATATAAACATAGTTTGTCATAAAACATGTATTACTGTAATACGCGTTAGTATATACATGGTGTTATTAAGAGGCTTAAACATGTTCTCAAGAATAGTATCAAGAACCTGGGCCGTGTTTTGATACCGTTTCACAAATAAATGGCTCAGACACTCCTTGGTAGCTAACACCCAAAAAACCATCACTGAAGCCAGATTTCAAAGAATGTATTGGCTTTATTCTTTGTGAAATGCTATAACATAGCTTCTCCATTTTAAAATACAAGAATATTTAACAAATATTGCCTCGAAAATGAGAAAACACAATGAATATTATAGATAATGCTGACGTCTACTATCCCAATCTCACTGAAGAGCTACTAAATAAACTGCCTTCGAAATTAGTTCATCCGACATGTTTTCGGCTTGCGTAAGTATGACCATATCTACCATTTTCGTACACAGTTAAATTGGTTCAATATCCGCCTTCGCAGGTCAGCTCATCTTCTTCATTTTCTATACAATATTATTTACAACCCTATAGCTCCTTCTTATCTTAAGACAAACTTTGAATTTCTTTGTGATTCGCACGACCGCCCTCTTCGTTCTTCTCATAACAACCAACTCAAAATCCCATCCCATACTTCCAGCAGATATTCAGATTCATTTACCGTATTGGCTTAGTTAGTGGTAGCTGAACCATCAGATAAGCTCCTTCAATTCACATCTTTAAAAAACTACTTAACACTTTATTTTTAAACAAGCAGAACAATATAATTTTAATTTGATAATTTATATTTCTAATTTTTTATTATCTTCATGTATATCTACTATATTAATAGGTATTTAAGTAGTCTATGTGTACATACAATTTATGTAGTTTATTAAAATTTAAAATAAGGTTAAAATTGCACCCCACATGTTATACTGTCTCACTCTCCCAAAGGTTAGCTGGTAGAGAAATCCGAAATGGCTTTTAAGTTAAGTGCAATAAAATATTTAGATAATAATAATATTCATATGAGAATGAGAGGTTCCAAATTCAAATGTAATATTATTGTTTTATTTTAATGTAACAGTATATATGGCCAGACTATGTATATTAATATAGTTTATTGCGGGGCAAGTGAAAGGGAATTTGCCATTCACGTTACCAGTTCTGTTACGCACTTAGACCCAACAACGGCCTTCAATATCTTTTTGTTCAATTTGCTTTTACGATCACATATCCTTTCCTTGTTCCTTTAAAACTGGTTTCGTAATTCAGTTTCTTTTTTGATTTGGTTTAGTGCAAAATGTTAAATATTTAATACATCAAAATAATACAACAATACATACCTGTGTATCTTACCTAAGCGACTTTACGCTTTATTCCCGCCCACTTAAAGGGCATAATTCCATGACATATTGGGTATTATTGTCCATTGGTAGCCGTATCTAATTATTGCATATTAAACACCATTCTCTTTGATATTTATTGCCGTCATAAAGTATCTAAGATCTGAGACGTAATATTGTTTGAATTGGTCACTTTGGTTTATCTTATTGACATCGACAGACATTTTTTTCACTTAATGCCGTATGGAACATAAACGTGGACACTGAAAGTGGGTCTGGTCCACTTGTTTGAGGTCGTTCAATGAGCTGTGGAAACTAAAACGTTGAGTTTCGTCAGAAAATCAAAGTTACTAACATAGCTTTCAAAATTAGCGAGCAATGATGGAATGGACAAGTTCCGGAGTGGAAACCACATACTCAAAGACTCAGTGTTACGAAGAACAGTGTTGGGTATTGTGACTCCGTCGCAGTCCATCCACCAGCTGTTTCCAGTGATAACAGTCCTCGGTGTAGTAGATGGTTTGGTGTACAGTAGCTCTATTCTGTTACTTAAGCGCCAACGTTATATAGTGGAATCCCTTAAATAACGGAACTGTCAGTGTAAAACGCTATTAAAATTGGTATTCTCGTATAAAGGTTTCCACTACAGATGACAGCAAAAAAACGTTACGATGCATTCATTTAAAAAAAAACTATTATTTATTTATTTTAGTATTTGCCATATTTTTAATTTATTACCTAATGTGTGTTATAAAACTATGTTTAATATAATCTTAGTTTAATTAATATAAATGTTGTTAGCTTTAATATAAATTCGCGGCGGACAATTTAATTTAATTCACGTTTCCCAATGATTTTGGAGTTGCAACTCCATGGGTGACCTTTGAAATAGTGTAAAACGCAATTTTGACGTAAGGTCGGCTATGGTCGGAGAAAATCGGGCTAAAATAGGTAGTAAATAACAGAATTCACTATTTCGACAATCTAACGTTGCGACTACTACAGAATAGGGCTGCAGGAATGTTTGGGTGGTCAGTCATCTTGTTTTCTTCTTCGTCCTCTTGTTTTTTACTGTCTACTTTTTCCGTTACTAAGAGCTTTTCCAGACTGTATCTCCTCTAGACTTCCTGTCTCTCCTCCAGACCTCTTCTAGCAATGTGGCCAAAATATTGCAAAATTAAGAGACTTATCCGAAATAAAATGGAAGCTGTGTAACTGTTTAAATTGGTTTAGTTACTATTGTCATTTAATATCATACCTTGTTTAACTTACTTATCTTTCTTATAAATATTATGTCTTCCTTGTGTCTATTAATTAAACAACAATTTGTTTAAGTATTGGCCCTAAATGTCTTATTTTATGTTTTTAATTATATCAATTAATTTAATAAATAAAAAATACTGGTTACGCAGAAGACAAAAAGTCTCTCTCAAATTTTATAATGAAATGAAATAATTTATTTGTCAAAAACATGGTAGGTACAGGGATGTAAATTATTATATGTAATCATATCACATGATTCGCTATTTCTAGCATACAAATATGTATTTAGTCAGATGACTTTGTCGAGCTTAGTGTCTAGGTATTCTTTTGTCGAATAAAAACATTTATTAACCAGCATTTGTTTGACTCTTAATTTGAACAGTTTTAGTGGCAGCTCCCTTATAGTAACTGGAAGCTTATTAAATCTTTATCTTTGTTGCCATTGCATAACAATTTTGGCTATATTGAGTTCTTTTATGAGCTGGAATAATTATTCTACTAGGATAAGCGCGTTTTAAAATTGCAATTATCCCCAAGAGTTTTAAAAAGTTCCGGGTGGCTTTTTACAAATTAACAGCATTCAAGTATATAGATAGAAGGAACAGTCAGTAATTTTAGTTTTATAAATAAAGGACGACAGGAAGTCATAGGAGGTGTGTTACAAATAGCACGAATGCATTGTTTTTGTCCAATAAAGATTCTATTTATTTCCACTGCATTGCCCCACAATAATTTGCCGTACCTTATATTTGACGCAACATATCCTGGTATGCCTGAAGGGCTTTAGCTTTTCGAGTACCGAAACGTTAGTGTGTTTTCGTTTACGTTGGCAATAATAATTTCGGACTGGTCAATATATTATTGTCGACGACCAAAACCTCTTAAATATGCGTAGTGTTGGTAGGATTACGGTTAAAACTGTAGTCTTTATGACTAAGGAATATGGTTAAGGTTGACTTTTAGGAATATTAAATTGTATAATAATAGCTTTTCTGATCCGTATTGTGATTTACTGCCATCAGTCTTATGGAATTCTATTACATCCATACTTAGAAAATATGTACTATTATCTACAAAAACATTGTATGTAATATAATTTTTATGTTTCTTTAAAGGTACAGAATACATACACGTTATTTATTTATAATATTTGGTACAATACGGATGAGAGATCATCAAATTTCAAGTGTTGCAGAATTTAATGCTTTTCGATAGAGACATTCGCGTCAATGTCACCCAAATACGTACGATTAGGTAGTAACTATATATAAATAAATATCTATTGAAATAAGCATATTGTTTGCCTATAATATGGTCAGATTGCATCATCATGACATGTACATACAACTGTAATTAGAATAAGCAATCTATACAATTATTTTTCTAGTATATGGGAGTTGAATGCTTTGAGTGGCGATATTTTTAGGATAAATTCTCTGCGCCGTAACTTAAGATTTTATTATTAAGTAATTAAAATAACAAATACTTAGTTATTTAATTTAATTCTTGATTATAATATAAATATATATGTTTTTTTAAATTCCACGCAATTCACATTGTAGCACATTAATTAAGAAAATAACACCACTTTTGACTAACAATATCGACTGTAAAGTAATTTACAAAACAAAGACTTGGACCTGACTTATCCGGCAAAAGGCGGGAAAACCCTCACACATTGTAGATACTCGTATGTATTATTAAAAAAAGTAATTTGTCCAGTCTCGTTTGTTACGCCTGTCAACGACAGACTTAAAAATAAGGCCAAACGGTACGACAGTTTATTTATATTTTTAATGGGGTGTGTCACTAACTTGTTATCACGATAGATGGCGCATGATAGATGGTACCTAATACAACTGTCAGTTGCATAGAAAACTTGTATTTTTATTACGAAATTTATTATTTTCTGGATATTATGCAGAAATGAGCAGCTTTTGAGTGTACAAATCGAGATTTCCAAGCGAAAGCAAAGATATGGTGATGTCGAAATTGCCGTTCTATTAATTCAACTCTTTTTTTATTTTAAAGACGGTGTTCGCTTACTTAATTCGTCTTTTAAGGTAGGTAACGTTAAGTTAAAATACATTTTTCTGTTTCATAAATGTAAAACTACAAATAAATTTAAAAAATGATCAGTCATAGGTGTAAACAAGGTACCAATGCCGCTAGCGACATCTACAAAAAGCTTTGCCTGATACACCCCATTAAGGTTATAACCAAATAATCATTTGGTTATTGGTTCTATACTTATTTAAGGAGCTTGATATAAATTTCTGAACGCACGCATATTTGACAACCAACATTTTGAACCCACGAACATTTTGTATGGGAAAAAGTTTTTCTTTTATTTTATTTTTTTCTTCAATATTTCAAGATTATGAATAGTTATTCTACTATTGGGGACAAAGACAAATCCAACAAATCAAAAACCATGAAAATCGGTCCAGCCGTTCTCGAGTTATAAGCGTATATTAAGATAAATAATTGATAATTCGTGGTCAATAATTATTCTACAATACTATTAGCAGTATTTGTTTATAATAAATCTAGCATTAAACCCGCCTTATCTAAAGAAATACCTGATTCGCGAATCAATTATATTTTTATCAAATTTTAAAATAATTTGACGCATTAAACTTTGTATTGTAACCCCGTACGGTAAATTATCTAAATTAATCATCAACCTATCGGATATGTTTAGGTGGGCACTGATAAATAATAATCAAAAGATAAAATAAATTATTTAAAATTTTATATATAACGGATGTTTTTTTTAGAGGTATAGAACTTGAAGTTGGCAACACTGTTTTAACTGGCGGTCATTTTGTCAGCTGTCAAGTGATTTGAGTTAAGTTTGGTTTGGCATTTCAATATGAATAGACTGACGCCTGACTGCTCTTCCAAATTGTGCAAATTTATTTTTTAAATAATGGTTCTGATAGAAATATAAAAATAGAGGGATTTAGTACGTACATATATATAGTTATTAAATTAAATAAATTAAACGCCATTTTTTAACAATTATCAAATTCATACCCAATTGTTTAATAAAATTAAATAGGTGGTAGGCGGACTGGTGTAGGCAATTTACCCAGTCTGTCGGGGCGGGATTGTATCCACTGTTCGTGCCGATAAACCCAGTAAAGTGTATCCACACGTTTCGGGATCAGGCTTGAATTGCCGTTATGCCTAGTTAAGCCGGCATAGTGTTAGTGACTGATGTCAGTGATGAGTGTCTGATTCCAGTTGCTAACATTTATAGGCCTTGCGCGCTACTTATCATCAGGTGGGCGCATATTGTTCTAGTATAAAAAAACAATAAAACAAAAAAAAAACATGTACACATTAAATTCAACACAACAATAAATACTCGAAGTCATTAAAATTCGTCACAATATAATTAAACTAGCATAGCAACGGCCAGAGAAATAATACGAAATATTTTGAATTTTATTGGTCTGAATTTGGCGAGTCTGCGCTTGGTCGCTAGTTGGGAAAACCGGAGGCCTTGAAGACCTGTTCCGTTCTCTTAGCTCCACGATTAATTGCCAGTAAACCTTTGTACTTCTACGATACTATAAAACCATCACAACCAGACAACAAACTACTTTAATAATAAAAATAACTATTAAATATGAACCAAACCTAATAAATAATTAAAACGAATTATTGAATAGTGATTCCAAATGCATTAAATACCAAAGCAAAATCTTTCCCTTATTATTCAACGAGGTAAAGCATTTTAGGTACATACCGTCCCAGGTGGTAAGCCCTTAGTTTATTGTGGAGAATAGTTTTTATTTCCTAGGTATTTTTAGTTTAGTTAATAGTTTTATTTATAATTACTAATTTATATTAAAAAAAAAACTTCTATTAATAAAATAAATTATCTATAAATAATTATACTTAGTAAAATAAAGTATCATCACGACCGTTTCCCTTCCGGTTTTGTCAGAAACCATGCTTATAAAGAAGCGGATTTACATTTAGCCAACTTTACTACAGGCCAATCATGACAAGTGGCAAGCTCGTCGATGTCTCTAGCGTACCAAACTCGAGAAATATCACAAATAAATTAAATATTTTTTTTATTTAAATTAATAAATATTATTGTGTTCCGACCAGGAATTTAACCCGGTACATCCGAGAGTCTAAATCCACCGACTTAACCGCTAGACCACGGAGGCCGTTCAAGTAAATAACTAAGTAAGAATGGCTCCATTGTAAAAGTGCTTTAATTAAAAACTCAATAAGGTCGGTTTGATACCCGGCATGTACCAATGAGAAATACACTTTTCTTACGTATTTATTTAAAAACTTTATTGCACAAAGTACAAAGGCGGACTTAATGCCCGAAGACATTCTCTGACAGCCAAACCTTAGGGACAAATTTGAACAAATATAGGTGCAATGAAAGTGACAGTAACAATAATATAATTATAGGGTAATTTAAAAATGTTATATAACTACTTATATACCTTTATATATATTATATTATCAATACACAATAATAAATGCAAATATTTACATATTATTATTCATAAACATATATATATAAAACTTACTACCGTAGTTTGGAGCTATCTATAAAATGCGAATATACTGGATTTTTAAAAGACGACCTGGTGTTAGCTTGCCTTATGTTGGTCGGGAGATTGTTCCAAAGGTTTGTTGCAGCGACTACGAAGGAACTGGAAACAAATCCAGTATGGTGTGAGGGGACAGAAAGAAGCGAGTTGTGAGAGGAGCGAAGAGATTTGTCGTGGAAGGAAGAGAGATATTTACACCGTTCCCCTGACTCGGAGAGCACGTGAAGCCGTTGGTCTCGGTTAAGTTAATACCAACTTAAAAGTTACAGCATACCCAAAAACATAGCGATTGTGGGCCAAATTCTCCAGCAATATGTTGTGAAAGCCCCATATAGTGGAGGTCTAGGTGTGGTAAATTTAGCATGATGATGTTGAAATTTGAGACGCCATAAAGTTTTTTGTTTATTATTAGTGCTGCTACAAATAAATAAAAGTTGTTGGGATTTCCTAAAAGTGAGTTGGACAAAAAAAAACATGTTTTGTTATTTAAATTAACTGATTTATAAGCGAGAATTCGTGCATAGCAATATGCAATGTGAATAAATGTTATGCTATTAATTAGTAAACACCAGTACTTACATTTCCGATGGAAATACATTATGCACTATATCTGTATAATGTTTTCCCTCTATTTTACTAAAAAAACTGCCATCGTGGTCTAGCGGTTAAGTCCATGAATTTAGACTCAAGAGGTACCGGGTTCGATTCCTGGTCGGCTCAAGATACTATTTATTTATTTAAATAAATTTTATTTGAGATATTCTCAAGTTTGGTACGCTAGAGACATCGTCGAGCTTGCCACTTGTCACCATTCTTCTTCTTCTTCTTCTTACGGTGCCATCTCCTATCGGAGGTCGGCTATCATTAAGGCGATTTTGATTTTGTTGGCCGCTGTCCGGAACAAGGATCTGGTGCTTATCCCGAACCACTCCCTGAGGTTCTTGAGCCAGGAAGTGCGTCTTCTCCCCGGTCTTCTGGACCCTTGAGTCTTGCCTTGCATGACGAGCTGCAGCAAGTTATACTTTTTATTGCGCATGATGTGTCCCAAATGCTCCAACTTCCTTCGCTTTACCATTTTCAATAGTTCAACTCCTTTGTTCATTCTCTGCAAGACATTTTCGTTTCTTACTCTGTCCTTCCATGATATCTTCAACATTCTCCTGTATATCCACATTTCAAAAGCTTCTTACTGTCACCATTGGCCTATAGTAAAGTAGTCTAAATGTAAATTCGATTCTTTTTAAGCGTGGTTTCTGACCACCCCGGAAGGGAAACGGTCGTGATGTTACTTACAGAAATTACAATAGAAGTTTTATGTTTAAGTTAAATTAAAAGCGCAAACGTTATATAATGGAATCCATTATCTATATGTATATAACGCTATTAAAGTTGATATTTGCACGACCACTGTCAAGGTCGAGCGCTTATAGAGTTGAGAATTGAATAATATTTTGTAATTATGACGCAATCTCTGACGTAAATAACGAAATCCAACGTTTGCGACTAAGTAGCAGAATAGGGCTGCAGGTTAAAAATGTTCCTTGGTTGGGGTCGAGACGATGGGCATAAGCGTCTGGCCAAGGAGTTGTCTAGAGACAGGAAGGCTGCCAAAGTATTAGCGTATACAGAGTGAAAATATTGCCAGTCTCCATGGGACTGTCTCTGATGGAACGTCACTAGAAGTCATTTTGTATTTATAGTTTGATGTTTATTAGGTTTAGTTTATATTTAAAGCTTTCGTATAAAAAGTTTGATGAATGTCGATGAAGCGAAAGAGGTATGTCGTGATCGTGTCAATGGCGCTCAATTAGCTCTGCCTACCTAGCAAGGGATCTGTAAAGATATGTATGTATGTAGTTCATATTTAATTTAATATTTATTATTTAATTTTGTTTAAAAATACGTTGGCGCACCGCGTTGCACCTTAGGAGGGCACCGCATAAAGCGGGGTCCGCGGCTAAAAATGCGGAGTACGGCAAGCAGTGCAAATACGAGTACGAGAAACTCAACAACTCTGGGCAATGGAGTTTTTGTCAATAACATTTAGTTATAAGTAGTTTTCTCAATAAAACTCATTGTCAAACATTAGTGGTCATGCACCCACAATCCCTGCTCACTTCTCCTAAAGGTTAGCTGTTAGATAATGTTTTTAGACATTAAGCTCGCCTATGTACTGTAAAATGTTTTATTTTCTGTGCAATAAAGAATTTATCTATCTATCTATCTATCTATCACGTCTTGTCGTCTCCTCCGTTGACAAGAGGGCTAGCTTTATCTTTGCCCAAAGAAATTGTATTGCTATTCAGCGGGAAATTTCGCCAGCGTTTTTGCCAACATTCCGCTCGGATGGGACTTATATTCACATGTTTATATTAATTTAATTTCAAATTAAGTAAAAACAAAAATCAAATAAATTATATATGTTATAAGCTATCAATAGAAGATAACAGCCTCCTTGTCAACAACCCCTATATGACTAATACGTTAAAAAAGCAGTCATTATTATATTAATCAATAACTTTTTAATCATTTATCTTACCACCTGACAAACACTATCTACCAGGTATCCTTGAAAATTAAAATTATTCATAATATCACCTCAAGTTCATTTTACCTTCGTCGAGACAGTTTAGTGAGTCTATCACGTAACCCAACGAGGATTTAAGACATGGGTAAATTTAAAATTGGTTGCTGACAAACTTGCCTTGAATTGTTTTATAATACATACTTGTTGCCTTTAGGACTGTAAATAGGATCAGGGTTCTAATTTTGGTGCTTTCGACTGACGTGTCGGTTTGATATATTTCAGTGAAAAGTAACAGATCTCCATAAAAAAACTGTCAGGATCGTACGAACCAATTGAATCGACATGCATGTCAAAAGCGCGTGAATCGGAGCCCTGATCGATTTAATGACGTCAAATACTCGTACATGCAAAATGTTTGTTACATTAATTCTAACGTTTACTAGCAAACCTTCAAACTTTTAAGAATAACAGTTTGAAAAAATAAAACATGTCTGCGAGCAATTTATGGAGCCAATGTCAATCTTATGGATAGTGTTTTTAAGATTACAGACAGTGGGGTCGTCCAGGCCCGGATGGCTAATGGGCCTGGGTTGGGGATGGGGACATTCCCCCGTTTTCCCCGGCAGGATCTCAGCGGGTAACCACCCGCTGGTAATTCATGCACGTTTGGTGCTGGGCGCTGTTACTGGTATAAAAGCGCCCGTGTGGCTCACGAACCCAGGGGGTCTAGGTTCGACTACTTCAGCTCTCCTCCAAGAGCACTTCTCTAGGAAGCGGTCTCCCGTTGGTGGGCCGAGCGCAAGACGGAGCGATATTCTAAAGATGCTTGAAGTGTCCGTTGTCGGCCCGATAGAACATACGTCTAGTCAGGCCGACGACAAATTCCTCAATAGTAGGCATCTCCAGATCTCGAGCTATGACGGAATTACGCACGAACCATGGTGCTCGGGAGACCACTCTGAGCGATATGTTCTGCTGACTTTGGATCTTTTCCCTATTAGTCTTGGCCAGAAGGTGGTGCCAGGCTGGCGCAGCATACGTGAGTCGGGAACGGATGAACATCTTGTAGATCCGGACCTTCAACCTGAGCGGCAAGCTGGAATTCATAACAGGGCGTAACATGGCTCGGGCCGCCTTCGCCTGATTGACGGCGTGGCAGGCCATTTCACCCATTGTTAACGTCCTGTTAATGATGCAGCCCAGGTATTTGACGGTCGGAGTCCACTCGATGTTCTGTCCTCGAAGCTGCAGTGGTGGAGGCAGTCGGCATCTGGATGTCATCAATGCGGCAGTTTTGCCGACATTGATGGACATACGCCACTTGTCCAACCATGCAGGGAGAAGATCCAGGAGGTCTTGCATTTTATCAGCAGCCTCATATTGGTTTGGAGAAGAGCTAAAGTAGGCACCGCCGTCTGTGATCGATTAGAGGAACCATTACATGGTTAACTGAGGAATATTTGGACCCAATGTGAACTCTGTATAAAGTGTTGTTAAGGCTATAATTGTGTGCATTTATATAGTGTATATGATCGAGTAGCGGATCAATTCTATCAAATCTAGAATGTTCCTTGTATTTGAGTTAAAAACTAAAAAAACACACTAGTTTCTGACACAAGGTTCTCTTGCCTAAGAAAAACGTATTTTAAACTTCCGTAGTAATTAGCTAATGTTGTCCGTGAAACAACATGAAAGTGAACGTTGAATACGACCATAACCGGCCATGATCAAACACTAACCGATTGGTCTAGCTTTTATTCTCATACCGCTTGATTTCTTGCCCTGTTTTGTTATATTTGTTGTCTATCCATTGCCTCGTGCCAATGAATTATGTTATACCTAACTGATGCGAAAGATGCAATCAGTGAATCATCTACAGATTTAACGAGTGTTTCAATCATTCTAAACTTTTCCAAAAATACCCTCATAATTTTACCATTTTGTGAACCTTCTTTAGGACTGTCCTTCTTTAGATCTGTCAAAAAGTTGTCGATTATCGAAGTTGAATTGTCAATGGTTTACCCAATAGCCCCTCAGTAATCAGGCGATAACTTTCGAACTTTGGTCCAAAGATAACTCGAATACAAGATAACAACTTAAATTATTTAAATATATAATGATTTGGATCATTATATTGCGTATTTGCTTCGAGAACGGTGGCCGAAATCGTGGTGTTTTTTATGTAAAAAAAAATAAAGTTTTGTTAAAATGGTGTCCATGTGGGATTATGGGTATACGAGAAATACCTACTATAGTGTTTATTCTGAAGACTATCAGGTATGTTTTAGACTACATGCAAGCCAGGCATAGTGGTAGTGACTGAAGTCAGTGATTAATTTGTTGCGTCCTGCAGCGTATTCCATTACTTAGGCGCAAGTGTTAGATTATTGAAATAGTGAATTCTTTTATTTAATCTTTTAGCCCGAGTTTTGACGATCATAGCCGAACTTTCGTCAACATAACGTTTTCCATTATTACAAAGCCATCCATAGGGTAACTGCTTCAAAATCATTGGGAAAACGTAATGTAAATATTGTCCGTGGCGCATTTATAATAATTTTAATAACATCATTATTGTTATTACACGTTTATTTTTTATAACACACATTATTATTATTAATAATAATAATTTTTTAACACAAGTTTTGAAATAAAAACGCATGCGAAATCTTATTTGCAGTGTGCAGACAGTCTGTAGTGGAAACCAATCAATACGAGAATATCAATATCTTGTAGTTTTGTAGTAGTGAAAAATTTAGTTTAGTCTAAATTAATGGATCAGATTTCTCATATAATTTTTGTATTCGATATCAACTCAGCACGAGATCTAAAGACACTTGTACAAATCAAGTTGTAATTAAAATATTTAGGATAATAATTTTATATTAGTCAGACAATAAAGTTACTGACATAGCTTTTAAAATTAGCAAGCTGAAGTGGCAATGGGCCGGACACATCTGCCGCAAAAACAACGAACGATGGGGTAAAGGTAAACGATGGCTTCTAGAGTGGAGACCAAGAACTGAAAGGAGAGGGACGACCCCCCGCCAGATTGACGGTTAAGTGGCGAGCCTGGAGGGAAGCCTACATCCAGCAGTGGAGAGATACAGGCTAATGATGATGAATAGTCGCCAAGTCGTGAAATTTTTTCATGTATTTTGACAACTACTAGGTCTTGACTTTTTAGGTTCTTTATTCTTTATTTATTCTTAGTGTATCACCGTACATTCCCACCGGAATTTGGTTAAGTCAATATAATTTAAACAAAATTGTACACAATATATATTTAACGTTAAAATATCTGTCTTGCCTGGAGAGTGCAATGTGAAGACAAGGAGAAGAACTGGTAGTGTCATAGGAACATCAACACAATAACAAAAAATAACCAAAAATCAGTCCATCAGTTTACTATCAGCACTTGCTTAACGCAAATACTAATCTACACTAAAACTTGCATCTTCAACACGATGGCTTTTAATGGCAATTTATATATGTATATATATTTTATTCATTAGAAGCTGTTGGTTTATGTGGCTGCTGTAAAATAACTCATACGGTGAATCCATAAATTGCAAACTTTGCCAAGCTTTTTACGATGACACAAAAAGAGTCGTTATTGCATTAAAGTGACCGGAATTTCCTCAAAGTTAAATAGCTTATTATATGCATACACATTGCATCTAAGCCTATTTAATTTCGTGCTATAATACTCAAAGTGATACTCATCTATAGAGATGATTTAGTTTTTTAAAAAATACTAGTTTCACAATTCAGTTAAAACGACAGACCAAAAATGGGAGTAAAAATTCTATTAATGCAATCATTTATTATATGTATAAAAGGTGTTTATTTATTTATTGTTCTTTTGTAATTCTGATATAGCTGAGTTTTTCTTGCATATTCCTTTCTTATTCAGAATAACATTAACACGTCACTGGAATTAAGGGCTAGAACAATTCTCTGTCTACCGAGCTAAACGATTTTTATTGAGGATGGGAACCCACTGTTTTAACCTATGTAGGTGTAGATTTATTGTGTCAAAAATAGGGAAACTGCATTTATTGAAACTGGAATTTATTTTCCAACTAAATGATTTGATTATAATCCAATAAAAGTTTTAATAGGTAATGTTGCCAGTCTACTTGAAACTATCCCTAAAGGATTGTCTCTAGATGACATCTATTATTTATCATCATCATTACAGCCCCTAGAACACAGCGTCCTGGACCTCCACTGCTGGAGATTGGCCTTCTATAACATATATCTGGAGAATTTGGCCTACACTCGCCACGCTGGCCAGACGGCGACAGATTATTTATACTTGTAGTAAATTTTTTGTTAGGTTTAAAAAATAATCGTTACAGTCAGCATGACAACAAGTTCATGCACAAAAATTTTTTTTTTTTTTTTTATTTAAAAACTTTATTGCACAATAGTACAAAAGGCGAAGCTTAATGCCGTTAGGCATTCTCTGACAGTCGACCTTTGGGACAAGAGAGAGATCAAAAAATAATCTAGGAGTAGGTGCAAAAATAATTACATAAAGAGAATAAGTTAACTTGACGTAACCTAATATATAATACATATATGAAATACATATTATAAATATATATATACTGATAAACATACACATTATTACATACATAATATGATAAATATATAAATAACTACTACACAGTAAAAACAATAACACATTTAAAATGAACTACACATAACCATAAAACATACAAAAAAGAAAATAGTAAAGATTCAATGCGACTTCATAAGATGTGTGAAAACTAGTTTTCTAAAGGTGGCTTTGCTCGGTGCTTGTCGGATAGCAACAGGTAGGCTGTTCCACAGGGATGATGCTGTGACTACGAAGGATTTGGATACAAAGTTAGAATTATGGGAAGGAATAGAAAGGACGGAGTTATATGTAGATCTAAGGGTTCTATTATGAAAGGAGCTAAGGTAAGAGAAGTATTCTTTTAAGTAAATAGGTGTATTAGACTCATTTAATATTGAGTACAGTAGACATAGAATTCTAAGATTTCGTCGAGATCGTATAGGTAACCATTTTAGTCGCGAACGATATTCGGAAATATGGTCAAACTTACGAAGACAAAAAATGAACCTAATACAGGAATTAAGAATGCGATCCATCTTGTTAAGTTGTTCTTCGGTCATATTAACACAACATACATCGCCGTAATCAATAAGTGGAAGAAGAAGACTATGAGCAATGATAATTTTTGCTTTGATCGGCAAGAATTTTTTCAACTTATTGAGTGAATGAAGCGATGCGAAGACTTTTCGGTTTGTGTTAGAAAGCTGAGTTACCCAACTAAGGTTTGAGTCGATAAACACACCGAGATTTTTTACGTTACTACAGAATGGAATGGGTGCTGAGTCATACCTAACCACCTCCAGCGCAGAAAAATCAATTTTCGACATAAGCTTGCTGCTACCTACGACAATAGACTGGCACTTACTTGGGTTGACAACCACCCCAAAACGCCTCGACCAACCATGAATACAAGTTAAATCCGCGTTCAACCATGCTATGGCACTGTTGACGGTTTCAATATTGGTCTGCACATACAGCTGCAAGTCATCGGCGTAAAGGTGATAATGACAGTGCAAAAATGAGGTGACAGAATGAATGAACAGGGAAAATAGTAAGGGAGAAAGGATCCCACCTTGTGGGACCCCTGTGGATAAATCACACCACCCAGACGACTCTTGACCCACACGAACCTGTTGTCGTCGCCCATGTAGATATTGAGAGAACCACTCTAATGTTTCTGATGATAAGTTAAGGCGAGACAGCATAGCGATGAGCAAATCAGGATCCACTGTGTTAAAGGCATTTGTGAAATCAATCAGTACAAGTACCGTAACTTTTGTTTCATCCATGCCATTTCTGCTGATGTGTGTGATTAATAAAGACAAAACATTTGAGTATTCGAATTATTTATTTTATAAAATACTTAAACAATGAAATGCGAAAAATATACAGTAACACTTAATTATATTTGCTAATAAATAAAAATCGTCATCAATGGGCATGGTGCAAAGGATACTGGCATTGTTGTCGCGTTAAATAGCAATACTGATCCTCTTATCTTTCGAGGTGTTTCGACGCATTGAAAATTAATCAAATAAATCACGATATATAGTCTATAGATGCGTGTTTTAAGAGGCGATGTATTTTCGCAATATGACAGTCGTTGGCTGGGATGTGTCAGTCGGCATTTCCAATTACATAATCTTCAACAGCGAATTGTAATTGTGAATTATGCCGGTAAAAACCTAGTAGCTAGTTTTTGCTAATTATATTTACAAATAGGACAGTGTGGTGTCTTTATTTGTTTGTTTATGTTTCATACATTAAGCAAATTGCAAAAAATATATTACAGCTACTATAAATTACTACGTACTAGGTATTCTAACAGTCTAATCTCGTGACCGCCTCCGTGGTCTAGTGGTAACAAACGTTGCCGTGAACTCGGGAGGTCGTGGGTTCGATTCCCACCGGGGGCAAGTTGTACATTGTATAATTTGTCTCGGTCTGGGTGTTTATATGTATAATATGTATATATTTACAAAAAAAGTATAATATGTAGTCTATCAACCATCTAGTTTCCGTAACACAAGCCGTAGCTTATCACGGAAATTAGATGGCGCTGTGTGACCTGTCTGGAAATATTTATTATTATTATTATAATCTCTGAAATCATACCGAATGAAATACCTACTATTTTCTATTTTCAAGAATTGTCTACATTTGAATTTTAAAAGTAATTTACGCTTGCTTGTGCGAGTTTTGCCTATATTTTACAAATTACCTGTTAAATAAAAAACTAAAATGAAATATTGACATTGTATAGGTATTTAGATTTAAGATTTGACATTATATAATTCTCTGACATAAGTACCCTTCAATGTAGTCATGTATGGTGCTGACATCAAGTCATACCTACATTGCATGCTGAAGCTCAGTAAGACATTATCACAAAGCCTATATTATAGAAAAAATATAATTTATGTATTCATTATATCGTATGACATATTTATATATTGGTATGTTATTTATACTTACTATAGTATATTTATGATTTTTTTGACTATTATTAAATAATAAATATTTCCAGACAGGTCACACAGCGCCATCTAGTTTCCGTGGTAAGCAACGAGGCTTGTGTTACGGAAACTAGATGGTTGATAAACTACATATTATACTTTTTTTTTGTTTGTAAATATATACATATTATACATATAAACACCCAGACCGAGACAAATTATACAATGTACAATTTGCCCCCGGTGGGAATCGAACCCACGACCTCCCGAGTTCACGGCAACGTTTGTTACCACTAGACAACGGAGGCGGTCAATTATAGGCGGTCGGTTATTATTATTCTTATTTCGTTTTCTTTCGTTATTTATACACCCATTATAATTATTTCTCACTCTCCCAAAGGTTAGAGTGGTATGATATGGTAGAGTACCATACGGTATTATGCTCGCCTATGTACATTATTTTATATTTTGTCTGCAATAATGAATTATATTATTATTATTAATTTGAAAATTGAAAGGTTTTAGTTGTATATATAATAGGTATATCACATTATTAATAGATATTATATTACAAAATATTAACCTTTTTTAACTCGAAATAGATATTAATAATTAGTAATTTCTGTTCTGTTCTGGATTTTATTTTTTATATATTGATGATTGTTATATTATTTTATTATTATTTCTTTAATTAAATGACATTATTATTTCTATTTTAAATTTTCATTGCTTTTTTTAAATTTATTATTATTGATTTACTACCTTATTCTTTGACATACCATTTTTTTTTTTTTTATTAATATTATTATTTTCGTTTTGACATATTTCACTGAAATGAAATAATTAAATTGAAATGACAATGTCATGGCTAAATCACAATAAGCATGCTGTGTACACTGCTTTTGGATTGCAATCTAGAACTTAAGAAATTGCTGGAAAATGTGAACTGATTGTGATTGTGATCTGTTTGTGTACCTATAGTAAATAAATAAATAAATTTAGAAAAAACAATAGGTACTTACCTATTTAAACTGCCTCCGTGTTTTTATTTTTTTATTTTTGATATATCTCGAGGTTGGTACGCTAGAGACATCGCATTAACGAGCTTTGCACTTGTCATGATGGTCCTATAGTAAAGTTAGCTACATATGAATCCGCTATGGTCGTGAAAATTGAAAATTTCCCAAAAAAAAATAAGAATGTAAAAAAAATGCTTTTTGGCTTGTAGGGGTTGGATAAGCGTTACAAATTGCGATGGCGATCTTTGACCTAAATATAGATTTAGCAGTGAAGATACATAGGCAGATGAAGGTGGATGATTTAATGTACTACTTTTGCATAGCTCAGAAATGTAAGCGGTTGATCAGCATTTACGTAAGGATTATTCAGTCAGTTGTACACAATAGTACCAGAACTTATAGTATAGGACTCAAAATTTGCAAGTGACAATGGGCCAGATACATATGCCCCAGAACTAACAAAAGATAGAGAGATTAAACTGGAGACTACGTACTACCGCGAAAGAAGGCAAGTCTTTAACTAGAAATGGAGATACACAGGCAGATGGTGATAATGATCTAATATATAAAGTTTCATAGCTTATAAACGTGACGAGTGATCTCCATTTACGTAAGAGCTGTACATATGTCGGTTGTGTACAGACACAATAGTACCTGTGAGTATATGCACACGGCCAAGGCTATTATTAGACTATGAATGAAGTGCGGAAGGCGGCGCAGGCGCGGCGTATAGCGTCATCTATCTATATTAATGACGCACACAGCTTTAGACAACCCTCAATTTAAATTATTAAGATACATAATTAAGATATAAAATAAACTAACTCCATGGGGCAGAGTACTAAGAACGCTAACAATATAGCAGCGTTGAATAGCAATGCTGATCCTTTGGCCAAAATCTAACATTTGTCTCCTGAAGAAATAACCAGCTATTTCAACAACATCTTGAACATTTGTTGTGCACTTGTTGTGAGTTATAAACGGCCTAAAATTACAAAACTGAAATAGTTATATAGTTAATTAAATCATAATATTTATTCAAAGGAACAAAGATAATAATTATAAAACTACTTAATATCAATAAAATTAAAACCAACTTTTAAAAAAACCTAGCTGTAATTGAAATATGTTCTCTAGAGAGAAATAGTCCCAAGGAGCTTAACAACATTTTCCCTATGTATAGCAATCCTCCTCCTTGCGTCGTTCTCCTCACTGCTGAGGGTCGTGACCCCCTCCACGGATCACTTTGTCCCGGACGATGCTGCGCCATCCGGGTCTGTTCACGGCTGCATGTAGGGCATCGTGCATCTGGGTATTCAGTGAGGTGCGTATCTGGTCAGACCAGCGTATGGGGCTTCGGCCACGTGGTCTTTTGCCTTCGACTTTCCCTGTGATTACAAGCCTTTCCAGGTTACCAGGTGTTTTGCGCGCTAAATGGCCGAAATACTCAAGGACTCGTTTTAGGCAGATGGAAGACAGCCTAGTAGAGATTTTAAGCTCTTGAGTATTGACACGTTAGTTCTTCGGGCTGTCCAAGGGTGCGTATAGCAATACGTTGGCAGAAATAATTGTCAGCATTGTCTCCAGTTTGCTCTGTCAGCGGTTTGGACAACTCTTTAGCCAGGCGCTTGGCTGAGGGTCCTCATGGACCCATCGTCTCGACACCAAACGGCGCAAACTCGTAACTTGTACCAAGATTGCCATATTTAGGTGCGCCTTAAGATTTCCCAGCAAAAACCGCCGCACTCCCCGCGCTGGACAAGGTCCCATGGATGTGGGATAAATAATCTACACATGACGAATCCCATAGTATAGTGATATTGTACAATGAAAACTATTCATGTTTAATGTTATTCTTGCACTGCATGATACTGGACATATCTATACAAATATAAAAATACTGTGTGAAGTACCAACTTATAGATAATGAATAGCTGTTGAATGATCAAGCCATTCAAATGTTGAAATGTTATTAAGAAAATAATTAAAATCGAATTAAAATATAGGAGCTTGAGTAAAACCCATTAAACTATTTCAAAAATCAATTTATCTGTATTACAAATAGATTGCTTATTAACAATTCAATTAAATGCTTATAACGTCATAATTATTTCGATTAAGTTTCCGTTGTAGTAAATGTATTAGCTTATATTGATAGCGTACTTCCCGCCGTGACGCAGGCATTCATTGAGGCAAAGGCTTTGCTTGTGTCGACGCTGCCTCCGGCGCTCAGTGGCCGTGTGATCTACTCGCTGCGCACACGCTTCGTAACATGGATTGGTGTGACCTATTGGCGTTTCATCTCCTAGTCTATTAGTAAGTCATAAGAATTACTTTCCGAGATTGCGAAACGACGAAACGCCGGCCGGTAAGCGCCGCCCTCAAGCGTCATCCATGCATCAGCGCTAGCTGCAGCGAAATCGCCATGACATATCGACTCGTGCATTCTGACATTACGGAAGTGTACTCGTGTAGTTAAACATTTTGTGTTTCTTTTTGTGATTGACATGGATTGGGATTACGGATTAGATATTCAAGTGAGTGAGTTTAACAATCTTAATATGCACAACAAAGTCGGGCTAGTTATACTATTTATGATCAATGAATGATCATTGATTAGTTGGATTGTGTCTCCACCCCGAATAGAAATAAAGCATTGGATAAAAATATTATTGAACGGCTTTTTAAAGTACCTGAATCTAGAGAACCAGTGCGTATAGAACGAATAGGTATGAGCTAAAATATACAGTTTTTTGTCATTTGCCACTACCACTACCAAATCGAGACCCTCATGATGACCAGCTAACCACACAGCTGGGTATTTTTTTTTTGTGGTGGCGCGCAAGGTCAATAAATATTAGGAACTGAAGTTAGATACTTAAGACTAGACTAAATTCACACTTCGTTTGAAGGACTGGAATACAGAGGCTGAAAGACATTTTCACATCTTTATCGTGCGACATTATATGTATGAGTCCCCAAAGTTCGATTGTGGAATAGAAATAAAGATTAAAGACATGCAAAGAGTTAGCAAATATGTCTAGACTGTCAGTTATTCTTATTATTTCGTGAAAACAAAATATGGTTTAGTGATAAGTGGTAACCCAAATAGGATTTAGATTAAGAGTCGTGGAACAAATAGATCATATTTGCCAACCCGGGGCACCCTAGTCGGTACCGAGACACGAACACAGTAAAGTGGAGTGCATCGAGTTTACCGTTCATATAATATAAAAACATGTTATCCAGCAATTGCCATCTTGTTGAGGACAAAGTAGCCTATGTAATGTTAAAGTTCAATTCCCTGAATGTTAATGTGTTCTTGATGGTTTAGCAGTGGATATGTGGACTGTAATGAGTTCAATTAATAGTTAAATTAACAGTGATCATATTAATTGGTAGTTCATTGATTGCTGCAGTAGGTGCATTTCAATTAAGTGCAAGTTTAGTTCTAGTAGCTATGGTTGCTAACGCAGATATAGTTTTAGCTTATTCTGACTTCTCCATAATAAATAACCATTTTGGAGTAATCTTAACAGACATCTTAATCTTCACATTGTGTTCCTTAACTATAAGGCTATTATATTATACAGAGTGTTCTATATATATATTTTTTTTTATTTAAAACTTTATTGCACTATGTACAAGGGGCGGGCTTAATGCCGCTAGGCATTCTCTAGCAGCCAACCTTTGGGACAATGCAGAGAATTTTGATTATGAGGTCGGTGCAAAGTGACTATAAGTATAGTTATTAAGAGAGATATGTTCTGGAAGGCCCATCTCCAACAGTGGAGGTCTAGGATGCTGTGTTTTAATGATGATAATGATTAGTTGTACCTTTTCATTAGTTAATATTTTTAAATTACGGTTTATATGTTTTAAGACATATATCTGCAATAACATTTAAAATATCCATAATGTATTCGCGGTGGCTTAGTAGTATGATTCGCTAGTCCGTTCTTTACGCCAATTTTAATCTTCTGATTTTAATTAAATTTGGCAAAAATGTTTCTTGGAGCCAAGGGATGGACATTGGCTATTTGACGTTTTCATATGACCACACAACCATGTCTGCCTAAGGCAATCACGACTAAACTACTTCAATAAAAAATGACAGATATCCCATGGTTGAACGTTGAAATGATGTCAACATGTATACATGTGACCCTCCAGCAACCTGGAAGTGAACAAGGGAAGCTGCGTGATTTTTATATAAATATCACCATGGCAAACTTACAATATTAGTTCTCCTTGAAAGTAAAAAATTGTATTTGACATTATTGCAAATGGCACATACTTTCAACAAGAACAACAAATAGGTGGTAGGCGGACTGATGGTGGTAATTTGCCCAGCCTGCCGGGACGTGGAAGTATCCACCGTTCGTGCCGATAAACCCAGTAAAGTGTATCCATACGTTACAAGATCAGTCTCGAATTGCCGTCATGCCCAGTCAAGCCGGATAGTGTTAGGGACTGATGTCAGTCATGAGTGTTTGTTGTCAGTTGCTAACATTCACGGGACTCGCGCGCCACTTACAATTAGGTGGGCCCAATATCAAATGTCGAGCTAGTATTTAAAAAAAAAAGATCTATCGATAATACTTATTCTGGTGTGAGAAGACCAAAATTATGTTCTGGAAGCGGAGTTTTGCTAGAACTCGACTCGGTTGTAAGAACGCTTTTCTTAAAATCATAAAAAGGTCAGCTTGAACCCTGCATGTACCAATGAGATATACACTTTTCTTACGTACACTGATCACGTTAGCCGTTGTCGTCGGTTGTAGGCCGAATTCACCAGAAAATTCTGGAATTTGTGGCGATGAATGCGAGAATTCAAACACTCTGTATAAATTTTAGCCTTAGTTTCATTTTTAGATACTCGTAACAATCGCATGTCACGCAGTCTACGACAAATATCATGATCTCCTTTTTATTGTTTAGCATTTGGCCCTAGTCTGTGTTTTTAACCGCACTCATTAAATTGTCATAGATAATAGTGGATTCTATTTACTATTAGTTTATCGTTACATTCATACATTTTGTTACTTTTCTCAGTAGTCGATCTCTTTAATGCTGGCATTGTAATGGTTAGACAAGCGATGACGAATGAGCATTTAGAATTTGTAGACTGACCTATTGGTTTGGGCAAGTGTGCTCACTATTGTTTTTATTTGTTATTTGTGTTTTCTTTTGTTGTATTACAGTTGTATTTTATCGATTATGTTAATCTTTTATTATTTTTTTATCGTTGTTTCTGTATTTGTTTAAATAGGTGTTAAGCGGACTGATGGTGGTAATTTGCCCAGTCTGCTAGTGCAGGGTAGTATCCACCGTTCGTGCCGATTAACCCAGTAAAGTGTATCCACACGTTTCGGAATCAGGCTCGAATTGCCGTCATGCAAAATCAAGCCGGCATAGTGTTAGAGACTGAGTAATGAGTGTCTGATTCCAGTTACTAACATTAATGGGCCTTACGGTGGGTGCAAGGTGACATGTTGTACTAATATAAAAAAAATATAAAAAATTTCTTGCGTGCTTTCTTTTGTATCTATCTGTGAATTATTGTTATCGACTTTATAGTAATAATAAATACAATAATGTGAGCTGGGCCGAGTATGATTGAGGTCGAGTACTACAAAATAGAATCGTTAAAGGTTTCCTTTGTATAGTTTGCGTTTAATTAAACAGAATTTGTCCCTACATCTATTACATTAGTGTTATTCCAAACAAAACCTTATGTTTAGTGTATATTAGGTTAATATTCTCGTCGGAAATTGTTATTTTTCTTAGATTTTAGGATGGTTGAGCGAACTCCGAGTGCTCGTGAAAACCCCAAGGTCTCGACTAAACTGTAACAGGAGGTAGCTATTTGAATGATCACGTTGTGCAGTAATGTTAAACTGTATTATGTATCGATATCGATAAAATGTAGTTTGGAATTTAGAAGTAACAAACAATTTCAAATTCGTACATTCGTGCGTTCCACTGTGCAATGTACAGAACTATATGATGTATGAAATATCACTAAATTTGTGCTAAAACTGACAGTAAATAACGAAATTCACTAATTTAATAATCTTGCGGTTTAAAAATTTGACTGCCGCCGCATACTTTTTTTTTTAATACTAGCACAGCATTTGATCTTGCCCCCACCTGATGGTAAGTTATAGTAATGTTAGCAACTGGAATCACTCATGACTAACATCAGTCCCTAACACTATAACGGCTTGACTTTACTGGGTTTATCGGCACGAACGGTGGATACTTCCCCGCCCCGGCAGACTGGGGAAATTACCACCATCAGTTCGCCTACCACGTATTTATTGTTCTTGTTAAAAGTATGTGCCATTTGCAAATGATGTCAAATGCCAATTTTTTTTATTGTAAGCTTGCCATGATGATATTTATATAAAAATAACACTGCTTAAGACAAGACTTACGAAGAAATACACAAGAAATGGCACAATACTTCAACAAAAAAAATGTGTTGTGACCTTAGTCTAGTCCGCTAAACTATAGACACAGACAAGTAGGTATAGTTTAATAAAAATAAATTATTTGATTTCCTTAAAACTATTAAGCCAATGCTATATTTATATCACGATTTTCTAAATTTGATAGCATGTTAATGGTTTTTTTTTTAAATATCGATCAACTAATCGATCTACATACATCACTAGTACATGCGTTATACTGACATATCCGCGTGTTTGGGTCTGGCGCCTAATATTTAATTTATATCGAATAATTCATGCATCGCTTACGCACAACGATTCTTCGTCAATTGTTTTATAAAAAAATGAATTAAGCCGGATCTAGACTTAACTTCCCCATACAACAACGGTAGAATTTAAATTAATAGTTAGTCTAATATTTTATGATATGACATATTCAAATAGAACTTCCTATTTACATTTTCAGGTCTAAAATTATGGTTTTTACTTTAGCAAATGGTTAGGCAGGCTTACAGATCTCAGGTCTTCATCAACATAAAATAAAATATTTATATAAATTTGTACATTAATTTGTAACTCACCCCGAGTTAGCAAAATTTTAACTTAAATAATTAATAGAATTAAAAAAACAATTTAAAGATAAAATAAAATTAAAGTAACTTTAACTAAACTAAAAGCTTTAAGTTACTTAGGGTTACTGTGACCTGGTTTAAAAGTTAATAATTAAGGGTTTGATTTTGATTTCAATGACAAAACAACAATGAAAAGTTATAAGTTTAACTGCAATGCTCGAAGAACTATGAATATGAAGAACTCCCGAATGTCTGAAAGGCAGAGAATGTACATAGTGCAATTAAGTTTTAAATAAATAACATATTTGTAATAAAAAAATAAACTATTATTATTTAAAATTGTGGTCTGAGCGTTAAACCCGTAGATTTTAACGCGGATGGTCTTATTCTTGAAGAACACAAAAAAAAAAAAAAAAACAATTGTAACAAATTTTCGAGTCTAGAGACATCGACGAGCTTGCTTATGATGGGCCTATAGTAAAGTTGACTCAATATATCCTTACAAAAAGCGTGGTTTCTGAACGATCCCGCAAGGGATATGGTCGTGATGATACTTTGCTTAACTTTTAATTATCAAAAAATCTACCAAATATTACTAAATACATATAAAAACTAAAAGTAAAGTCTGCATCCCTCCAGCCCTAAAGTGGCGCACACTAATGTACGATTGGTCTCCGGCGTTGCTACAGTTCTACCTAAACGCTTTTCAAATGTCCCTCCCGGACCAGAGTAATCTGGTAAGGTGGGGAAAAGCTACGGAAAAGAACTGTACATTGTGTGGTGCTGCCATAGGAACTGCTAGACACACACTTGTAGGGTGCGTTACTCTCCTAGAAAAGGGCTATTACTCACGCCGACATGACAAAGTCCTAGGTGTTATCCGTGAAGCAGTAAGTCTTTCTATTGCAAGAGCCAGAAAGGGACTGACTACAAATAAAACTTTGACCACATTTGTAAAGGAAGGGCAAAGCACGAAAACTAAATGCAAGCCCACCTGGATCCTTGGCGCCGCATCAGACTGGAAAATTCTCATGGATACATTTGAACACCATTATAGGATCCCAGATGAACTAGCTGTATCAGCCTATAGGCCAGACATCTTAGTGTTTTCTCGGAACTTGAAAAAAGTTATCCTTATTGAACTTACCGTTCCGTGGGAATCAAATATTCCAAAAGACCACAACATGGAGTCGAATAAATATTATGATCTCACAGAAGAAATGATCAGGAACGGGTTCAAGACTCAGCTTTACGCAGTGGAAGTTGGTGCAAGAGGAGTTCCAGCAAAATCTTTGCATCACTTACTGAAAGAATTGGGCCTAAGCAGGTCTGCCGTCAATACATTTATGGAACGAGCTTCCAAGACGGCATTAACGGAATCATACAGTATTTGGTTGGGTAGGGAGAGAAGTGGAATGGTGGATGGTGAGCGTATTATCGCGCAATAGAAAAAAAAAGGAGGCCTCCTTTTCTTAAACCAGCCAATTGTCGGTCGCAAGCCCGAGACACCATTCTTCTCATCTCTTACCCACACACGATGGACCCGGCACCCGCACGGTGAATCCATGGAATGCTTAGAAATTTGTCTTCTTCATCACGACCGTTTCCCTTTCGGGGTGGTCAGAAACCACGCTTATATAAAAGCGGATTTATATTTAGCCAACTTTACTATAGGCCAATCATGACAAGTGGCAAGCTCGTCGATATCTCCAGCGTACCAAACTCGAGAAATATCACAAATGAATTAAATATTAATTAACTTTTAATAATTAAAACCTCCGAGTCTAAATCCACGGACTTAACCGCTAGACCACGGAGGCAGTTAATTAAACAAAGAATAACTAAATTTTTATTGATGTTTTTACTTGAGATAATGCTGTATTAACTATCCATTGTTGAAATTATTAACTTTTTTTTTTTTTTTTCAAATTCAAATTAATTTATTCATCAAAAGGGTTAGTAAGTACAAAGTAAAAAAAAAAAAATAGCATAATTAAGGTAAGTAAAAGGTGTTAGTAACAACAATAAATCTCTGGTCTGCACACTAGGACATCCTGTCATGTGAGGACTAGCTTTAGTAGGGGTGATTTTTAGTAATAATTAATAAACAACAAAAACATGGAAGTAAGAATACAAACCGGTTATTCAATAAATAATAATAATAAAAAACTATTTAAAGTAAGAATAAAACGATGGTTCAGGATATTAACAGGTTGGTATAATATCCAGTATTTAATAGATCATCATTAATTAAAGCGTTATACTTCATCCAACGCAATAACTATGGAAATTATTTTATAAAACTAGTAATAAAACTAAATAAAACCAGTGGGAATAAAAAGTAGATACTCCATTGTTTGAACAAGTTGAAATAATACTTGTTGTCGATAATGGTCGTCCGCTGATGATTTCCTGCAAGTGGTGTGAGGAACCGGTAGAACTTGTTGCTTTGTTATAGTTTTCATCGAGGAAAATAAGAGTAATTGTCAGTTGTGCTTTGAATAACGATCGAAATGGGCCTGTCACTGTTGCGAGTAAGTTCAGCAAATATCACAATTGATGTGATTAACAATAATAGGGAATAAGACATCGGTCAATGAAAGCTACCATTCCGAAGTTATAATACTGTTAGCATAAACAGATCGGGCGTCAGTCGAATTTTTTCCGTTTCTAAATTTAAGCACTGTTTAATAAATAAACAAACTTTGAATAGAACGAATGTTGCCTTTAGCACATCTGCTACATTTGCTGCTGTACGTCATATATATTGATGACGTTCGAGTCACGATTGTACACGGTTGTGATGTAATTTTGCTCGTTTTTTTTCTAGCACATGTTGATTATCTAATAGATTTTCGTAACGTAGTTTATATTGTCCTCAGATGCCACAGACGGTGCCTCGGTCCGGCTGCAGCCCGCCATCGTCAAGTCAGGGCGAGCGCGCAGTCCCGGGCTCTCCTGCAGACCTGCAACATCTGCTGCGCCTGCTGGGAGCTGCCTCGCCGCCGGAATCCATGCTGCACTCTCCGCCCGCCCCACACATGCACACCAAGCCCCCGCCGCCCTACCCCGACTCAACTCCGCAACAACACGATACCAGCTTCCTGGATCGTCTATACGATTTCGACGGGTATCTTACTCCATCGCCGTCCTCGGACGAGGGCTCTATCCCTACAGTGGCTTTTCAGCCTGCCTCGCCTTACGGCTCCCTTCCCTATACTTCCCCTCAACCCCTTCTCATAAAGGAAGAACCTAATCGCCTTTCAGTACCTGACTTTTCTTCACCTTATCCTCTATCACCTTCAGGCTCTTGCGTGTCATACGCCAGCAGTCAACACTACTCCTCTCCAGTCCCTCAACACGACGAATACATCGATATTGAGGAGCTGCTTAAAGAGAATCAGATACTACAAGAGAGCGTACAGCAAAGTTATCTAACGCCCAAACTAGAGGTCGATGACCATCCTCGAGATCACGTGCTATTACGAACCGCCCTTGAAGACACATCATTCCAAAAACGGTTAAATCTAAGGCCGTTACCTCTGGAGTTGAGCGCTGTCAAGATGGAAGATGGAGGGGACACAAACGGGGAGGGCGGCGATGGGGCTCTAGCGACACCAGATATAGACCGTATGCTATCATTGGCCATTGAACAAACGAAGCGTGATGTCGACAGCACATGCACAGTTCTCGGTATTTCACCAGGTAAGAGGAAATTATCTTTGAAGTAATATAAAAACACAATTACCTTTATTAATGACGTAAGAGCGTGTGAATGTGATCTTCTTTGATTCTATGTTAACTGTATGAATGTAGTTTGTAGGAGAAATAACAAACAAGCTGTCATCGCCATAACAAATCACGACCGGCTCCCGTGCTCATATGCAAATATAATAATTCTCATAGCGAATAATATTATAAATGACGTCATTTGTATCTACCATGATAAAAAAATGATCAATTTCCACGAAGCGCGCTACACGCAGCTTCTGCTCACAGCTCGGCGATTATAAACATAAATTGCCTTTTCTAAGAATTTAAACTGAAGAAAACATTACGTAAGCCGTCATTTATACGCCGAGTACTCAAGCTTAGTAATCGATGGGTAATTTAATATATTTTATTGATTGATGCACCAAAAAAAACTAATCCTTCTTACATCACTTTTATAATTTTAATGGATGTAATTGGATAAAAAAAAAAAATTTTTAAGTTCTTAAACTTATATGATGATAACACACCGCAAATTCAACACCACAAACGAATTATACGATTGTTTGGTAAAAAACCTAAAATATTCGAGTATAACCCATAATTTCCCATAACCTTTTATTCGAGAATTATTTAAGTTGCATTTTTCGAGACCAATATTAGTAATTGTTATTGTAATGTTTATTAGTATTGTTTTATTGAACTTTTGATACAATGATACATTTGTTTTTATTTTTAATATCATTATTATTAATTTATTCTTTAAATAACTTTTAATATGTTTCACTGTGATTTCTCCTATTTGTTTAAATTATTACTCTGTTTGGTTTGTACGGTTGGACTTACCCTGATAATACAGACACTACCGCCATGATTAGAGTCCAATCATATATCTATTATTTATTTATTTATTTATTTATTTTTTATTTTATTTATTTATTTATTGGTTTTACAAAATCACAGCATTAAATTAGTACATATTTGACGATAGGAATTTTGTCATACATTAGCCAAAATGATTTTTATTTTATAGACAGCACTTAAATTAAAATTGAGCCGAACCTAACATCAAATTAAATTAAATTGAATAAAATTAAGTCAAATCATAAATTAAATTAAAACTTAACTGATAATAAATAAATAAATAAATATTGCAATAAAGGCTTCATTGCGTTCGCTTATGACCATGTTGTTAATAGCGACCTGAACTAAATAATTTGAAAAAAGGGCATTATTATTATTCTACTTGATTTAACTAATGATAATATTAAGTATAAATTTATAGGATTCACAAATAGAACCTCAGTTAATTGATTGAAAAAGTTGATATATAAATTGCATAAGGGTAGAAGTTAAAATATAATTAAACTCATTTCCTCATCCTTATTAGCTATTGATATAATTAACTAAGAGTTTTGTTTATAGATCCCATGCAATGGAGTTCAAGTAATGTAAAGTCCTGGGTGATGTTTACACTAAACCATTTCAATCTTCCGATGGTTCCTGCCGAATACTTCTCTATGGACGGTGCAGCGCTTATAGCACTAACTGAAGAAGAATTCAACCAACGAGTACCACAGGTAAATTATTAACATTTGTTATTTGCCAAGCTTTCAAATAATTCCAATCAGGTATTTTAAATACCAAATAAGTAGGAAGATTGTATGAACTCAAAATCAAATAAGTATTACTCGATTATGTTTCACAATTATAACTATTCTTGAAAAATTAATTTGATTCTAAGAAAGAGACAGACGAGTATGTCTGTCGAGAGTGCCTAGTAAAAATTCTCACAGGACAATACGAGTATATTTGAATTCCTGACTAATTCTAATTTTAAATGTAAATAATACTGCTTTGTTGCGATTTTAAATAAAATGTGTGTTCTTATAGTTGTGCTAACATGATGTTATGGCTAATGGAATATGAATAACCATCAATCTGTTATCTATCTCCAGATTACATAATGTCAGGGATTATCAAAAGGAATGTGGTAAACAAATTACGCGTTTACAATAATACTCAATGCAACGCGTTCGCTTTACAACAGAGAAGATAGCTATATTCATTACAATATTCAGATACTATAAATATAGAATCATGCAAAAACAAGTTGCATCAAGATATCACTTTTTGAAGTTAACAAACACTTTTTTAATTTAATACTCGTAGTTGATAACTACTATGGAGAGAGAACATCCCAATACATGATTACTAAACTCTGGAATGAGGTGCACTGGTTGGCAGAGAAACCTGACTTAACTAAGGCAGTTGTTAAAAAATACCCAAGAAGGTATTTCATTGACCTGTATATGTATATGTAATACATAAATAAAATTGTAATAGTAACCTCTGAAACACTAAAAACATAAATTGTTACTAATGAGCGACCTTTCTCGCCAACAAACCTTAATGGTTTGGCGAGATATAAAAAAAAAATTGAGCACAGTTCAAATATTGAGAAAGGACGGTAAAATAAGAAGTCTATCTTGCCAATCTATGCTAGAACTTGGTTCACCGTATATGGAAGACGATAGTGATTTTTTCAATCATGTCAATAAGTTCATTCATGTCAATATTCACTTTTCAGTTGTAAGTCTTCTGATTTTTTTTCTACTTATTTAGTTGACATACAATTTTCATTGGTGGCTTGGTCGTAAGGACGCTTTCCTTTTAAAATCCAATAAGGTACGCGGTTGGAACCTCAGCAATGTGAAATAATTTAATGTAGTTTTCGTGCCTTAGAGAGCATGTTAACCTGTCGGTTTCGTTTCAATATAATCATAAATTAACATTAAAATTGACATCAGATCCTCACCAACCTCTCTGGCCAGCGTATGCCATTTTTTCCGAAAATGTATTCTGGAAGGCCCATCTTCAACAGTGGAGTCTGGACTCTCTATTCTAGGAGCTGTGATAATGGTGATAAAATTTTCATCATAGATTTAGCACAAATATACTAGCAATTTAAAACATTTATTGATAGCTGTTCTGTTAGTATGCAACATTGACCGATAAGGAGTTAGTTAAAGGCGTTATATCTTGTATCTAGTAAACATGTGCCCTGACCAATGACCCATTGAGGTATCTTGGTTAAAGTCCATATTGACTTTGTATTACACATCTTGTAAATATGTTAAGCCAGTGGATTTGTTAGATATTTCAATTCCCTAACGTTGTTGTACAATTTAATATTCTTTGTTGTTTTCGCTATTTATATCATTAATCAAGACAATAACATTTTTTTTACAATGTAGGTATAACTCTGTAAGTATTACGAATTTATTAGATGCATTTGTTAGCTGTTTCAATTTCATTACATATTCTAATGTTCGTTTTTTTATTTATATTATTTTCATCTAACTTTGCATCTATTGCTTTTAACGCTAGCTAACTACATCTCAGCATCAATCTTTTTATAAGTAAGTCAAAGTCATAATATATTTATTCACGTAAACCTATTACAGGTATTTATGAAATGTTTATTTAATTATTTTGAATGAATCTACTCCTATAAGTAAGGTGTTAACAGAAGACCAGCAGCTTAGCAGATTCCAGTGACCTGTCAATGTTTAATCTGACTGAGAAAGGAATCTGCAAGGAAAACTCAGCTATATCAGATTTACAAAATAAAACATATACAGAACTACACCACAATAATCATTTATTAACCTTTTAGATTTAGTTATGAGTACCTATGAGATTACAATACCTGGTACAGCGGTAACCCAACAGGGAAGTCCGAATTTGTGTAAAATTTATTTCGTAGTTTTTTTCACAATATCTATAAACAATGTTTTTTATCTGTCTTCATTTATAGCTATATGATATGAGATGATGATTTCGTATAGCCTTTGTCTATCCTTGTGTACCAAGGAACATCTTTCCTTTTTATCAAAATCCGTTTAGTATTATAGGCTCTATTTAATAAGTTTAAAATTTAGATTCGAAAAGTTGAATGAAATTAGGTAATTGTCTCGAACCATTCTAAACCTTTGCACTGCAGTAAATTCGTAAAGATAACGTATCAAATGACATGTGCTGAGCGTAATTTATTAGCATATAACAAAAACTGCACAATTATTATCTAGTTTTTATGACATTAGGAGGTAATAAACTCATATAAAAATGACGTTTTGAACACACCCATTAAAATTATTTCAGCGCATAGAAACAAGATTTTTTTATTTTTACACGCAAGTATAAAACCAATTAGAGATGTTTACTTGAAAATACATGGATTTCGAAATGAAATGAAATGAAATAAAAAACGCTTCTCTCTCTATTCAACCAAACACTTTATGATAATCAAACGCAATTATTCTCTGAATACAATATAATTTTTCTATTACAATAATGTTATCGGACATTTTATTTCGAGGTCATATCGAAGGTCGGTCTAGTTAAACTAGATAACACCATACAAACTGACTGAATATCTATGTAAATATTATTACTTGTATGTTTGCTTGAAGAATTTATTTGTTCGTTTAGTTGAGTCAAATTACTTTTTACTAGACGTATAGAGCCTTTTAATATTAATTGGCCATTATAGTATTTTTACTGTTTTTTATTTGTATACTCGTATTAAACGATTAGATATTAGTATCTTTTTTTATATAAAGCCAACATATAATCCCGAAGGTCTGACTGAATCTCTAATGTCATAACGTTCGCCTTTGTATGTGTAATAAAGTTTTAAAAAATCAATTTTTATTTTGTTATTGCTTCAATTTACTTGATTGGTCTGACATGGTCCATCCTGAGATCATAGGCAACATTTTAAATAATTGCTTCCTATTTTTTTTGTCTCGACTTTATTACATCATCGTTAAGTTTTGCGTGTTCCACCATCATTGTGACTCGATGTGTATAATAATCTTCGCCATTAATGTTACTAATGAGACTGCTAGAATGACTTAACTGGTTCAAACACAATAGAATGCAGCATTGGTCTACTTTTTGTAATTTCTACATCGTTTTTGCGTAAGCAATAAGCGTGAACAAAAGTGGAAAACTCATCTAAAAAGTAAACTAGCTTAGCCTAAATGGATTTATACAGCTTTTAACATTGTATCGTTATTATTATTGCCAATAGTCCCAGTTCGTACCCTGGCATGCACCAACGAGAAATACACTTTTGTCATAAATTTCCAACACCACTGTTCCCGTGCACGTTAAGCTGTGCCGGTCCCGATATCACTATTAGCAACTATCCAAAAACCATCTGGCGAGCGTGACGGGACAAGGCTAAATTCTCCAGCTATCTGGCCACTCTTTATCAGTGGAGGACTCGGATTGTGTGTATTTATTATTAGTGTCGATATATTATTATCACTTATTTTTGTTTTTATTACATTCTTGTCCCAACTGTCACCTATTAGAGGTCAAATACTTTTTGATAACAATTTATTATTTCTCTCACTTAACGCTGGAAACTTTATCTATGTCTATATTTTACAATGTTATCAATAAACAAGAATTTATTCTTATAAAGCGTTAACTTTATGTTAAAATCTATCAGAGAACGTAGATTAATGAACGTAGGTTTTAATATTTGCAAAACAAACTGGCAGTAAACGGGTTCTACCCTCGCCAACCCGTCTGGTCAGCGTGGCGAGTGTAGGCCAAATTCTGGAAGGGCTCTCTCTAACAGTGGAGCTCTAGGACTATGTGTTCTAGGGGCTGCGATAATGATAATGATGATGAGACGGGTTCTAGACTATAAACTTTTTTATATAGAAAAACGTAGAGTGGAACTAGCACTAGCCAGATTGCCGGATTACCTATAGAAAGTAGAATGCATTAGGAAAGTAATAGATCGCGAAGGACAAGTACTTACCAGTATTCATTTAAAATATTACTTAGTTTTGATTTGATTTAACTGATTGTACAAATAAGGGAAACATCATGAGTAAATTGTTTAGCAGTGGGTTGATTATGGTTGCCTTTTCGCATTATATTATGCAAGTGTTATGCAGTGAGAAAATCCATTAAGGAAATCCGTTTAGGGAGTCTGTTTACTGAATTATATAAGTGATTGCAATAGCATAGTTTATAGAGCGTAGAGCAGTTAGGCGTTATTTTACTTAGGGTTATGTACTCGAAGTTTCATTCTACATTGCGTGTTCTTTTGTATCAATATTATATTTGATTTAACGATAACATACAATGTATGATGATAATACAAAACCCAATGTTGATTAAGAATGCGGGTCTGGTGAAATATCGCAACTTGTTTACAAGACTTTAATTTATAAGAATAATACTATTGTCAACAAAGGAAATTAATATCAACCACAAATGGAAAATACTTAGCTGATTGTACGGTTAAATTTAAAGGTCTGGGCACACCAAATGCGTATAAACGATTAAGTGACGAAGAGCGTCCCATAGCGTTGTAGTTTTGCATCGAGTTGCCTGATAGTTTTTGGTGTGTTCAGGCCTTTAGTTGAGAAGGCCTTTTACGAAGAGCAGTTGGGTGCGTAATAAGTTTGTCACTTAGCCAGATAATTGTTGCTATCATAGACTTAAAATGTATGACATGGCAATACATACACCATTTGGGTGAAATAAAATGTCTTTACAACTTGATATAAGTATCAACTGCCAATTTGTAACAGTCGACAACAAAGATGACGTAAATAATTGCAGAAAATAAATATTAAGTGATATTTTTGAAAAAACAAGAAAACAAGATTCTAAGTTAAACTTTTTACTCATATTGAAAGACCATTACTAAGGGTATAACATCATTAATCACTTATACTTATCAAAAAACACTGGTTATGTCAGAGTGTTTTTTTATATACATTCGACAAGGACAATATTAAAACCATCAATCGCTTGAGAATCGCTATTTAAAACACTAGATTTAACACCTACATAGAATGAGAATGATATCCTCTAATAAATGCACAGACTGTGACAGTCAAGAACCACAATCTCTACATCATATTTTGTTCGATTGCCCTTCATTTTATTTACAACGAATACTTCTAAGCAGCCATTTACTAACAATATAAAAGAAAAACAAACAAGGATTATAACAAACTACAAGGATTATGACAAACATGGACTATGGCAAAAGAAAAAAAAACAAGAATTATATAAACTACAGGGATTATGACAAACATGGACTATGACAAAAGAAAAAAAAAGAAAAATTATAACAAACTACAAGGATTATGACAAACATGGACTATGGCAAAAGAAAAAAAAACAAGGATTATAACAAACTACAAGGATTATGACAAACATGGACTATGACAAAAAACAGGATTAGACAAATTTCACGAATAACTAGGCTATGGCTTAATACCAAAATATAAATAAGAAATCTACCGAAGACGATGGCTGTATGAGCTCTGCTGTAAGGGAAAATTATACAAAAAAGGACAATATTAAATTTGATTTTCCATTCGAATAATAGACTTCCTGATATGCACGATTACATTATTATCCATCTGGTACCATCAGCGTTATACAAAGAGTTAAAGCAGATGTAACTTTGTGGATCAATTGTTTAGTTTACGTACAATTACTGTACTTATAATATTATATACGTTGTTATTTGATATAAGTCCACGTTTGTCATGGTGTACGCACGCCGGGGCACGCTTCGAAACTTTCTCCAAGGCCGATGAAAGTCGCTGCCCAACACTTGTCGCACCCAACACGTTTGTTTATAATCTTTACTTAACTTCTGTACATATACAATTACTAATACAACTTATTTGGACTTATTACTATTTAGTAGTGACTTTATTAGCATGTTAAAACGCGGAATTAACACCGCTAAATTCTCTGACGGCTAATGCATCATCATCTGCTTATGTAGATGTTATTATGATTATTTCTACAATAGCAGAATCAAATGTCTATAGGACAAATAATTTCGTTTTATAATATTCAAAGAATATTTTATTATATAATATTCAAAATTATTGTTAAAATCTCTATTGGATTAATCAGTGTAAAATATAACTATTATATAAAATTAGGATACAGTTTGTAACAAGTCGTAATTTCAAAGATCAGTGTAAAAAATATATTTAATATTTTAATGATAAATAAACCAGCAAAGGATAACTTAGTAGATTTATAACTATACGCGTAGAAACATATAAGTTAAGCTTTGAACAACGTAAAATATAAATCACAATCTATTTTATTAGTGTTAAAATTTGGCGCACTACAAACAATGCACTTATTATTTGACCGCCTCCGTGGTCTAGTGGTAACAAACGTTGCCGTAAACTCGGGTGGTCGTGGGTTCGATTCCCACCGGGGGCAAGTTGTACATTGTATAATTTGGCTCAGTCTGGGTGTTTATATGTAAAAAAAAGTATAATATGTAGTTTATCAACCATCTAGTTTCCGTAACACAAGCCTCGTAGCTTACCGCGGAAACTAGATGGCGCTGTGTGACCTGTCTGGAAATATTTATTATTATTATTGTTATTATTCGGTATGCGAATCAAGTTCCCATCGCAGTTCAATACTAAATTGTTTTTCTTTTGTTACAGGGTGGTAGCACGTTGTACGCTCAGTTAGAAATCTGGAAAGCGGCGAGACACGATCAATGGAGATCGCAGTGGCCCGAAGGTTCCTTGTGTCCACAACAACCGTCACCTAATCCAACCCCTGCAGCATTACCCTCAGCTGATGATATGAGCGAAGGTAAGACGATTAACCTAAACTAAACCAAAATTATAGTAGAAGCTAAAGATGTAAAATGCTGTGTGTTTCGACCTTTCTAATAACCTGAACTACTTCGGACGAAATGCGAAAAAACTTATGGGAAGTTATTGGGTGTGATGTCAGTCATAGACGATGAAGCTAAAAAAAATTATATATTTTTTTAAAACTAACAATCGACCAACATTCGATTGTAACATTTGCAAGACTTGAAACAATGTTATGTGTTATGTGAAATCTTAACAAAACATACTGAAACGAATTTCAATAAAATTGTTCACCTTCTTTATGTAGACATAGCTTCAGTTAGCACATGTTGTATTAATGTTAAAGGAAAACTATAAAGTTATTAAAATAACTCATATTATTATGATTGCTTCTAAAACAGCATATAAACGTAAAGTATAAATATAATAAATAGTCGTAAATGAACATATCTTCAATAACTTAATTTTATTTTACTATTGGTCATAAAGACTTTATAGACGTTTAGCGGGCCTATAAGGGTAACATCGATAAAGCGTTCTTATGATTTGTTTTAAAGTCTCCTCCATACGACACGGTAAAATTTAAAGTTATCAACAGCGGTGTAAGTTAAAATATTATTTTTATTAAACTAATTTTAAATGTAATTAACATACAATACATTATTTTAGACATATTTCCACTTTCATATACCTAATTAATTTATACATGAGTCCAGCAAGCGGCGCAAGTATATAAGTATATTAAAAGATTACATATTTGTGCCGTTTGCTGTAAAAACTCTGGGCCCATGGAGTCCAAGCGCAAAAAAGTTTTCAAAAGACAACACCGCGTCTTGTCGTCTCCTCCGGCTCTTTCTTCGCCCTGAGAATCGGTATTGCAATTCAGCGGGGAAATGCAGCCAGCGTTCTTGCCACCATTCCACGCGGACGGGACTTATATCCCTAGCCTTAATATTAATATTATTTTTATTTTATATGTTGTAAATATTTTTTTCGAATGAATGTATATTAAACTTAATTTTAGACAGAGAAAATTGCAAATACATTTTTTTTTATACTGGACACGACATGTGACATCGCGCCATTTATAACGACTAAAACAAACCTATGATTAACATATCTCTAAAATGTCCGTAATATATTTTCCTAGAAAGTTAGTAGATTACAGTTCTTAAAAGTACACACAGAATAATATTTTAAAATGCGAAAGTAGGAAAGGATAGTCGAAAAAATTGCAAAATAATATATATTTATTTTTGCCTAAAAGAAGAAGACAAATTTCTAAGCATTCCATGGATTCACCTTGCGGGTGCCGGGTCCATCGTGTGTGAGTAAGAGATGAGAAGAATGGTGTCTCGGGATTGCGACCGACAATAGGCTGGTTTAAGAAAAGGAGGCCTCCTTTTTTCATTTTATTGCGCGATAATACGCTTACCATCCACCATGTACTTCTCTCCCTACCCAAACAAATACTGTATGTATGATTCCGTTAATGCCGTCTTGGAAGCTCGTTCCATTAATGTATTGAGGGCAGACCTGCTATTTTGCTGGAACTCTTCTCGCATTATTTCAATTAATTAATTATTTAATTTAATCGTCTTAAATTAATGCAAACTATACGTAATGTACGTAACACTTGTAGGAGATTTATAATACCACCGTTCCCGTACCTCGGAAATCACGTTAAGCCTTCACTCGCCACATTTGCCAGACGGCTTGGCGAGAGTCTAATGTCAATTTTCAATGACAAATCATTAACGATTCCATAAGTTGGTATTAGAAGAACAGGGACCGACGGCTTAACGTGCTCTCACGGCACGGGAACAGTGGTGTTGTAAATCAATGACAAATTTATACGTTTACAACCAAGCCACCACTGCTCTTGTTAGAATGCAGTATGCCTAAAATGGCAGATCTGAGCTCCGGCAATGCGAAATACACTTTTATTTTGCCCGTTTATCATAGTTAAATGGCACTTGTCAACGCCTAATTCTCCAGACATATATTCTGGACGGCCATTCTTTCCTATTTCGCAACCAATAACATCATAGCCATTATCTATAAATTTATATAACAACATACTATTTACTATCTATAAATTTATCTTTACATTTTTTTTTTAAATTTTTTTTACCTCTTCCGTTTATTCCACACCTTTGCAGCGGTGTCTTCTTCCTTTGTAACCTTTTTCTTTGGCTTCTTCTTCAAATGACTGGTTTTATTTTGTGTATTGTTATATATATAATCCATAATGAATAATTTATATGTGTACTTGTTTATGTATTAGAATGTAATTATTAAGTTGCAAGTAAGTTTATTCGGAGTAAAGTACAAAGATTAAAAAATAAAATAAATTAAAAACTAAATTATAAAAACTAATTAAAAACTAAAAATAAATAAATAAAATTACGACTATTCGATGGGCGTAGTGTGCCGAGGACACTTGCTGCGTTCCCCCGTTGAACAGCGAGGCTGACCCTTTGAACAAGATATTCTCTACTCAAAGGGTGAACCCGTCGCCAAGTGGAGTTTCTCACCAAGCTCGCGGGAGAACACAAGCGACTCCTCGGACCACGGGCCCATCGTTTCAACTGCAAATGGAATGAAATGGTGATTGATGATGATCTCTGCGTACTTAAGTAATTATTAAGTATTATTAGTATGTATTTGTTGTTATGTCTACATACTCGTATATCTTACAAATTGTCATTTAATAATATTGCACCTACTTACCATTGATACTGTCTAAATGTCCTAAAGGTTTGGCTGTCAGAGAATGTCTAACAGCATTAAGTCCGCCCGCAAAGTGCAATTAAGTTTTTAAATAAATAAAAAAAATAAAAACATATTATACTAGACAAAGTCCAAACACGCATTATAGATCTCAGCTCACATAGGCGAAACGGTCATTAAAAATCACCTACTCATGGCTATCGCTGCATCAGCGTCCATGCATCACTGCTACTCTGTCGCATCTATTGTGGCACACCGTTGGTCGTCCCACTTATCTCGGGTGCAGTCGAAGAAAGATGCTAACCAAATAGCCAATAGATGGATTATAAACGTGTTTTGAGAAAACCTATAAACTCGTACAACTGTTATAGAAGTAAAATAAAATGAAAACGTTAAATACATACTCCTAAAGACATAACATTAGAAAAGGACAGGTGCTGTTTATTTGCAGATTCAAAATTAGTTTAAGCAATATTTGTAATCATAATTAAGTAAATGTACTTATAGGAAAAGTAGCAATTTCATTAAATTCATTTATTTTCGTAAGAAGGCATTGTATAAAAAGAGATGTATTCTGCGATTTTACAGGTCAAATTTTTACAATATTGTTATAGTACAATTTGTAGTATATATTGGTGTATCTGAGCAGTACATGACAACCATTATTTGGGAAGAGAAACAATAATAAAACCAAAAATATTTTAAAATTCGAAAAGAAATAAAAATGTGCTTTTTTTAAATTATAGATGATGTATTTACAGTCATCTAAGCTCTATCTAAGCCAGACACAAATAAGATAACAAAATAAAATGTCATGAAGAAACTATTAGTACGATATGATATGACAAAGGTAGAACAAGTTTTAAGTTTATGAAGGATTATGCCTACCTATCATTTTCCATACAATTATATAAAATATTTTTTCTTCACTTTGTCTATGTCTTATTGTATTATTTAGATTTATATCATTTAAAAATAGAAAACTCAAGCTAAACAGCGAAAGCAATAAATATACTCCCTACAGTATCAATAAAGAATTAAATTGATAAACAAATAATATAATAAAATAAAATATCTGATATCTGAAAGCATTAATATTAAAGCCAGTGATAACTACAAAACATTGATTATAAAAACCGCTTCAAAGTGACACAGGAAATTCCTATCGACAATTATCGTTTCCAATGCAGCTGCTGACTGATGTCAGATAAGTGGGCCAACAAGATTTATACCAGAAAAGCCACGTCCAACCTATTGATAAACCTAAAAGGCCTGAGCAGCAGAACTATTATCAATCTAAAATTATTTAGTCCAAAATATTGATGGCGATGACATTCGGCATTTCAGATCTTAACAAAATGAAATACCTTAAGAATGAATACCTTTTTCACTAATATAAAATAAACACGATAAATAATTACTTTATTATAATATTTTAATTGAAAATGTAGCTTCTACTATTAAAAAAAATAAAAGTAAAGGTAAATAAAGAACAAAACACTTTAATTGCTTCCATTGAACTGATCTATGATGACTTAAATATTGCCCAGCCCTACAGAAGTATGTATGTATATGATTTGTTTTGAGTGAAGCGAAGAGATTAGGTCAACATAGTAAAAAGGAGTATTAGGTTGTAAAGAAGGCTTCCTTACTTTGGTTACAAATTTGGGTCCCTTCAGCACATGATTGACCTCACACTTGCAATCCACAGATTTCCAAATATTTTTCAACAAGAAGTCTACCCATCTCCTCACTTGCATTGCCTTACAAATATTATGTAGTTATTTCTCCTGATAGATGCCCTTCTCTTTGCTTACGAGTCCAGTATATAAAATAGAAGAAATTATGACTAAAAGCAATCCTTCCGTTGGCCACGCCTAAGCAGTTACAGTTAACCGATCAATCAGTCAATACCTTAGCTGTCCTATTGCCATGCCGTCTGTCCGTAGTTGACTGTACATGCTTTTCTTGATCGCTAGAAGTCCATATACGTTAAGTCGGGTTTTTGCGTTGTTTCCCATCGACCCAGTTTATATGACTGGTGGCACCGGCACCACAAGGTCGCAGTATCTTTATCTTAAAGTGTCATTCAATGCAACATTACTTTCTTGTCCATATTTTCTATAAAGATTTTAGAGTGTGCATTATATTTCTTAAGTTCAATGTCATTATTAATCCTAATTGCAACTTTAATGGCTTTTTTAAAAATAATTTCGCTTGTGTGCTAGTTAAATCCTTCTTCTATCTACAATATATTGGCATGGAAAAAAATGCCATTTTTTTAAAATTCTGGTCTAAACACGCGGTGGTGGCTCGGTTGTAAAAACACTTTCCCTATAATCCAACAAAGGCCGGTTTAAAATCCCGGCATGTACCAATGAGAGATACACTTCTCTTACGAACATTTGTCATAGATTTACAACACCACCGTTCCCGTGCTTTGGAGAGCACGTTAAGCCGTCGATCCTGGATTTACTTGTGAAATTGTCATTAAAATTAACATCAGATCCTCGCAAACCCGTCTAGCCAGATTGGCGGGTGTAGGCCAATTTCTATTGATATAGTATATATTCTGGCCCATCTACAACAATGGAGGTCTGGGATGATGTGTTTAAAATATCCTTGATATGATGCCGTTTCGAAATATAGTGAAGATATAGAGGTTTATAATTATTTCCGGAGCTGCCATAATTAAGATAAGGCGTAGAGAACTTAAATATATTAAATGCGTGATTTAAATTATCTTTAAATTTCTTAAATAACGGTTTTGCTCTTGTTTCATCTCCATTTGCTATATATATTATATCTGATTTATCATGGCAATAAAACTACTCATACCAAAATAACAAAACGTAAACATTTATCTGTGTAATGTATTTTTATAGAAGATAATACGTGGCGGAATATAAATAACTTTACTGCGATAGAATAAACATTGACTTAGCCACTAACTTAATTTTAATTTTATTAGATTTAAGAGTTAGCTCCATGTTTAGTGCTAGCTTCTTGACCTCTCTATATAAAATAAGTCTTGGTATTTCCTTTAGTTGGTCTAATAATCTATTCTTTATTGTTTCTTTTATTTTTCTTCTTCCTTCTTATTTTCCTTCTATGATTGTTTTCTAGTAGGTGCTAATTAGGGTTGCCAACTCTTACTGTACAGAATAAGAGAAAAGCACTATTACAAAAATATTTTATAATAGTGTTTCAAATTTGAAATAAAATAAACTGTATCTCGCAAAAAGGTCGCACTCACTTATAACAGATGCACGTGTGTATTGCGTAGTTTCTGTCTAACCTGGATACATTTACGTAAAGCGTTGATGGCAACCCTTGTCATTCCGTAGTATATACCATCTGAAACTTTATAAAATATGCAGATTGAAACTCGGGAGGTTTCCTAGAATCAAATCGCTATAATTCCTCAATTTGAAAAACTGTTAGGTACCATCCTATTAAGTCTATTGGTTCATGTCTTATAGCATAATAAGGATAATTTTGTACTTTATATGAAGCCTGTGTAATACGCCAGCATTTTTTCTGCATTAGAAGCACTTAATGAATATGTTCAATATTAGTAGGATCAACGTGTGGTGAAAGGTCTTCGATGCACGGAACGTATAAGAATTTACGATATGTTTCTTAGAAAACATTGAGAATGTCTGGAGCTAGACTAAGGCAGATTTTGGCCCCATTTCTCTACATCAGACACATTACCCCTCCCTTAATGATACTAAATTGTTATTATAGTTAGGCTAATGAGTTTTCACTATGTAAGGGGGTCGTCTGATGATACCAATTCTAGTTTATGTACTGGCAATATAACTTTTCCGATATGAAGGTTAGTAGAAAAGCTAACTTTGAAAATTAAACTGTTTAATAAGTCATTTATCATTTACCATATCGGCTGCTCGTCAGTGGAACAAGCATCCACTGACCATCAGACAAGCTCCTTCAATTCACATCTTTATACTCTCTTTTTAAACAAGCAGAACAATATATTTTAAATTTAAAATTTTCTTCTTCCTAATATTATATTATCTTCATATATATATAGTGTTAATAAGTATTAAAGTAGTCCATGTTTACATACTATTTATGTAGTTTATTAAAATTTTAAAGAGAGTTAAAATTGCACCCCACATAATATACTGTCTCACTCTCCCAAAGGTTAGCTGGTAGAAAAAGCCGAAATGGCTTTAAGTTCGCCTTTGTACATACTTTTAAGTTAAGTGCAATAAAGTATTTTAATAATAATAATAATAAGGTTTATTGCTTTTGCCTTCCTCTCGCTTATATATAATAAATAAATAATAAAATAAAAAAACGTTTATTGCAACATTAAAGAGTATTGCAATCAGAGAAAATAATAATAATTTACAATTTAAATTAATATGATGTGGCAAGGATCTTCGCTTAGCTTCAGTTAGCTGCGCATTACATGTAATGTGGTGCACTACTAACGCTGTTGTTATGCCAACACCCTAACTCACGTACATTTTAAACAATTAACCTAAAAGACAACAAGAAAAACAACTTTGTGACACAAGAGGAGGTCTGTTTAATAAATTTATTATGTATTTATATAATAATAATAGTTTATACATATAATCCAATATATTTCAAGTATGAGTGTACGTTTAAGAAATATCAGCTTTTTAGGAATATTTATAACGTATTTGATCTATTTTACTAAAACAAATTTCTAAGCATATCATGGAATCATCGTGTGTGGGTAAAGGTGAGAAGAATGGTGTCTCGCGACCGACAATAGGCTGATTTACAAAGGTCTCCCTTTCTTATTTTATTGCGCAATTGACGGTTATCATCCACCATTCTACTCCTCTCCCTACCCAACCAAATACTGTATGATTTCGTTAATGCCATCTTGAACTTCATTCGCTTCGTTGACTCATCAACCTTTTAATATATTCTTATCATTGTTATTTTCGGTCAGATTAAACATTAACAGGTCATTGGAATATGTTAAGCTGCTGGTTGTCTTCTAATAGTTTACTCTCAGAACTGATTTGCAGCTTAGTTTTCCACTAACAGGAATACAATAATTCAAAATAATTACGTGACACAAATACCTGTAGTTCCATGATAGCCCCTAGAACACAGCATTCTAGACCTCCACTGTTGGACATGGGCCTTCCAGAACAAATGTAGATTTGGTGAATTTGGCCTACATTCGCCACGCTGGCCAGACGGGTTTACGTGAATAAGGATATTTTGTCTTTGTTGCGTAGACTAATGATTCTTAGTCAGTATGGCTAATATGTCCTTTGTCAAATATGAACGTTTTGTCTATGCTTAAACGGCGAGCGTACGTTCGAAATGCTGCTGAAAATAAGTCGTAATACCAATTGACGTTAATAAGCAAGTCGGAGCGTACGCCGATCGTGAGCGTTTCGTGCTGAACGTTAGAATCTCGTAATCAACCCTCAGGAACTTAATAAATAAATTACCAAGGAGTCCAAATGGAAGACAATTATTTCTGCCAACTTATTAGCCCCGTTATACAATACTATCTTGAGACTATCTCTTGCACAGCATTTCCAATATTTTTTTATACTAGCACATGTGACTTTGCCCCCACCTGATGGTAAGTGGCGCGTAAGGTCTATGAATGTTATTAACTGGAACCAGACACTCATGTCTGACATCAAATTAAGATTAGCATATCTCTTCAGTAGATGCCTGAGTTAGAAACGACCTTTTTAGTGTTAAAGTTCTTACAACCCATGGCACTTGTTCATTATTAATTGAAGTTAATTCTTTCTTACTAGATGAGGACTCGGAATCACCTGCAGCTACTCCGTCGACAGCAAGTGGAAAGATCAAGACTGGAACGCATATTCATCTTTGGCAGTTTCTAAAAGAGTTGCTTGCTTCACCACACATTCACGGATCAGCAATTCGGTGGTTAGATAGAAGTAAGTTGTTTTTAAATATATTATTATTTTCATAGACTTACAGAAAAACAAATATCCAGGTATTTAATCTGATATGAGCGCCCGTAGGCGTAAACGTAATAATTTATCTGTATTCATCACAGCCACTAGAACACAAAAGTCCTAGACCTCCACTGTTAGAAATGGACCTTTCAGAACATATCGCACCCTTAATAATATAATAAAGGGCTCAAGTAAAAATTTTTGTATAGTGTGATTTTAAATTCTGAGGGCACAGGATGGAATTATCTACCAGTTAGCGCTGGCAGACAGAGAAAAGGGACAATAATGACTCGGTAACTGTATTTGTATCTTTCTCACACTCTTCCCGTGAGTCTCCCGTTCTTTTTTAAAATAAAAATCTTTTTCGTATTATCCTCTTGTATTACTAATGGCTCGGTTGTAAGAACTCTTTCCTATAAAGGTCGGTTTAAAAACCCATCATGTACGAGTACCAATGAGAAATCAAATTTTCTTACGTACATTTGTCATAGATTTACAACACCTCGGTTCCCGTGCCTCGGAGAGCACGTTAATAAATTGTCATTTAACATTAGATCCTCTCTAACCCGTCAGGCCAGCGTGGCGAGTGTAGGCCAAATTCTCCAGATATATAGAATGTCATTGCAATCAATGGTGTCTTGAAATCCTTAAAGTCGATGGCAAAAGGATGCGTTGATAAGGTGGACTGACCAGACATGACCGCCTCCGTGGTCTAGTGGTAACAAACGTTACCGTGAACTCGGGAGGTCGTAGGTTCGATTCCCACCGGGGGCAAGTTGTACATTGTATAATTTGTCTCGGTCAGGGTGTTTATATGTATAATATGTATATATGTACAAAAAAAAAGTATAATATGTAGTTTATCAACCATCTAGTTTCCGTAACACAAGCCTCGTAGCTTACCACGGAAATTAGATGGCGCTGTGTGACCTGTCTGGAAACAAAAAACAAAAAAAATGTTATAGCTGTGGATCACCCCCTACATAAGTGCGCCAGGAAGTTCGAGAGGAATGGCGACGGTTTGTTAAGCGTGCCACACGACCACTCTGCCAAGAGTATTGCGACTAAGAAATAGAAGTCAAATATATTCCTTTGAACTTAGGAATAGACATCTAAATATGACATGTAACTTTATTGCTTAACTTAAATAAAAAAAACTAGACTTATTACGGTGGTGGCTCGGTTGTAAGAACGCGTTCCTTTAATACTACAACGGTCGGTTCAATCAAACCCCCCCGGCATGTACCAATGAGAAATACACTTTTCTTACGTATATTTGTCATAGATTTACAAAACCACCGTCCCCGTGTCTCAGAGAGCACGTTAAGCCGTCGGTCTCGGTTCCACTAATACTAACTTGTGGAATCGTGTCATTAAAAATTTACATCATATCCTCGCCAAGCCGTCTGGCCAGCGAGGCGAGTGTAGGCCAAATTCTCCAGATATATGTTCTGGAAGGCCCATCTCCAGCAGTGGAGGTCTGGGACGCTGTGTTCTAGGGGCTGTAATGATGATGATGATGAAACTTATTAAAGCATCTATTTTTAGTTCTTTGTCTTGATTTAATTGTAAATTGTCTTTTGTTTTGTGTTCGTGCTTTGCTATAATACAGTAGGTAGATATAAAATTAATTTGTGTCTAGCGACATTCTCACCGGGCAAGGTGAACGAGCCGCTTACCTGGTATCAGATACATGAGTACTTTATAAAATACGCTTTAGAACCAGCCAAAGGTTACATTTCTGCTTCGTGACTAGTTCTGTACCTACTTTGCAATCAGTTACATTTCGTTAAATGGTACCTACGCCCTTTAATAGTTTAACAGTTTTACATCCCTCTCGCACAATCCAATATTTGTCCGATTGTCTTGTCTTTTGATGAAATTCGGTATTATTGTTCCTTAACCCCTGAGACGGACGTATAATCTAACCACGGCCATTCGTATATCTGTATGTTAGATTCGTCTTCACGCCCGCAATACTTAACCGATTTAAATAACATTTTGCACAGATGTCATTAGAAGCCAGGGTTGGACATGACGTCAAAATTGAAATATGACATATGACTCTACGGCCACCTGTAAGAAACATTTCTAAATTTAATTTCATCAAAAGACAAGACAAACAGACAAAGTTTTTTTTACACGTATAATATTAGTAGATATAATACATACCGCGGTATGCAGATCTTATTATAGGAGGACAGATCATCATCATCAGTCTGTGTCTCTCCACTACTGGATGCCTCATGTGCTTTCCCCAAGGCTCGCAATTTTACACGATCGTCTGCCACCGTCATCCATCCCCCAACAGCCGCCTACCTCAGGTCATCCGTCCATCTGGCGGGTGGTCGTCCCACTCTGCGTCTTCCTCCCGTTTACTCCATCGTTCAGGTATATGGTGATCCTCACAAAGTCTACATCTATCTTCTCTTACCGTGTCTGCAGCTCGTCAATGGAACAGGCTGTCTCTATTCATCAGACAGGCACCGTCTTTAAATATATTTAAAAATCTATTATTTACACACTTTCTTAAAAAACAAAATAAAACCTAATCTCCATTTCTTGACATGTAGTATATTAGTATATTTATTTATATAAGTATATATATATATATTGTATTTAACCATATATTTTTGTAAATTATTACTTTTACATAAAATTCTCTGACTCTGCACCCATCTTATAAATCTCTCACTCTCCCAAAGGTTAGCTGGTAGAGAATACCTTCATGGTATTATGCTCGCCTATGTACATCTTTTTATTTTGTATATTTGTGTGCAATAAAGAATTTTATTATTATTGTTATGTATCGGAACTGGCGTAAAGATATTATGTATGAACAGAGTTCTAACCAAGTACACACAACACAACAATTCTTATTCGTTTATTCCGATTTTGCACTTAACTATAATTACGATTCAAATAGTATAGTTTCTAATTCGGATCATGTGCTTGTTGCAGGTAACGGAGTGTTTAAAATTGAGGATTCAGTCCGCGTCGCCAGATTGTGGGGGAAACGCAAGAACAGACCGGCGATGAACTACGATAAACTGTCCCGCTCCATCCGTCAGTATTACAAGAAGGGCATCATGAAGAAAACAGAGAGGAGCCAAAGGCTGGTATATCAGTTTTGCCACCCGTATTCGTTATAAGTCACAAATAGAATCTCACAAATGCATATTTATTGATTTATATTAGTGTCCGACCGAATATATTCGGAGACTTTTAGTTTGAGGTGACCTTTTTGTTGAAAAATCAGTGTCCACATTAATGCTTCAATACAAATTTGAAAGATCGGAATATTCGGTTTTCGGCTGAAATTCGTATTCGGTCGGACACTATTCAATGCCTACCCTGTTGCAATATTCATTAGAATTTAAGTTTAATGTAAATATTTATTTGTAAATAGTGTGTGAGAGCCGCGGTAATGCGGTTTTGGACTGTTTGTATTTGCAAGTACTACGCAATTTCAACGCAGTTGGTGTTAGCTGGCAGTCGGGAAGTATGTATCCCGGACCGCGAAAATAGGGCTGAAATTTATGGAGCGTTGCTTGAAAATGCAATTTTCGGGTAACTCAACTACTTTAGTTGTTTTTCCGAAAGTTCATTATAACATTGTGTCCCTGATTTTGGGCTTACATTTCAGCAAAAGCACAAGAATGCTCCATAGATGTCAGGCTAGGTCGAGTGTGTTCCTCCATAAAATTCGGGAAAGGTAATTTTCCTAAGAATTCTATTGGATGGAAAAAATCGCTGTGTGCATTTAGGTAGTAAGTTTTTTACCGACGATTACACAGTGCGGCCAGCATTGAATATATAAAATTAGTATTTATTTTATATTATATGCGAAATATGGTCGTACTAGTGGAAAATCGGTAGTGTTTATCCCATATATCTATGATATATTTCTTGTATGTTCTGTGAACTTTTAGGTTATAAGTTTATGTTTAAGCAATTTGAAGACCATAGCTTTATGATTGGCTACGCTTTAACTAGATGAAGCCTCTAAGTTTTAGAGATTCTGACAACATTGATTTTCAATTGATGGCTTTAGTTTTGACAGCATGTAGCCTAGCCTCCATGTAGTGAAGCGTCACACAGCAATCATTAATCTATGTTGAAGACATTTTCAATTTTGCTTAGCTCTAGAGTTAACAGAGTCAAGACAAATGAATTTGTCAGAAGAGAAACTTTATGGTGATTATATATTATTTTGTTTGTGTTTGAATTATTTTATCAAAATATTATTATAGTTTGTTGATGATACTCGAGCTATTTATAAAAAAAATGACGCCTAGTAGTAAGGTATGTGGGCAAATTGTGTTTCTTTAAAAAAAAAAATTGAAGGAAACTGATTGTTATCCGATCAACACCAACCGCAATTAAAATTGGTTTGACTGTCGTTGTGCTTAAATAAACACAATATGGCCACTGATATTGTAATTTAATTTTAAGAATATTCGAGTTACGTATCTACTTTAGTACCAGCTGAGCCTTTCCTTGCTATGCTATGAGATAAGGTCAGTTTAAGCTGATTTTTTCGCTAAACAAATGCTTATTTTTATCATTTAAGAAGGTTTATGCACTTCGCATTCTTTTCACTCGCGTACTCGAACAAAACAAAAGAACGATTTTTCAAATCTGTGTCTTCTTTTATTTCCTAAAAAGCTGTTCTTAAAAATCACACAGACTTAAAACAACTTTGAAAATATTGCTTTGTGCAAGCAAGAGGTTTGCAAATCGTGATAACCCTTCATGAAGTTTTTGCCTTGTGTAGTAACGCAGGCGAGTAAGCATAGTATTAAGAATTCACAAAGTGGATAAGGCGGTAGTTTCGGATTTTTTAGCCAAAATGGTCGGACGATTTTGTGCCAAATAGATAGAGTATTTATTGGGCACAAAATTATTCCTAATAAACAAAACAATTTGCCATCGGCTTTGGAAAAGGATGAATAAAATAAAGAATAAAAGAAATATATTTTATTAAAATATAATTAAATAATAAAATAAAAATAAAAAACAGCAATATAATATAATTCACATAATACAAGTATGTCCTAATTAAAAAAAAAAAAAAAACTATTATCAGTTGTAAACGGGGGAATGTCCCCATCATTTGGTCTTGCACGACCCCGATTGTTGTTGTTGTTGCTTATACGTCAAAATAGAAACTTAAATAAATAAATCAATTAAAAATCATTATAGATCAGAATGGTCACTCGAAATGAAAAATGATAAGAGAAACCTTACCATGATTTTCAAATACCTATCCCATGATACCCTAATATATTTCGTCAATTTTAATATTTTTCTTTTCCACAATATAGCTTCTGGTTGTCGCTTTACAAAAAAAAAATAATGTTATATATTTAGTGACACTCGCATGGTTAAGACAAATCGATTGACGTGAGAATCATCAAAATCTGCCGGCGCGTTTAGTCTTTCTATTGTGCCACAAAAGTAACAAACATACATACGTACATAGGCTGATAAACCCTTTGCATCGCGAAGCAAATAAGTTAAATATTTCGATGTTTTATTCATTCTTCAAGAAGCTGGTGCAAACACCCGCCGTTGTTATATTAAACATTTGCAGATCTATTCAGAGATGTTTTTCTAAACCTTGGATTAAAGAATGGTCTAACTAAATAATTAAATTAGTTGCACTAAAAAAATGGATATTTAATATTCTAAAATCAGTCTACATAAGATCATACAATGCCGTGAAACTAACTTAATTCATTAACATCACGATACTACGAGGTACTGGCACTACGCCTAGTCGTGTTTTCCCGCCAGCACCTTGTGGTATCGCGATTATATTCGTAAAGATTAATCTTGTCGGTGTGAGATAATAACAAATATTCGAATTGGATAGTTTCTTGCCATGGAAGCCGCCATATTTATCACAAATTTTAGCAGGTGTAACAACATGTGCGATAAAAAACATAATTTATAGTTTAACGGATCTTTACGTCATTTACCTTGAAGACATATTTATAACCTACCCACTTGTAATTTTAACAACACTTATAATAAACTGTCTTTATTATGGAATCTAGTAAATAATCGGTTTCGATAAATCTCCCGATATAGCCGAGGACATTATGTGTGTTGTGTGTCGCGAAAACTTTTAAATTAAAAAGTGGGTAGGTTTACATTTACTTCCCATTATGGACGTAGGCTTGGGCACAGCCAATGCAACTTGACCGAAATGTAAAGAGAAATATGTCTCTAAATTAAATCGCATAAAGACCCGTTAAACTATAAAATATATTAAGAGAATGCGCGAAATTTAAAATTTTGATAGATGTACAAGAAAGGTTTAGCGAAACGTCTCTGTGTCTTATCAGCGTATAATCGGTGATGGGTATATACTTATTTTTTAATTAATAATCTAATTTAGGTAAAACTTGTTATGTATACTTGTTAAACCTAAATTAAATATTGGACCAAACTAATTTAGTTTTTATGTTAAAATTTAGTTTTTAAGTTTAATTGTCACAATAAATTTAAATTGCCATTTTTAAATGTGTTTATTTTATTTCCAAACCACATAACGTTTATACCCACCCTCCTTCTGGATTCCGCTACCGAACCAACGTTCTGTTTCTCCTAGTTAACGATTTAACGCATTGCTGCGTTTCGTTTATAATAAATATAAATTTTCTTTAAATCTTTTTTTACAAATGTTAAATAGTACATTTTCTGGATCCCCATTTAAGTTTAGTTAGACCTGTATTGGGGGAAGATAAACATAATAATATTGTGCAGGAGTGTGTGTTATTTTAATTTAATACTAATTAATTAATTTGTTCAATGTATACTATATTATTATATATGTATAGGATGCACATTAAAACATGATACAAAGTAGAAAGTTCTTAGGCGACAGACTGAATGTGATTCTAAGCATATACATATGACATCAGATAATAATATATTTAATCGAAGTAAATACAAAAATATTAAAATAAAATAGTTTATAAAACTAATTATTAATAAAACTAAAGCGAAGGAGTTGTCAAAGCGGCTGACAGAAAGGTCTGGAGGCAGGAAGGCTGGCTATCATTTCTGCCAACGTATTAGCCTCGCTACAGAGGGGAAATGTTGCCAGTCTCCTTGAGACTATCTCGGATGGGACGTCTCTAGAGGACATTTTTTTATTTATAGTTTAGTTTATTTTTAATTTTATTATTTAGGTAGCTTTTAATTTATATTTAAAAAACTAAACTAAAAAATACCTATGAAATTAAAACTATTCTACAAAATAAACTAAGGGCTTCCCACCAGGGAGGGTACCTAAAACGGTCGCCGCATTTCCTCGTTGAATTATAATGGAAATATTCTGTTTTAGGTAGTTATGGCATTTGGGATCGCCACACTCTTGAAAAAAACGTTTACCCAGCTCTTTTATGAATTTGTGGAAATCAAGAGAATATACCCCCGTTGTTTTATTTTATTTTCAGATAATTATTTTAGTGCATGCAATAATTAAAACTACAATTTAAAAGTACTTAAAACTAAGATATTATATAAATATATTTTCAGATATAAAATTAAAAAGATAAAAAAAAAAAATATATGAAATAACTAACGTAGATGTATAAATATGATTTATATATAACGTATACCTAGTTTGAATGTTATAAGGGTAAGCTAGTATCTTTTAAATTATTATTAGTGGTTTTTAGTTTGTTATTTACTAATGTTGTCTCTTTTTTATCATATGTAAATTCTTATAGATAAAGATATATATGGTCTCCCTGAGCGTGTTCTACAAGCTATACTACGGTGAATGTTCTGAAGAGCTCCACAACCTTATCCCTTCTTCTCTATTCCGCAATCGAACCACTCGCACAGGCCAAAATATACATCCACATACCGTAGTCACTATCCCTACGTGTACATACAAATTTGGTGACTCTTACATCCGTCGTACGCTGAAGATGTGGAATGCTCTTCCAGCCAGTGTGTTTCCCCATTCCTAGAACCTGGAGTCCTTCAAACGAAGTGTGAAAAAGCATCTTTATATGCCGGCATAGTGGTAGGGACTGATGTCGGTCGTCTGAGGCTGGCGTCAGTTGCTCCCATTCTTGGACCTCGCGTACCGCTTACCATCAGGTAGGCGCGGTGTCACATGTCGTGCTAATATAAAAAGAAAAGTGGAGTAGGCTTAAATTACAATAACACAGGTGCACGTAAACTTAAAATTGAACAAACAAAAGATTAAGTTTTATGAATGAAAATACATTAAGATAAGATATTTCAAGATTAAGATAATAAATAGGTACTAATTACTAGTTACAAGATATCTTGACGAAGGACATAATTTAAAAATTTTAAGTAGATACAAAAATATTAAAATAGAATAGATTTAAAAAAACTAATTATAAATAAAACTAAACTAAAATACCTATGAAATTAAAACTATTCTCAAAATAAACTAAGGGCTTACCACCAGGGAGGGTATCTAAAACGCTCGCCGCATTTCCTCGTTGAATTATAATGGAAATATTATGTTTTAGGTAGTTATGGCATAAATAGTTTTGAATTGATATACTCGTAGTTGTTGGCATGTCATTAATGAAACAGGAAAATTGGATTGGAATGTACTTCGATCGAATATTTGGCTATGTTAGACGTTGAATTACTTGGTCACCGGCCGGTTATATATATTATTATAAACTTTTATTTCGGACTTCACATCCATAAATTGTTAGTAACAATTTTACTTAATCTATATTTAGTATAACAAAATAAATATTTTAAACTATCTCCTACTGGAGGCTGTCTACTTGCAGCTGTATCCAGTACTCCAGCAGCGGAGAGTGCCACCGATCTGCCAAGACGTTTAGGAGCCTGTTGGTACTGGTTCTCATGCGGCACATCTTTTGCGCATAATTGTTTGAAAACTGTCAGTCCTCGAATCAGCAAATATACCCGAGGCACTGCAGAACCTCGGAAACCCCATCAGGATCCTAAACTCATTATTCTACTGGACGCGCAGGTCGCTGTACGCTCACCTAGTATAGTCCACTGGGCGGTGCAGCGCGCAAACCTACAGCCTATATAAATCTGTAGCCCCGACCTCGCACCTTGCGATTTTTATTTATTCCCGAAATTAAAAGAAAAAATCGAGGATAACGTTTTATGGATGGAGAAGAAGCAGTGGCTGTGTTTTAAAAGGCCGAAGAGACCACTATTTTTTTTTTTATTATTAGTTTGCTCAGTTTTTGATTTTCCAAGAGTGTTAGAAACCACAACCTTTTTTTCGTTAAAGAAGCGGGTTCACATTTACCCAACTTTACTATAGGCGCCATGACAAGTAGCAAGCTCGTCGATATCTCTAGCGTACCAAATTCGAGAAATATCACAATTAAATGAAATAATTTATTGTGTCACGACCAAGAATCGAACCCTGTAGGTACCTCCGAGTCTAAATCCACGGACTTGACCGCTAGACCACAGAGGCAGTTATATTAACTACACTCTAGGTCAAAAAACACGGGTCAATTAGGCGTATTTGGTCAATAATTTTGATATGTGAACTTTATCATAAGAACAGATAAGGTCAACACAAAAAGTTCAAACAATATTTTTGTTTATTATCAAAGGCGGACTGCAACTGCTTATCAAAGTCCTGTAGGTACAAACTTTATCTTGCAGCGATGAATATCAAAATTATCAGTACCTACAGTAGTTTTTTTATCAATTTTCTGCCGCAGAAATGACAATTACACGCGGTATAAACCTACATATACCCATATATATATACATACATACCTACGTACTGGGTGACTATGTATGGTCTTACGTTAGATTATATTATTAGTATTATATAATATGTATTTTGGGAGAATGAATATTATGGGTGCAGAGTCAGAAAAATAAAATGATATATATAAAAAATAATAATAATAATAATAAACTTTGGGATAAATAGGATCATAATATACTTATGTTATAAATACGAATAATAAATACAATAAAATACATATTATATAATACTAATAAAATAATCTTAAGTAAGACCATACATATTCACCCAGTACGTAGGTACGTGCATATATGGGTATATGTAGGTTTATACCGCGTGTAATTGTCATTTCTGCGGCAGAAAATTGATAAAAAAACTACTGTAGGTACTGATAATTTTTATATTCATCATTGCAAGATAAAGTTTGTACCTACAGGACTTTGATAAGCAGTTGCAGTCCACCTTTGATAATAAACAAAAATATTGTTTGAACTTTTTGTGTTGACCTTATCTGTTCTTATGATATTTTTTTTATTTATAATAATTTTTATATTGTTTTTTCTTCTTTTTAGTTCTTAGTTATATTTTTATTTATTAATTAGGTTTATTTTTTTATTAATAGTAATTTATGTTTTAAAATGTAAGTTTTTAGTTTAATTAAATGTATTTATTTACATTAATAAATATCTTTGTGTCCCGACCAGGAATCGAACCCTGTACCTCCGAGTCTAAATTCACGGACTTAACCGCTAGACCACGGATATACATATTTAATATACCTGTAATAAAAAATAAAACCAACTTCAGCGTATAAAATGCATGAAACAAACGAAAAATGCAAACTTTTGTAAAAGGGAAAGGGCCATAACTTACTATTGCGTGTCAATTTGGCCAAAAACAACAAAAAATCGCACCCAATACCCACGGTCCAGCTTATTTAGTGCGATTGCATCACATTGCACAAAAAATGACGTCACAAGCCATCAGCCAGCCAAATTCCGCCAGTGAAAGTAGCTCGGCCTTTCTCGCGCTTCTCAGAACTGCGGGGCGACCTCAAGGGGGAAGGGCGAGGTATGGAATGGTTAATGTTATGCAAGCAATTGCTTATTTGTAGGTTATAACCAGAACTGCCTCCGTGGTCTAGCGGTTAAGTCCGTGGATTAAGACTCGGAGCTACCGGGTTTTCGTAAAGAGTTAAAATGGCTTAATATCCGAAATCGCAGGTCTGCACATAGTCTTTCGTTTCTTTACAGTATTCTTTATAATCCCAATGCACCCCCGCAGATATTCAGATTCCTTTACTGTATCTGCAGCTCGCCAGTAGAACAGACTTCCTTTAATTATCAGACAAGCACCATCTCTTAAAATATTTAAAGTTAAGTTATACAAATGCTTACTTCAAAAACAGAATAATTCGCCATAACTCACTTATTATATATATGAATATATATGTATTTTATATTTAGGTATATATTTGTTTACGTATGACATTTATTTATGTATAGTTCTTATATGTATGTAATTAATTTGTGTTTTATATAGTAATAAATAATTTCAACTATCTATTTTCTTCGTAACATTCTGCACCCGCTTATTACATATCTCAGTCACAAAGGTTAGTTGGTAGAAAATGCATTTACGGCATTAAGCTCGCCTATGTACCTGCACTTGTTTTGGTTTTGTACAATAAATAATTTATTGTTATTATTACCGGGTTCTATTCCTGGTCGGGACATTTATTAATGCAAATAAACACATTTAATTTATTTGTGATATTTCTCGAGTTTGGTACGCTGGAGACATCGACGAGCTTGCCACTTGTCATGATTGGCCTACAGTAAAGTTATTTAAATGTGAATCCGCTTATTTAGAAGAGTGGTTTCTGACCACCCCGTCGTGATGATATTTTCCTTTTTTTTAATTAAATATATCTAATTTAATGTGTGTCTAGTTTATATCTAGCTCCGCATTGTTGTTTTTAGTTTATTCTACTTATCATTACAGCCTTTAGAACACAGTGACCTAGACCTTCACTGTTGGAGATGGTGTCACGTTATGCGGGACATTAAAATAAAAATAGTTTTTTTAAAAATCCTATGAGGCAAAGGATGTCGTTTGCAGCTGAAAACGTTCATCCTTGGCCATTATCGATAATAGTCGCTACAATGGGCCTGCCAGAACTTCTATTCGAAAGAAAGAAATAAATTAACATTAAAATAAACTAGGTACTTAATAATTAATAAATACAACTACCTAAAAACTAAAACACGACAAAATCAAATAATTTATTCAGTAAATAGGCAATATTTTTAGCATTTTTACATGTCATAACAGTTTTATTATATTTTATATTTATAATTTACTAGTGATTAAAACAACATAATATCAGCCGAACAACTCAATAATAGGTAATGGATTTATAAATTACTGGTCAGGAACAGTAGATACCACCTCGTCAAAGTATAAGTATTCTATTTATTGACGATGGTAATATAAACCCAATGTTCGACTTGTCGCTTTAAAAGCGCTTTTTCACTTTATTTCGCTTTGAAAGTCCTTTGAGTTTTTGATCATGGACAATTTAATTTTATTTTTTGTTTTTGTTCTCTTCCCCTAATGGATGATGAATGAGGTTATCACCTTCCCGAGGGAAGGCAAAGGGTCTAGCCCATACAGCCAAGTCTGACGTAATATATCTTTCTTTTTTATGAGTTAATGAGGTCATCATCAAATTCCAGATGCTGCAGAATTTGATGCTTTTCTTGGAGTCACTCGCGGTATTATAGCTCATGCACGTCGGGTAAGATATGGGAGTCCACAGCGCGGGAAAACCGCAAAAAATTAACTGCAACTTGTGCCCCATATTCAAGGTCCAATTTATCGTTTTCCATAACTATTCACATTGTAGAACATTATTAAAGAAAAGCCAGTGGTGTTTTTATCTTGTATTATGTTCCTTCCTTGGTTCTAATGACACGGAATCAAAAAATTTAAGCGCCTAGCGCCATCTAGTAAAATAAACAGAAACTAGTTTTGATTTTAAAAATACACTTGCTTTTATTCTGTGCTTGTAATACAATAAATATAAGATTTGGTAAAATAAATAATAAAATATACCTTATTCAAAACTAGATAGAAAGTATAAATAAGTGGTTATAAATTAAACTTCGGGCATAACAAAACTAAAAACAACTAGCGCCATCTAGTGCAATTTAATAGAACTGTATTTATTTTTTATGTAAATGGACTTTTACCACAAACATAATAAGTCCTAAAGAGTATCTGTATAAGGAGTTGTCCAAACGGCTAACGGATAAGTGTGGAGAAAGAGAAAGGTGGCAATTATTTCTGCCAACGTATTAGCTTAGCTATACAGAGGGGAAATGTTGCCAGTCTTCTTGGGACTATCACTGAAGGGTCGTCTCTAGGGGTCTCTAGGTCGTCTACTTTTTCATTAGGTTTAGTTTATTTGAATTTTTACTTTTAAGTAGTTTTAATTGTAAAGAGTATTAAGTATAAATGGGGTGTATCTCTAACTTTTTATCACGATAGACGGCGCTTGATAGATGGTACCTAATATAATATGATTGGGAAGGCAAAGGGTCTAGCCCATACAGCCAAGTCTGACGTAATATAACTCTTTTTTATGAGATAATGAGGTTATCATCTAGTTCCAGATGTTGCTGAATTTGATGCTTTCCTTGAAGTCACTCGCGGGATTATAGCGTAAACACGTCAGGTAAAATATGGAAGTCCTGAGCGCGGGAAAACCGCAAAAAATAAACTGCAACTTGTGTCCCATATTCAAAGTCCAATTTATCGTTTCCCATAACTATTCACATTGTAGAATAATATTAAACAAAACGAAACCACTTTTGACCAACAATATTCACAGTAAATTAATTTACAAAACAAAAACTTGCACTTGAATTGACCGCGCAAAATGGCGCGAAAGACACTCATTCGAATGTTTTATGACGTCAACGAACGAATGACGTCATTTGACATTTCGTGAACTCACGAAATTCTTTGTTTATTTCTTGGGTCTATTTATAGATTTTATTTATAAGGTGTCCTGGAATAAATTTACTAAGGTAAAGTGCAATAATGTGTAGCGTTAGAAGGGTAAGGCAGTTTAAAAGATAGCTTTTGTGATACAAAACCAGCCATAATGGAAGGGAAAGAAGAAATAGCAGAGGTACATACAATCGCCCGTTCACCATCCCCAAAACAGAAGTCGAAATCACGATCTAGAAGTCGTTCTGGATCCCGAAAACTTTCCAATGGACATCCAGAAAGCGAGCCAGGACCTTCTGCTGCTGAGGAAACCGAGGAAAAGGTATCGAAGCCGAGAGACAACTGGGTAAATACCGAGCAAAATGAGTCTTTAGATGTAGAAGTGCCAATTCACGATCAAATTAAGCAGGGTATTCTTGGTTTTGTTGCAAATGAGATTAAAAAATCGGATGGTAATATAAAGAATCCTTCTTTTGTATTTTATTCCCATGATCCAAATGGTTTGGATGAAAAGCTTATGAAAAGTTTGTCTCGGCCTTCTAGCGGGCATAAGGAGAAGCGGAGCCCTTCATATAGAAAGAAGAAGCGTCATTCGTCGAGGCATAGAGATCGTGAATTACTTGAATTTGACATTCCTGGCTCTAGTTTAAGTGCATTAGAAAGAGTAGATGACTATTTAAAGGAATATAACAAGGATGAAGTGGTTACTTTGAGCGGGGAACTGGAAATTGAGGTTAATGATGCAGATAATAATAATGGGGTTGTGAAAGAGGGTCGGCAAAAGGTAAGGAAGACTAGAAGGAAAGCTCGGGAAGAGAAACAGGAAGGCTGCAGCAAGAGCAGAGATGTCAGCCCCAAAGTATTTAAATCTGGCACTAAGAGCGGGAAATCTACGAGTAAACCAAGTAAGCTATAGTCCTTAACCTTCCATTGGTCATGCATGGTTGTTGAGTCTGCAGCAAACTTATTTTAATCACTTATATGAGCTATGAACAATAAATGGTTGCACTATCCTTAAGGAGCATAATCATTTGTTTTCTCAAACCAGACATGTCAAGTTGCAGAATCGCAGACTGTGCAATTGCTTAGGTTCAATGCAAGAGCTTTACCACTAGGAATTCATATTTATAGCATTCACAAATTATAGTAAAAGCCTTGAACTGTTTTTGATGAAATGTGTCAGACTTGTTCCTTGGAAACCTAAGACAGACCTATATGATACCATGATCCAACCTCAACATGTGACCTCATGGCCATCTGTCATCATGCATGCATCATCTGTCTGCCTGTTTAAGTCGCTTAAGGTTTTTAGATTCTAGCTAAAGCTTCCAAGACAGCATTAACGGAATCATACAGTATTTGGTTGGGTAGGGAGAGGAATGGATGGTGAGCGTGAGATAGTTGCGAAATAAAGTAAAAAGGGAGGCCTGATTTTCAAACCAGCCTATTGTTGGTTGCAAGCCCTATATACCATTCTTCTCATCTCTTACCCACACACGTTGAAAACGGCACGTACACGGTGAATCCATGGAATGCTTAGAAATTTGTCTTCAACTTCCGTAAATACATTTATGGAACAAGCTTCCAAGACAGCATTAACGGAATCATATATCATTTGGTTGAGTAGGAGAGGAGCAGAATGGTGGATAGTGTCTTGTTGGGAAAAATAGAAAAAAAAAGAGACAAAACATATTTTAGGTTGCAGGCCCGAGACACCACTCTTATCTCTCTTTCCCACACAAAAAAGGAGAAGATACTTTCTAAGCAATCCGGTGCCGGGCTCATCGTGGCACACACACAGTGAATCCATTGAATGTTTAGAAAATTGTCTTCATCTTTTTTTGTGTTCTCCAACTGAATCCGCAACCTGTGTATCTAATAATTTAAATTTAACACTTCCAGCTCGTCCAACAGACCTATCAGCAATGCTAGAGTCTTTAGAATCAAACGTACCATATCATGACCAATACATAGATAACCCATTCTCCTCTCCATCGCCCGTTACTTCACCTAATGATGAACGGGTTGGGCCATTTGGTTCTAAGAGGTCAGATAAAGTTTACATGCAAGGTGGCGGAACATTCAGAGCTGTATCTAGAGATGCTATGCTTCAAATAGAAGGAGAAGGTGATAAGTATTTGAGGTTAGTATTTTCATTATACTCGTAATCAAGCAAAAACTAATTCTAAACTTATTTAATTTCACTTTTATCTTAAACTTATCTATATATTTAAAATCTTTAATGCACTTACAAAAATATTACATAGGCATTTGGCATTCTGAACCAGCTGACCTTGGGGATTGAGTAAGGTGATAACCAGGAAGGAAAAAAAATAAAATTCAACATTCAATAAGTTATTTAAATAATTAAAATATACTACATATTATTCTTACACACATAATATACATATTATACAAAAATGAGCGATGGTGGCTCGTTAGTAAGAATGCTTTCCTTAACATGCTAAAAAGGCTACATGCCTACCAGTGGGAAATACACTTTTTTATGTACATTTGTCATATATTTACAACACCATCGTTCCCATGCCTCAGAGAGCACAATAATTTTATTTATTTATTTTATTTTCATTTATTTAGACAACAAACAGTCATTTTCAAACGGGCGGTAGTTCACCCTGTTCATAAGGGTGGGTGCGGAGACGATGTCAATAACTACAGACCTATATCCGTTCTATCAATTCTGTCTAAGATTCTTGAAAAACTTACTTGACAACCCGCTATAACAGCGTGGTGAGTGTAGGCCAAATTCTCCAGATATATGTTCTGGAAGGCTCATCTCCACAAATGGAGGTCTTCGACGCTGTGTGGACGCTGTGTCCTAGGGCCTGTAATGATGATGATTTATTTTAACTGCCTTTGTGGTCTAGCAGTTAAGTCCGTGGATTTGAATGGAGAGGTATTACAATAATTTAATTTCATTTAATTTTAAGCTTGCCACTTGTCATGATAATAAAGTTGGCTAAATGAGAATCCACTTTAAAAGGGCAGTTGCTGACCACCCCCACATACATATATATTTTTATATTATAGTATATGTATTTTTAATTGTATTTTTTCAGGTTAGGCGACTTAACACCTTTAGACATAGCTTTGACTATCCAAAAAGCCTGGAGTAGTGCTGCAATTGCTTGCCATGGTATTTTGGGAGGTCTATCTCTTATGCACCTTTTGCTAATCAGTTCTTCTGATGGTATGGACGCAGACCACTTATCGTTTCATGCCATAGTCACAATGCCTTATGTAGCTGCATACTATTTCTTTTGCGTGCTCTGTCTTGTTTCGGTTTTGGATAGGTAAGTTATAATTTATTTTATACAGAGTGGTGGTGGCTCGGTTATAAGAGCGCTTTCCTTCAAATCCATAAACGTTGTTTCCTACAATGAGAATTACACTTTTATAATGTATATTTGATATTGTACAACGATGATGATAGTGATATAAATGATAATTTCTTTTTAAAATTTATTAAATAAATAATAAATCTATAATGGTTTTCCAACAAATTCCGCAATTGAAGGATGTAAAATACCTAGGAATGCACCTGGACCGTCGTCGCACATGGCGTAAACATATATGGACTAAACGCAAGCAGCTGGATACCAAACATAGAAATATGTATTGGTTGATAGCAGAAATTCACAACTAAGTGACAATAACAGCTGTGGGAGCTAACAGGTAGCAATAGTAACATCTGGAGACATTTCAGAGCAAAGCCCTTAGGCTTATGCGTAACATTCCTTTCTACATTAGAAACAAATAGAAAATTAGAGGATACAGCCACGGATATCAACCGAGACTCGCATCACATCTGAACGTGCTCGCCTCAGAACTGCGAGGATTTGTCATCGTCACACACTGTAGGCTCATACGAAAGAGTGTCCCTGGGCTTGACGTCAAGTTTAGCAGAGACTGAGGAACCGATAGGTCCAGTCCAATACTGACATCAATAAAGATAGCAATATCTAACAAAAGGGTGGCCTATTGTACCCACGAATGCAGTACTTAAAGTAGATAAAAAAATATGTCTTACTTACTAATAGTATTAAAGGGGCCCCTAACAAATAAAAGCCCAGACTAAAAAAGAAACCGCATAGCTGGAAAAATAAAATGACAAATATGTTATAAAATCATTCTTCCGCATGAATACAGAATGCACACGATGACTCTAGAAGCTTAAATGTTTCGCTAACTTGGGTGATCTCCGCATACCTCCATCCTGAAATTGCGCTTTTGGTTGCTTAAATTCTTAAACTTTAAAATGTTTCTCCCGAACAAAGTAATCATGTAAGGTGTGAAAAGCTACAAAGAACTGTACGCTGTGCCATAGGAACTGCCAGGCTATTAGTCGCACCGACAAGACTGCATTAGGAGAATCATATAGTATTTGGTTGGGTAGGGAGAGCAACAGAATGGTGGATGGTGAGCTTCTTGTTGTGCAGTAGGAGGAGGCCTCTTTTAAAACCAGCCTATAGTTAGTCGCCAGTGTAGATATCATTCTCTCTCTCCAACACATCGATCCGGCACCAATACATGTTTTTTTTGTGCTACACAGATTTTTTGTTCTAAAAAAATTAATGACTTCTTTATTATGACTGCCTCTGTGGTCTAGCTGTTAAGGCCGTTGATTTATACTTGGTTATAATGGGTTCAATTCCTTGTCGGGACACAATAATTTATTTGTAATATTTCTTGAGTTTGGTACGCTAGTGACACTAAAGAGCTTGCCATGATGGGTACTTTAGTAAAGTTGGCTAAATGTAAAATCACTCTCTATAAAAGACTGATCTCTGACCACCCCATAAGGGATATGGTTGTGATGATAGAACTGATTTTTTAAATAACCTTTATACCTTTTCAGGCTGGACATATCCAACATAAACTTAAGCGATGGACTCCAAACTTATTTCCAAGCGATAGTGCTAGTTATTCTGTACTCCGCTTGCTTATTAGTATGTACCGGTGCCAGGTGGTACGATGAGCTGATGGTGTACCAATATCCAGTCGACATATCGCACAATAATACTGCACATAATGTTACTTCAGAGGTAAGATATTAAATAATAAAAAAAACATTTATAGCTGTAAGCATCGCATGAATTATACAAAATTTTTAACGAGAAATTTAAAAAAGGCCCTGTGTTGTACATTTAAATACACAACTGATTACAGATTTTCTCAAATTCTAGAAAAACTCAAGAGTTTTAAACAAACGGTACAAAAATTAACTGTCAGTGTCAATCAATCTAATACTATATCTTAGTAAAACAAATCTATGAAGATAGACGGCTCACTTCAAAGCATTTCTTGGATTCATTGTGCGGGTGCCGGGTCCATCGTGTGGTAAGAGATGAAAAGAATGGTGTCTCGGGCTTGTGACTGAGGCTGGTATACGAGGTGGCCTCCTTTTTTAAAAATTTATAGTAAAGTATCATCACAACCGTTTCTCTTTCGGAGTGGTCAGAAACCATGCTTGCATTAAAGAAGCGGATTCACATTTAGCCAACTATACTATAGGCCAAACATGACAAATGGCAAGCTCGTCGAGGTCAGAATATGCACCCACATACCATAGTCACCATCCCTTCGCGTACCTATAAATTTGGGGACTCATACATCTGTCCCACAATAAAGATGTGGAATGCTCTTCCAGCCTCTGTGTTTCCACTTTCCTATAACCTGGAGTCCTTCAAGCAAAGTGTGAAAAGGCATCTAGTCAAGCCGGCATAGTGTTAGGGACTGATGTCGGACATGAGTGTCTGATTCCAGTTCCTAGCGCCACTTTCCATCAGGAAAAATATGTCTCTAGCGTACCAAACTCGAGAAAATCATAAATAAATTAAATATTAATTGAATTTATTTATTTAAAATGATAAATATTATTGTGTCCCAACCAGGAATTAAACCCGAAGAGTCTAAATCTATGGACCTAACCGCTAGACCATGGAGGCAGTTAATATTAAACTATTAATAATTGTTTTTATCTGTTTCAGTCAACTATACCGGAATTTTACCACACATGGACGCATTTTTCAATATGGCGGGCGGTTTTAGCCATTCTTGGCTTAGTATATTTCGTCATATCAAACCCGCAGGACCTAGTCTATGCTAATATACACAAACTTACTCAATACAAACAAACCTTGCCACCTATCGGGTAAATTGTTATTATTATTTTTCTAATAATGGGAAAAAGTACTTTTTTTTTTACTTTTTCGTTACCTCAATGGCTCCTCCACTCAATATTTCCTTCCAGCTGTTAAACGTAGAATAAGAAGAGAGAAGACAAATTTCTAAGCATTACATGGATTCACCGTGCGGATGCCGGGTCCATCGTGTGTGGGTAAAAGATGAGAAGAATGGTGTCTCGGGCTTGCGACCGACAATAGGCTGGTTTAAGAAAAGGAGGCTTCCCTTTTTTTATTTTATTGCGCGATAATACGCTCACCATCCACCATTCTACTCCTCACCCTACCGAACCAAATCCTGTACTAATAGTAGTAATACTGATTCCGTTAAAGTTATTGTAATAGTTACGATTAAAGTTAAAAATCGAGCCGACAATTTTATTCTGAAGGTCAGCCGTAAGCTAGTACATTAGTAGACACTATTTAACTTAATAAAATTATAAATAAAATAAAAAAGAAGGCCTCCCTTTCTTAAACCTTGTTATTGTCGGTCGCAAGCCCGAGACACCATTCTTCTCATCTCTTATCCACACACGATGGACCCGGCACCCGGGTGAATCCATTCTTCTTTATCTTGGAATATGGGTGTAAAACTCATAATTGACGCAAAAAGGATCCAATCCACAAAGTTTTCAGAAATTTCATTATGAATTTTAATCAGATACTTAGGATAATTTATGTCTTATATCAAAAACAATCCAGGAGTTCTTCGCGCCATTTTGCACGGACATGTTAGTTTACTGTGGATATTGTTAGTCAAAAGTGGTGTTATTTTGTTTAATAATGTGCTACATTGTGAATAATTATGGAAAACGATAAATTTGACGAGTATATGGGGCAGAAGTTACACTTTATTTTTAGCAGTTTTCCCGCGCTGTTAACCCCCGTATACTCCATGAAAAGCATCAAATGAATGAAATGATGTATTCTGTACAATGTCCTTTAAAGACAGTTATTTTGTATTAAATGTTGGGGACTAATCTTCCTCTTTGGTCTACTGAAACAATCAACTCAAGATCCCTCCTCACACTTCCAGCAGATATTCAGATTCCTTAACAGTCTCCGCTGCTCGTGAGTGGAACTAACTTCCTCTGGTCATCAAACAGGCTCCGTCAATAAATATATTTAAAAATCTCCTCATTGCACATTTATTATCTATTTTGTTATGTATTCTTAGATAAATTTAGTTATATGTATATATTATTCTTATACATATATTTTTATTGGTATTTGTGTATTAGTATGTAAATTATTGTTATGTATGTTTAAGTATTTGTTTTTATTTCTAATGCACCCGCAATCGTCTACCACACTCCCAAAGGTTAGCTAGTATAAAATGCCTCTTCGCCCTTGTACTCAACTGTTAAGTTTTTGAGTGTAATAAAGAATTTATATATATAGTCTCCGCTGCTCGGATTCCATCGTTTTATCTATAGACTAATCTAAATTTCAACTTTAATGGCCTATAACTTAAAATTAACTTAATGTGGTTTGTATCCTTTTTGCTGAACTGCGTCGATACTAATTTAAAAGTCGAAAAAAAAACCTGAAGGAAAATGTAGTTTAGTTTGTTGTAACTTCAAGCGAAGTGTGAAATGGCATCTAGTCAAGCCGGCATAGTGTTAGGAACTGATGTCGGACATAAGTGTCTGATTGCAGTTGCAAAAAAAAAAAAAAAACTGGAAGGAATAAAATATGTTTAAACATGAAATGTAGGGAAATGGGGATGCTATTTAGGGGTTGAATTTTTTTTCGCGATTTGCGGTGAAACATGGCGAACGCCATGTTGAAAACTTTTGTCTTCTGCGGTATGTTCGATAGGAAGATAAATAAATAAATATTTTCAGACAGGTCACACAGCGCCATCTAATTTCCGTGGTAAGCTACGAGGCTTGTGTTACTGAAACTAGACGGTTGATAAACTACATAATATACTTCTTTTTTTTTTTTTACATATTATACATATAAACACCCAGACCGAGAGAAATTATACAATGTACAACTTGCCCCCGTTGGGAATCGAACCCACGACCTCCCGAGTTCACGGCAACGTTTGTTACCACTAGACCACGGAGGCGGTCAAATGTTTCCCAAATGCTGCCCATCCTAGCTGAATGCGTCTATCGGCTTCTTTACTGAAGTTGGCTATTCCTAATTAGATCCATGGTAGACGTATTTTTGTACAAGTCCAGGTAAAAAAAAAAAATCGGATTGACATGGCCGCTGAACATAACTTTTGTCTTGTCCAAGTTCATACCGAGACCAACCCGCTGAGATGTCACATTCAGCCAAGATCTTCCAGCGAGCTAGCCATTATGACTATGTCATCCGCGAATCGGAGGTGCGAGATATATTCTCCATTGACTTTTATGCCGCAGCCATTTTAAAGTCTTATTATTTTTTTGTACTTTTTCCATATTATTAATTTATTTATTTTGTTATTTTCTAGTTTAATAAGGCCTAAATTTTGTATTCATATCAGGCCAAATTCCTTCTTAACATTCCACATTACTGCTTATACAAATATAAATAACAATAAAATAATAATAAAAAAAAAAACGTACATACGTTTATACTCTAAATATCTCATTTTGTATTATTAATTATAGCTAAACTTAAGCCAACGAGACTAGATAAATAATATAAGCGTGAAGGTAGAAATACCGCGTGTAATTGTCAAATGAGCAGATATTTTTTTTGGTAAACCTCTCATTAGTGTCATCGGTGCCCTGGGGTCACTGATCGCCAGTCGAAATGTCAGTGACAAAGCTCGACTCGCCATACACAATGCCATGCTTGTATGAACAATTATGTATGGAAGCGAGACGTGGATATGTCAGAATACGCATGAGAGTAGAGTTAATGCAGTAGAAATGAGATTGTTGCGTCCGATATGACGAACCGCATACGTAATGACGAAATACGCAAAAGGGTAGGTATTAAAGAAAGCATAGGGACAAAAATAAGGAAAGGCATGCTCCGATAGGCCGGGCATGTTGAAAGGATGAATGAAGAGAGATTGACGAACCAGATATATAATGCGAAAGTTGTGGGTAAAAGAGGCTTACTTATTACGATCAAATCAATAAAATAATAGCTGAAGGTGCATTAAAAAGTCATCACAAATGGGCATGTATGAAGAGGTTGATGAATGTCGAAGAAGCGAAAGAGGTATGTCGTGACCGTGACAAGTGGCGCTCAGTTGTCTCTGCCTACCCAGCAAGGGATTTGGCGTGAAGATATGTAACATTTATTTATCATCATCACAGCCCCTGGAACACAGAGTTATAGACTGTTGGAGATGAATCTTCCAGAATATTCTGGAGAATTTAGCCTACACTCGCCACGCTGGCCAGACGGTTTGGCGAGGTTCTGATGACATACGAGTATTTAATGACAATTGATTAACGTTTCCACTAGTTGATATTAGTGGAACTGGGACCGATAGCTTAACGTGCTCTCTGTAAATAAATTACAAATGTACTTAAGAAAAGTTTATTTCTCATTGGTACATGCCAGGGTTCGAATCGACCTTTTTAGGTTACAACCGAGCCACTACCGCCTCAGTATTTATTTATGTATCCTATATTTTTATTAAGTATTATTTATACTGCGTGTAATTTATTAAAGGGCAAATATTTTTACATTATAATCTAAAATAAAAATAAAGAATTACGTATTTTTTATTTTAATTATTCTGTAATAAAATCATAAGTTACGGTGCAGAGAAGTTATCCTGAAAATATCGTCACTCATACTGAGCCTAATCAAGTAGGTAGCGAGAGGTCGACGATCGCGCGAACGTTGACTTACGTAATTCTTTCTCTCTCTATTTCGGCTGTGATCTAGATCAATTCCTTATTCAACATGCAGTAGTGTTTTGTTTTTCGGATAATGATTTTGAAAGTTACCTTTTTTATTTATAAATAAATAAATAAATATTTCCAGACAGCTCACACAGCGCCATCTAGTTTCCGTAGTAAGCTACGAGGCTTGTGTTACGGAAACTAGATGGTTGATAAACTACATATTATACTTTTTTTTTTTTTTTTGTTAATATATACATATTATACATATAAACACCCAGACCGAGACAAATTATACAATGTACAACTTGCCCCCGGTGGAAATGGAACCCACGATCCCGAGTTCACGGCAACGTTTGTTACCACTAGACCACGGAGGCGGTCTTAATTTCAAAAAGGGGTTCTACCAATGACACTTGAAGATTAAAAAAATATTTGCACTATTTGCAATTAACAACACGTAATTTATTTATCTTATATTATTATTAGGTAATAATTATACATTGATTTTTGAGACGATACAGTAAGGTCAGGTATCTTAACACTTATATTCACTCTGCATTCACAGATTTTGAAAATTTGGTAATTTTACACAAAAACCTGTTTGATGCCAATCGATCCTCTTTCTTAAAGGACCAAAAGTCTACTGGACCAACTAAATTTATTTATACATTTTGTATGGAAAAACGATTATCGATTGGAATTCAAAGTTTTTGTCTAAAATTTACGTTTACTTGCTGTCTGTAGATTTTTTCCAAAATCTGTGAATACAGTTCAACATATCTAAAAAAAATATGATTCCTGGCAACGTTTTCCTGTAAACACTAAATAATAATGACAATTAATTTTCACACTAATATTGTAATAATCTTATGCTACTTGTATTTTATATATATTAACAAATATTGTTATTTTTTTTTACCACTGATATATATATAATATTTTTTTGATTTTGGAGAAATAAACTACATAAATAATATAAAATATTTTTGGCTCAAGATCTAATAATCTATAATACTATAATTTTATGTCCTAGTTATGTCACGTTATGCGGGACATTAAAATGAATCAAAGGAATTTATGCAAATGAAGTTAATATATTACAAAAAATGAAGTTAACAGAAAGAGAGCAAGAGAATTTAAAATTATATAAGGGAGGGTCGTAAGCCAAAACTTAGCCCTATCACTATTTATGTATCCGTTGGCTGTACGTAGGGGTACCTTTCCTGAAGATGGGGACCCGGAGAGCGCTGCCGATCCCAAGCGGACAACGTAGCGTCACGGGGATCCTGGGCAGCGGAGTTATCTTCTCAAGCTGGGCCCCAGCTCTATAGTAGACAATATCCAGTAGGATGAATTTATATATATAATTATTAAGTAATACATATATCTTGTAAAATATTTATTAATAAATTAAAGCAGCACATTGCAGTTGGTTTTGAAATTCAGGTGTGAAAATCTACACTGACAGGTGACGTCTTAAATATGTGCAAGGCAAAGGATGTCGATTGCAGCCAACAATATTTATTCCTTGGCCGCATGTAATACGATCGTTACAGTTATATAAGCTGTGATTTTTCTTAAAATAAATAAATGAACTATAACGGTTAAGGTACTTGCCCTTACTGTCCCGTCTCAAAAAGCTATTCTATACAATATCCATTGGATACAATATTTATATACATTAGTTTATAAGCCAAACTAGAAAAACCTAAGCAAGAAATAACTATTTTTGTTACCCTAGCCTCTTTTATAGCTATACTTAACCTAAAAATAATACCTATTTATTTCTGTGATTATTTTGAATCGTTGACAATCGATAAAATCCTTTTTTTTTTTTTTTAAATGCATTTTTTTATGGTAGGTGGCGCGCGAGATCCATGAATGTTAGCAACTGGAATCAGACACTCATGACTGACATCAGTCCCTAACACCGTGTGGATACACTTTACTGGGTTTATCGGCACGAAAGGTGGATACTTCCCCGCCCCGGCAGACTGGGATACACTTTACTGGGTTTATCGGCACGAAAGGTGGATACTTCCCCGCCCCGGCAGACTGGGCAAATTATCACCATCAGTCCGCCTACCATCTAATTGTTGTTCTCGTTGAAAGTATGTGACATTTGCAATGATATCAAATGCCATTTTTTACTTCCAGGAGAACTAATGATGTAAGCTTGCCATGGTGATATTTATATGAAAATATCACCGCTTGAAACAAGACTTATTAAAAAAATATTTAAAAAATTGTTTAAAAAAAAATGTCCTATTTTATTTTAGCAGTCATATTTTTGTTGAATTTATGTAAGATTTAATAATTTTAGTTTTAACAGCAATAACGTGGACGGAGGAGGCGCGCGGTGCCGTGAGTTGTAAGCTGTCGGAATTTTACAATAGGGCTGGCATGGACATTATTATGTCCAAAGCCCTGATAAAAATAAGAAAAAAAAAAAAAAAAAACTTTTTAATTTGTTCACCGAACCACGTGCCTCTAATGAGCTCTGACCTTGAGTCTTGCTAACTCCAGTTTTGTATGGATAAGGCGCCCTTTAGGTTAGGAAATGGTGGATTGCTGACCTTGGATCTCAAAATATACTAATCAAAAATGTCGCTAGACATCATCATTGTTGCATTTAATATTGATAATAAATAATTTATGTTAAATATAATATCGTTTTTTATTTATGCCATTTTAACTTAGCTCAATTCAAAATCTACCAATAGATAATGCAAAAAAATAAGTCAAAAAACGGATGCATATTTAGCCAACTTTATTCTAGGCCCATCCTGACAAGAGGCAATGGCGTCGATGTCTCGAGCGTACCAAACTTAGGAAATATCATAAATAAATATAGTGTCAGGAATCTAACCCGGTACCTCCACGGACTTAACCGCTACACACTAACTTAAGTGCAAATATTTAAATATGATCCACTGCTGGCTCATTCCTACACTTTTATTGCATCTAATTGGTCACCACAGGCAGTATCATGCCAATTCTATATCCTTGACTTAGTGCAAATATTATTTACTACTGGCTTACGTACACTTTTGATCACCAGAGGCAGTATCAGGCCAATTCTATAACACTAACTTAAGTGCAAATATTTTAATATTATCCAATCTGCTGTCTAAATAATGACTACACTTTTATTGAATCTAATTGGTCACCACAGGCAGTATCATGCCAATTTTATATCCTTGACTTAGTGCAAATATTTAAATATTTACTACTGGCTTATTAATACGTACACTTTTGGTCACCGGAGCCAGTATCAGGCCAATTCTACAACACTAACTTAAGTGCAAATATTTTAATATTATCCAATCTGCTGTCTAATTAATGATTACACTTTTATTGCATTTAATTGGTCACCGCAGGCTGTACCAGGCCAATTCTATATCACTAACTTAAGTGCAAATATTTAAATATGATCCACTGCTGGCTCATTCCTACACTTTTATTGCATCTAATTGGTCACCACAGGCAGTATCATGCCAATTCTATATCCTTGACTTAGTGCAAATATTATTTACTACTGGCTTACGTACACTTTTGATCACCAGAGGCAGTATCAGGCCAATTCTATAACACTAACTTAAGTGCAAATATTTTAATATTATCCAATCTGCTGTCTAAATAATGACTACACTTTTATTGAATCTAATTGGTCACCACAGGCAGTATCATGCCAATTTTATATCCTTGACTTAGTGCAAATATTTAAATATTTACTACTGGCTTATTAATACGTACACTTTTGGTCACCGGAGCCAGTATCAGGCCAATTCTACAACACTAACTTAAGTGCAAATATTTTAATATTATCCAATCTGCTGTCTAATTAATGATTACACTTTTATTGCATTTAATTGGTCACCGCAGGCTGTACCAGGCCAATTCTATATCACTAACTTAAGTGCAAATATTTTAATATTATCCAATCTGCTGTCTAATTAATGACTACACTTTTATGGCATTTAATTGGTCACCGCAGGCTGTATCAGGCCAATTCTATATCACTAACTTTAAGTGAAAATATTTTAATATTATCCAATCTGCTGTCTAATTAATGACTACACTTTTATTGCATTTAATTGGTCACCGCAGGCTGTACCAGACCAATTCTATATCACTAACTTAAGTGCAAATATTTTAATATTATCCAATCTGCTGTCTAGTTAATGACTACACTATTATTGCATTTAATTGGTCACCGCAGGCTGTATCAGGTCAATTCTATATCACTAACTAAAGTGCAAATATTTTAATATTATCCAATCTGCTGTCTAATTAATGACTACACTTTTATTGCATTTAATTGGTCACCGCAGGCTGTATCAGGTCAATTCTATATCACTAACTAAAGTGCAAATATTTTAATATTATCCAATCTGCTGTCTAATTAATGACTACACTTTTATTGCATTTAATTGGTCACCGCAGGCTGTATCAGGTCAATTCTATATCACTAACTAAAGTGCAAATATTTTAATATTATCCAATCTGCTGTCTAATTAATGACTACACTTTTACATACATATCTTCACGCGAGATCCCTTGATAGGCAGAGTCAATAGAGCGCCACTTGGCACGATCACGACATGCCTCTTTTGCTTCGTCGACATTTATCAAACTCTTCATACATGCTCTTTTGTTACGAAGGCTTTTTAATGCACCTTCTACTATACTTTATTGCATCTAATTGGGCACCTCAGGCAGTATCATGCAAATTCTATATCACTGACTTAAGTGCAAATACAAATTTATATATAAAGTTTCAATTCCGCAACCAAACCACACGCACTGGCCAAAATATGCATCCACACACATACCATACCCACTATCCCTATGTGGGGGAGATTTCCAACTCCCTTACCCGTGGTAGATGAGTGGACTGTATATGGTATGGGGGGGTTTGATGTCGAGCCGGCTCCGTGAAGTCCAAAGAAAGGGGCAGAAGCACTTACCTCTTCCAGCAGCAGCTGACAACGTCTCAGTGGAGTCGACCTCAGGGTTCCAGAAGAAGACCAGCTCTTCTGATGCTAAAACTCTTTTCACATAAACTTCATATCACATAAAACTAATAATCCAAGTATCAAGTATGGGTCAAAGAACTGGCTTAGAACACCCTACGCGAACTCATACATTTGGAGACTTACATCTGTCGCGCGCTGAAGATGTGGAATGCTCTCCCAGCCAGTGTGTTTCCCCACTCCTATAACCTGGAGTCCTTCAAGAAGTGTGAAAAAGCATCTTGTTAGGCCGACATATTGGTAAACACTGATGACGGTCGTTAGCGAAGCTGAAGGCGTCAAAAGTATCATCACGACCGTTTCCCTTCCAGGGTGGATAGAAACCACGCTTATAAATAAACCGTCTGGCCAGCGTGGCGAGTGTAGGTCAAATTCTCCAGATATATATTCTGGAAGGCTCATCTCCAACAGTGAAGGTCTAGCACGCTGTGTTCTAGGGGCTGTAATGATGATGAAAAATAAGGATTAAATTAAAAACAAGAACTTTTAGGTCAACACGTAAATTACACTTTTTATCCGACCGATTCCGACCATTAAAATTGTATCAGCGAATGTGCACCGAAAATAATTTAACAACCAATCAAGTTCAAGTTTAACAACCTTTCTCTTTTTAAACTATTTTAAATTCTTTCGTTTTTAAAATCTTGAAAAACTTGTATACTCCAGCATCCAGGATATGTTTTAATAACATTTTCAAAGTCAAAGTCAAAATATCTTTATTCACGTAGTTAAACCCATTACAGGCATTTGTGACACGTCGTAAATTAAATTATTTAGAATGATTCTACTTCTGTTAGTAAAGTAAAGTAAAGTATCATCACGACCGTTTCCCTTTCGGGGTGTTCAGAAACCATGCTTATAAATAAGCGGATTCACATTTAGCCAACTTTACTATAGGCCAATCATGACAAGTGGCAAGCTCGTCGATGTCTTCAGCGTACCAAACTCGATAAATATTACAAATAAATTAAATATTAATTAAATGTATTTATACCTTTACAGCCACAAACTAGACCTAAATTATTATTATTATAATAATTATTAGGCTTAGAAGTGGAGAGATAGAGATAATAATAATAAAATAATAATAATGGAAATTGGGGCTGTTCCTTGCCATACTGTATCACCATATCTGGCCAGGTATTTTGTTTAGCGTTGTTATTAAGAAAAATTGACTTAACTGAGTGTTCCGATAGGATCGATCCTATGGCGATAAATATATAAATAATAAAAAAAAAACATTATTAAATATTTTTGTGTCCCGACCAGGAATCGAACCCGGTACCTCCGAGTCTAAATCCACGGATCACGGAGGCGGTTTTAGTAAATTAAAAAATCGCTACCAATATATATGCTACAAATATTACCCAGCCCTCTTGTCTTCCGAGGTGTTGACGAGCTGTTTTGACAACGCCTTGAAAATTTCCCGTGCACTTGATCCCCACGGCCCGAGAGTTTCAATTCCAAACGGCGTAAAAACACATTTTATTTTATTTTATTATTTATTAGATCTCCAACAAGATGTACACCAATTCATTACAACTTAATAATAATAATATGGGGCTAAGTGCCACCTTAATTATAGGAGATTATAGAATTCTAATTAGAAATAGATATAAATTTAATACTAATTAGATTGAGTTCAATTGTTAAAAAAATCTATATAAAGCAATAAAATTTTATAAAGTGATCATCCTATATAAAGATAACTACTTAAAACTAATACATTTATTCGAAAAAAATATTTACAACATATAAAATAAAATTAATATTAAGGATAGGGATATAAGTTCCGTCCGCGTGGAATGGTGGCAAGAACGCTGGCTGCACATCCCCGCTGAATTGCAATACTGATTCTCTGGGCGAAGAAAGAGCCAGCCCTGTTGTCACCGAAGGAGACAACAAGACGCGGTGTTATGTCTTTTAAAAACTTTTTTGCGCTTGGACTCCATGGACCCAGAGTTTCTACAGCAAACGGCACAAATATGTAATCTTTTAATATAACATACTTGCGCCGCTTGCTGGACTCCGCATTTTCCGCCGCGGCTCCCGCTTTATGCGCTGTCCCCCTGAGATGCGACGCGGCGAGGGTGTCGACGCACGTGGCGTCCCACACTAGAGCACGTCCCCGTTCCCAGGGGACCAACGTCATACCATCGGGTCTCTTGCCATCATCTCGGATAACTCCAACAGGCTCTAGAAGAGCTGGAACCTCGATGGTGGCTAGAGCCCTTTTAATAGTATCGTTAAGGGAGCCGTGGCGGGAAAATCTGCCCGCACTAAACTATATATATATATATATATAAACAAAACTATAGTTATAAATTAAAATAAAAAATATAATTAATAATTACACAATAAAATACCCTAACAATTAATAATTAAATTAGTAATTATTGACCAAAACTGCTGATCTCTAATTGTTTTACATCTTCCAATAAGCTGCGTGTATTTCCACCGTTTGAGGTATGTTATTATTATATTCTATTTTTACATATTTATTGATCATAATTTGACTAAGCTTGTCTAAGCAAAGAGTTCAGCCTTAGAAGTTACTTCCTGAACTTGTTTGAAAGCTTTTAGCGAAGTTTGTCAAGGGTTCGATAATTTATTTTAATCAGATCCTACCAATACTATGAACATTTTGCAATTTGTAGATTTAAAAAACATCACCTACTTGAGCGATTGTTTCGAATATCTGTGCGACTCTCACTCTCGTTATCTTCGTTATTCGCACAACAACCAACTCTCAATTCCTCTTCACTCCTCCAGCTCAGATTCGCTAACTGTTTCTGCAGCCCGTCAATGGAACAGGCTGCCTTTATTTATCCGACAGGCACCGCCTCTAAATATATTTAAAAAACTCTTAATTTCTCACCTTCTTAAAAAACAAAATGCATCTTAATCTCCTTTCTTTGACATATAGGTATTATTGTTTATTTATTTTAAATATGCACGTATTTTATTTATTATTTATACACAGTATATATTTATTATCATCTTAGATGTTTAAACCATATACTTACCTACGTACCCATATATTTATTGATTTCACTTATTATAATATTTTGATCTTTTTGGTTAATTTTTCTTACTCTGGACCCATAATATTCTTCTCTCACTCTCCCAAAGGTTAGCTGGTAGAGAATACGTTTACGGTATTATGCTCGCCTATGTACATGTTTTTATATTTTATATTTTGTGTGCAATAAATAATTTTATTATTATTATTATCACCCCTCGTCTAATTGTCTGCTCTGGGGACAAGAGGGCTGGTTCTTTCTTCGCCCTGAGAATCAGCATAGCGATTCAGCGAGGAAATGCGGCCAGCGTTCTTGCCACCATGCCGCGCGGATACGATTTATATTTAAATTAGGTGTTTTTTTTTTTGATTTTTTTTTTTTAAATATTTTTAATTAATATTTAGTTTATTATTTGTAGATTTATTTTAGCATTCTTTGCTTCATCATCATCACGACTATCCCTTTCGGGGTGGTCACAAACCACGCTATTTTTATACAAACAGATTCTTATTTAGCCAACTTTACTATAGGCTCATAATAGGTGGTTGCCGGGGAAAATGGGGAAATGGTTTAAATAATTTCATATTGCATTGTTATCGTACTGATTTTGTTTGTTTTTTTTTTCTTCATTATAGCTAACAGTGAAAATTTGTAAGACGTTAAGATAATATTGTAAAAAGTCCAAAGTTACCGATATAGCCTTCAAAATTAGTAAGCTGAAGTGGCAATGGGCTAGACATGTCTGTCGTAGAACCGATGAACGCTCCTGGGGGATGGATGAGGGTGGCAGGAGATCGTGTGAAGTGGCGAGCCTTGAGGGAGGCCTATATCCAGCAGTGGAGAGACACAGGCTGATGATGATGATGAATATTGTAAAGGCTGTAAATTTTCCCACGAATAAATAAATAAATAAATGCCTATTAACAACCCGGGCCTGGATAACCCCAACTGCCAGTCTGCTCATTAAAAATATATGATATCCAATAGCAATTTCGTAACCATTTTTTTTCCTGGCCATACCAGGCGAAAGTCAATAATGATTTAGCCACACGCAACGTCTTAAGATAACAAAAGGTCAACTAACTAAAAGTAAAAATCGATGACCCGAAAATAACTTCGCATAGCCAAAGATTGTAGAAAAATCGTTTATTTTGAACTAAATTTATGATTTTATGGAAGTACGAGTATTACCAATACAATACAAATAAATTGGGGGAATGGGAATTTCGTCAGAACTTCTTTTTACACTAAATTTTAATCACCTTTAATATATTCTCCCTCACAACGCACCTTTGCAAACGATTCTTCCAATGTTATTTTTCTTTTTAAATTCATCTTGGTATATTCTTTAGGCCGTCCAGCGATTTTTGTTTGACCTCCTCCACAGTGGCAAAACGCTTCCCTCTCATGTACCTTTTGAGTTTGAATAAAATCCTCTAAATTGAACTCCATGTTATCCCAGACATCTCACAGTGTTGATTAATGGTAGGGCAACGGTCTTAATGAACGAGAGGTATACCGAGAGCATTGATTTTTGTCGGCGACTTCTTGATGACTTGAGGGGCGTCCTGAACGAGGTTGGTCTTTAATTGACGTTTCTCTATTTTTAAAACATGAAAACCACTCGTTGGCTCTGGTTTTACTTAGGTCAGCATCTCTATAAGCAGTCTTAAGCATTACAGTAGTTTCGGCCATCACGTTTTCAGCGAAATGGCGAAAGTTGTTTTACTACAAAAATTACCATGGGCGAACCGATGCATTCACGACGACAGTACTTCGCAAGCTAACTCAGGAGACGTGTCCCTAACGGTCACCTGCTCGAGCAATGGGTTCCACCACTCCCCCTCCCCACCGCAGCGCAATTCCCGCTACTTTTGGGTCCACCCTCGTATATTTCCCCTGATATTTCTAGCGCTTATAGAGTCGAGAATTGATTAATATTTACTAATTTTCACCTAAACTCTGATGTAGGCAAATAACGGAATCAACTCGTGCTTATAGTAATAGTTCTTTCAGTATTGTCGTACGGAGCAGAAACCTCTGATCCACATGTTTAAGGGTTTAAGCGAGCTAGGCCCTTCTCAGTCCGAAATATTGACATCAGTCAGAAAACCAATGTTACCGATACATCTTAAAAAAAAAAGTTGATGTGGAATTGGGCTGCACACATCTGTTGCAGAGCCGATGACTGATGTAGTATTCGGGTTCTGTAGTAGAGACATCGTACGGAAAACGTAAAGTGGGACGACCCGCCGTCAGGCATGACATGAAAATGTTTGCTGAAGGGGGCTAGATGAGGGTGGCAAAAGATCGTGTGAAATGGTAAGCCTACATCCAGCAGTTGAGATACATAAGCTGATTATGATAAAGACCCTTGTCATCCGTTTAGTTACAGTGGGACGCCCAGCGTCACGTCAGTGTGGCCGGGTCTTTATTTTAACCTGCAGATGGCACAATCTGTTATTTCTAATTAGGCATTTTCCCGATTTTATTACCCGGTCCCTAAAATAAATTATTTTAATGGGAAAATTTAATCAAGTGCAATAAAAAAAAAGTATTTACACTCCCTTATCCTTCTTTTTTTTTAAACTAGTAAACCAGTAATGGCAATCGCCACTAAGACATTTGTGCCAACATCACGTTTGTTAGGTTAATAGACAGAATTATTTTAATACTTAATTTAATAACTGGAAACGGTGAATCACAAACAAAAAAAGGTTTAGTATGGTACTTAACAACACAGCACGTTAAAAGCACGGAGGCAGTACCAAGACAACTCTTATCCCGGACTGACTTTGCAAATCCACTTCGCTTGCTAATATACAAATACTGCTATACTCGTGTATATAGTATAATTTTGCTCTTGCCTCTCATTCATTTATTTTGTTTTAGGTAAATAATCATTAACCTATTGGTTTTCACTTACTTGTTATTATTGTTATTTTTCTTTTACTTTTGCTAGTCACAGTTCAATTGCACTATTAATTTAAATCTAATTACTATATTTTACTCTTATTTCTGTTTTAGTTGTAGTGTCTAAATAATATAAAATCTCTTTGGCTTGTGTTCCACTATTGCTACTTTGTTTATATGTTTAATATAATAAGCTGTGATTTTTTAAAAATAAATAAATAAGTTATTACACATAAGGACAATACACAAATAACATGTAAGCAACATAGAGAACTGCACACTTTTGACACCGTATGATCCGTTAAGATAAATCTAGTAAAAACGGGCATTTGACATCCATTGCAAATGGCACATACTTTCAACGAGATCAACAAATAGGTGGTAGGCGGACTGATGGTGACAATTTTCATTTGCGTTTTGTCGACTTTCGGGTTGCACATAGTCTACCTAAATTCTGACTTGCCAGGTGGGTTACTGCTGTACCAGGTATTGTATTTTCATAGGTACTGATAACTAAATTTAAAAGGTTAATAATTGATCGTTGTGGTGCAGTTCTGTATATGTTTTATTTTGTAAATCTGATATAGCTGAGTTTTCCTTGCAGATTCCTTTCTCAGTCAGATTAAACATTAACAGGTCACTGGAATTTGCTAAGCTGCTGGTCTTCTGCTAACAGCTTACTTATTGGACCACTTTGCTGCTTAATCTTCTACTAGCAGGAGTAGAATCATTCAAAATAATTAAATTAATGACGTTTCATAAATGCCTGTAATAGGTTTACGTGAATAAAGATATTTTGACTTTGACTTTGACTTCACAGTCTGGCGTTCGGGATCACGCCGTCATGCCTAGTCAAGCCGACATAGTATTAGAGACTGGTGTCAGTCATAAGTGTCTGATTCTAGTTGCTAACATTTATGGACAGCGCACGCCACTTACCATCAGGTAAAAAAAAACATTACAGACCCTAGAATACAGCGTCCTTGACCTCCACTGTTAGAGATGGGTCTCCCAGCACATTTGGCCACAACAATGCCTACAGTCTCTTGACTATAATATAACTGAGGAATTACTGTCTGTATTACTGACTGTATTACTGTAAAATAGGAATGCGATAATAACAAAGTATGTAAAGTTTAGACACCCTCTTACACACACTCACACACTTACACCATAAACAAAAAGAGGATCTCAACCACACAATATTTAATTTTTATTTTATTTTTCTTTTTGTGTACCATAATGCATAATGAAATATGTTATTGTTTTCATATCTTGTAACTTTTTTACTGAATAAAGATATTATTATTATTTAATAATATATATATATATATATATATATATATATATATATATATATATATCATTTCATTTACAGTAAAATCTGTAAAAAGATTGATTTAAGGCAATGCAGATACCTTGAGGCCAAATTTAAAATTAAGTCGTGGTTACAAGGCTTGGGTTACGTAGAAACTGAAAATATATTGAATGTTCCGGTGTAGTCACACACATACAAACTATTTATATATATTACACTATAGCTAATTTATGTATTATCTCTTATTTATATTATTATAATAATACATATTATATTACTTACTTATTTACTAGTTTATACATAATATTTATCCTACATTAATTATATTACTGCTTTACTTGATTTAAATTAACAGCTATTTTTAATTTAATTTTTATTATGTCCAACACAGTTGAAACATACACATAATTTAAAATAGTACGCTCGGACAGCTAGTGTTGTGCTTTAGGATCCCGCATGACCGGATATCCCAGTGCGGGAACCAATGAAAACCTTGTTGATGTACAAAAAGTAATGGAATATTGTTTAAGTAATGTTTTGCATATAATATATAAATGGAAACTTTGTATTCTTTAACTTATGGTAATAAACGAATTAAACGAATTATTTATTATCTGGAGAATTTGGCCTACACTTGCCACGCTGGCCAGATGGGTTGGCGAGGATTTATATAACGATCCCACAAGTTGGTATTAGTGGATCCGGGACCGTTAGTGTTGTCCGAGGCACGGGAACAGTGGTGTTGTAAGGACCTTTGTAGGATTTTAAGGAATGCGTTCTTACAACCGAGCCATCAAGTTAACTTTTTTTTTGTTATCGTTTGCCTGAATACCAACGTTGTTTGGCGACATCTGCAAGTGAAAATAAGCAATTGAATTTTAATATTTGAAGTAGGTCGATACGTTTGGACTTCGTTCCGATAGATCTAGCTAAATGTTTGGTTGTGTAAGAGCGGAGAGAGTTGGTCACAGACTTGAAAGCATGTGCCGTTTATTCGGACCGGCCTTTCTCCGCGGCGGAAATGAATCGGCCTTTTGTTGTCATTGCAAAGATACAAAGCAGGGGCTTAGCACGATTCTCTAACGATTTTCTGCCAATCTATCTTGCATGTATGAAAATTTATTATATTGACACAAAGCATCTGTCAAATGAGCTGATGGTCGAAGTATTAGACGCTTCCCTTCAGTATAAAGATCGTATACAATTTTCTTATGTACATTTGTCATACGTTTTTTTTTTAATAACTTTTTTTAATAATTTTATTTAATAACTTTGTACAAGAGGCAGCTAGGCATTCTCTAGCAACCAACCTTTGGGACAATGAAACCATTTGTGTTGTGAGGTAGGTGCAACTATTAAATATATTAATAGGTAATTTAAATTAAATCTAAGTAGACAAATACATACTAATATGTACACAATACTACATATACTATATATATATTATACACTACATACAATACCTACTTACACTGTGAGGAACTGTTTAAATAATGTGAGTATACCATCTTTTTGAAAAGTGAAATCATTCCCGTGCCAATAATATAATGATAATGATCTAATAGGTATCCCTAATCCTAACTTCAAGAAATAAGCCGACAGACGCATTTAGCTGGGATAGGCAGCATTCAGCAAGTTACGACACATCTTCCTGTCCAACATACCACAGTGATAACAGAAACAACTTTTCAACCAGTGCGTTCTTCCAGTAATATCTTGTAGAGCAGAGACGTGGACACTGACAGTCCGGTCTAATGCATAAGTTCAAGGTCGCTCAGCGAGCTATTAAAATAAAGTCAGAAACGTTACCGACATAGCTTTGAAAATTTGCAAGCAATGTGAGCAAGCAAGTGGCAATGGACTGGACACGTCTGTCGCAGAACCGATGAACGATGGAGTAAACGGGTTCTGGAGTGAAGACCACGTACTGGAAAACGCAGAGTAGCAGAGTCCGCTAGATAGACGAATGACTTGACAAAGGTAGCTTGGGGGATGGATGAGGGTAGGAGGAGATAGTGTAAAGTGGTGAGTCTTGGGGAAGCCTATATATCCAGCAGTGAAAAGACACTGGCTGATGATGATGATGACCTTCACCCAGGCCCGGATGTTGAATAGACCTGGGTTGGGGATATGGGATAATCTTCCGTTTTCCCCGGCAGGTAACTAACACTGTTCCTAGGACAAGACCGCCAGTGTGGCTCACGATTCTAGTCTACTAGATTTGTTTAGTTCTTCTCCAAGTGTGCGTCCCTAGGTAGTGGACTCCCTAGGTGAGTAGGAACGATATTCTGAAGATGCTTGTAGGATCCGTTGTCAGGCCAGTAAACCATACGTTTAGCTAGGCTGACAACAAATACCTCGGTAGTAGGCATCTCCAGATCTTCTACAATTACAGAATTTCGCACGAACCACGGCGCTCTGGATACCACCTTAAGCGATATGTTCTGATACAGCAGCTATTATCTTAACTGACATTTATATTTTTATAATCGTGTCTGTCTTAGCTTATAGTGTGACAATGCTTATCTACAGCAGCTATAATGTAAAGCGTTATTCTGTATTTATAATTTTGTTATTTTTATTATTTTATTGTTTCTCTTCCCAAATGATGGTTATCATGTACTGCTCCAGATACACCAATATGTACTATAAAATGATATTGTTTTATATCAATATTGTAAAAATTTACATGTAAAAGTGCAGAATACATCTCTTTTTGTCCTATGCCTACTTACAAAATAAACGAATTGAATTGAATTGATATACTCGTAGGCGCGGTGGTGGCTCGGTTGTAAGAACGCGTTCCTTAAATCCTACAAAGGTCGGTTTAAACCTTCCCGGCATGTACCAATGAGAAATACACTTTTCTTACGAACATTCGTCAATGATTTACAACACCACCGTTGCCGTGTCTCGGCGAGCACGTTAAGCCGTCGGTCCCGGTTCCACTAATACCAACTTCTGGAAATAAATTGTCATAAAAAAATTACATCATATCCTCGCCAAGCCGTCTGCGTGGTGAGTGTAGGCCAAATTCTCCAGATATATGTTCTGGAAGGCCCATCTCCAGCAGTGGAGGTCTAGGACGCTGTTCTAGGGGCTGTAAAACTCGTAAATAACCGTGCTAAGTTTATTATAACTGTTAATTCTTGCTAGCCCCTTTCAATGGACATCGAGTACTATTCAAAACTGAAAGTTTGTAATAACATTTCATATTAAGTACAAATTTGAAAGGGCAAGTGAATGCAAAGACAGAAATTATTGAGCTAGGGTTTAACGTTTTCCCGTCCGTCTCCCTCGCACAATACAACATTTGATTAATACAAGATTAAAAGCGCCGGCCGCTTCTACCGCCACTGCTCTATCAATAGTTTGATCCGCAGATCTTTTGCCTCCATCTCTATTCCAGCCACCTTAGAACCCACGGGCTTATTTAGAGATGATGGCAAGAGACCTGACGGTATGACCTTAGTTCCTTGGAGTTTGGGAAAATCACTAGTGTGGGACGTCACATGTGTAGACACGCTAGCAACTTCCCATCTTCAAGGAACTACTGTCAGAGCTGGTGCGGCGGCAGAACAAGCTCAAAACGTCAAGCGCCGCAAATATATAAACATTTGCAATGATTATATATTTGTGGCCTTTGCCGTCGAAACCATGGGACCGTGGGGCCTCGAGGCAAAAACTTTATTTAAAGAAATATCTAAAAAACTAGTCGACGTCTCTGGTGACCCACGGGCTGGCAGCTTCCTCGCTGAAAAGATTAGTATTGAAATTCAACGAGGAAATGCTGCCAGTGTTTTGGGCACCATGCCACTGGACAATGGCCTGGAGGAAATTTTTATATTGTAAGGTTAAGGTTGCTAAAATTTTTATTATATTTAATTTGTTATTTAGATTTAGTTATTTTTTTAGGTTAATTAATAATATTGTAATTCTTTTATATTGTTTGGAATAAATCAAAATAAATTATACAAGATTATTCAAGTTTGATTGTGCTTTCCAAACAAATATATTTATTCAAAGGAATATAATGAAAAATAAATATAAACTAAACCTAATAAAAAATAAACTTTAAGTAAAAAACTATAAGTATAAGTAAAGCTGCCTCCGTGGTCCAGTCGTTACGTCCGTGGATTTAGACTCGGAGGTACCGGGTTCGTTTCCTGGTCAGGACACAAAAATGTTTAATAATGTAAATAAATATATACATTTAATTAATAGGCATTTAATTTATTTGTGATATTTCTCGATTTTGGTACGCTGGAGACATCGACGAGCTTGCCACTTGTCATGATTGGCCTATAGTAAAGTTGGCTAAATGTGAATCCGCTTATTTATAAGCGTGGTTTCTGACCACCCCGAAATGGAAACGGTCCTGATGATACTTTATTTCTTCTTTAGTAAATATTTATGCTTTAATTTGTGGTATTGGATATACGCCCATAGCAATAAATCTTACCTTTAATAAGTATCTAAAAGCAAAACCCTATAAGTCCAGTATTGACTTTATTTTAGGTATAAGGCGCGGATTTTTTTTGACTGAGTAATTGTTGACAGGAATTGTTGACAAGTGTACCTAGTAGGTACGGTGGTGGTTCGGTTGTAAGAACGTTTTCCTTTGTAGAATACAAAGGTCGTTTCAAACCCTCCCGGCATATACCAATAAGAAATACACTTTTCTTACGTACATTTGTCATAGTTTTACAACACCACCGTTCCCGTGCCTCGGATATCACGTTAAGCCGTCGGTCTTGGTTCTACTAATCTAAACTTGTAGTGTAGGATTAATTTTCCAGAAATTTCTCGAAGGCCCATCTCCAACAATGGAGGTTTAGGACTCTGTGATCCAGTGCCTGCGATGACTACCAAATTTAAAAACAAAAACCTTTTTTTTCTTTAATAAATACTACAAGAAAAACTTCAGTTTTTAGAACACATTATGTTTTAGTAGTGTACAAAATGGAATACTATCGCTAATGTCACGTTTGTATATGTCACTATTTTATTACGTTTGAATTTGTTAAAAAGCGTACACTATTGATTTGAGAGCTTGTGTGCACCATTCACACCAGGAAAAGGCCAATATTCATCAGAAATATGAAGACCAATCTTACGGCCGGTTGCAGAAAGGCTGATTATTTTTTGATATGTTTAACGTGTTAAAAATGGCGTGTGTTATTGGCTCAAATACCTTGACGGGTCACCCATACTACGTGACGTATATCAAAATATTGATTATACATTATTTTAATCATTATTTCTGCAACCGGCCGTAAGACTGTGTTCTAGAGACTATGGTGATGGTGAGGGATTGAGTAAAAATTAAACCCCCAATAGAAATTATGATTTTATTTAAAAAAATACTTGTTACCTTTTGATTGCCAACTTTGATTTACTATTCATATAAGTACGATTTTTTTTCCTTTGGTTAATTAAGTACTTGACAAATTTTAATTGAGACTTTATATTTAACCTACTGTTATTTAGATAGATAGATAAATTCTTTATGTCTAGTGACATTTTCTACCAGCTAACCTTTGGGATAGTGAGCAATGATTGTGGGTGCATTAAATCATTATTTGCTGTTTATTGATCAAAAAGTGTACATATTAAATAACCTTCCCGGTCGGGACACAATAATTTATTTGTGATATTTCTCGATCGCCTCGCCAACCCGTTTGGCCAGTGTGGCGAGTGTAAGCCAATATCTCTGGACCGCCTCCGTGGTCTAGTGGTAACAAACGTTGCCGTGAACTCGGGAGGTCGTGGGTTCGATTCCCACCGGGGGCAAGTTGTACATTGTATAATTTGTCTCGGTCTGGGTATATGGTATATGGGATAATATGTATATATTTACAAAAAAAAAAGTATTTAATATGTATGTTTTGAAACGCCCATCTCCAACAGTGGAATTCTAGTGCTCATGAGTATGCCTTCTAGGGGCTGAGATGATGCTGATGAAGATTTCTCGAGTTTGGTTCGCTAGAGATATCGAAGAGCTTGCCACTTGTCATGATGGGCCTATATCATGTATAGAATACTGTTCTCCCTTTGGGATGGTTCCGCCAAGTTTACAGATGCTCTCAATGTCCTACAGAGGCGAGCTGTTCGAATTGTGGACGATGCCACTATATCTGGAACTCTCGAATCCCTGCAGCTTCGCCGAGATGTGGCTTCTCTGAGCGTGTTCTACCGGCTATACTATGGTGAGTGCTCCGAAGAACTCTATTACCTAATCCCTCCCTCTCCATTCCGCAACCAAACCACACGCACAGATCAGAATATGCACCCACATACCGTAGTCACCATCCCTACGCGTACGTATAAATTTGGGGACTCATACATCTGTCGTACGATAAAGATGTGGAATGCTCTTCTAGCCTCTGTGTTTCCACTTTCCTATAACTTCAAGCGAAGTGTGAAAAAGCATCTAGTCAAGCCGGCATAGTGTTAGGAACTGATGGCAGTTATAAGTGTCTGACTTCAGTTGCTAACATTCATGGACCTTGCGCGCCACTTACTACCAGGTGGGCCCAAGGTCACATGTCGTGCTAGTATAAAAAAATATATATATATTAAATTTGGCTAAATGTGAATCCGTTACTTTAAAACGCCTTGATTCTGACCACCCTGAAAGAAGATATGGTCGTGATGATACTTATACACAAAGCAAGAGAAGTACATATTTGGTCACCGGAACAAATCACTTAAAACTATGTTTTATCTATTGAAAAATTGTATTGTTTTGCAGAATAGCCAAATCAGCAAATATTTGACGACCCCCACTGTCTGTGTGTTGTCAATATGACGACAGGATTCTCTGTGTAGTTGTTTATTTGCAATAACACTTTAATTTATTAACTAGGAATTACCTACCATTATACACTCATTTGTGATCTAACCGTAATCGTTTCCCTTTCGGGGTGGTCAGAAACCACGCTTATAAATAAGCGGATTCACATTTGGCCAACTTTACTATAGGCCAATCATGACAAATGGCAAGCTCGTCGATGTCTTCAGCGTACCAAACTCGAGAAATATCACAAATAAATTAAATGTACTTATTTACATTATTAAACATTTTTGTGTCCCGACCAGGAATCAAACAAAGTTTATTATATAGGTACATAGGTTTACCGAGATAAAAAAACGAATAGTGTTAATAGTTGCTAGTACACCACATAGTTGCCGAGAGGCTGGTTACAGTAAAACAATGTTTAATGAGGATTCGCACAGTGCATACCACTGTGCGAATTACGGTTTGAACTGCTTGACCATCCACCTTACTCACCTGATCTAGCCCCAAGCGACTTCTTTCTGTTCCCTCAGCTAAAAATTGCGCTCGGAGGACAGAGATTTTTGTCATACGAGGAAGCTATCACCTTCGTGAACAATTATTTTGCACAGAAGAATGCCGAGTACTATTTGGACGGGTTAAAGAGATGGGAGCATCGCTGGGAGAAGTGTGTAAATAAAAATATTTTTTTAGAAAAAATGTCTTGTATCTTTGTTATGTCGAAATCTTTTCGACCACCTTCGTATTATTGACTAATGTTGTCATAGTTTTATTTTATCAAAAATAGGGAAACCGCCTTCTGGAACCTAGAATTATTTTCCACAGAACTTAGAAGACAGTGCTCAAAACTGAACTTCAGTATCATCACGACCGTTCCCCTTTCGGGGTGGTCAGAAACCACGCTTATAAATAAGGGATTCACATTTAGCCAACTTTACTATAGGCCAATCATGACAAGTGACAAGCTCGTCGATGTCTCCAGCGTACCAAACTCGAGAAATATCACATATTAATTAAATGTATTTACATTAATAAATATTTTTGTGTCCCGACCAGGAATCGAACCCGGTACCTCTGAGTCTAAATCCACGGACTTAACCGTGGTGTAAATGAAAATATTGGATAATGATTATTTTAATCATCCTTTCTACAACTGGCCGTAAATATACATATTTATGTATATATTATTAATTCACAAATTCTGTAAAAAAAAATGCCAATCTGTATTCCAGTCCATAGATACCCGAATTTGTCTGAAAAACAAAAAAAATAACTGAAGTTATTTGATCATAATCCAATATACGTTATTTATTTTTATTATTTATTTATAAGACAAAGCTTCTTCCACATTTATACTATTTGATTGTCTATGACCGAGGGGCAAAGAAAGCCGAATTGTGCCAAAGACGTACAAAAAATAACTTTTCTTTTTACGATAAAAGGAGCACAGTATATTGAAGAAGGTTTGGCGAGTCGTGAAGGTAGTGCCGTTTTCAACTCCGGCGCAGTCGACTAGTAAAGCTCGCGGGCAAAGCGCGGTTGATGCGCAAAAAAAAATAAAAAAACTTTTTAAAAAGTGACAAATTGTGCCAATGTGGGTTCATAACGTTTGAGGAACTTAATTTTATGGTGAGTGTTGCTTTTTTTTTGAGAAAAAAATAATATATGAACTAAATTAATGGCTACCTAAATAATTAATAAACAACAATAATTACTTAAATTAAAAAAAAAAAAAACAAATTATATAAACATATAATTACTATTAAACAAAAATAAATAGATAACTACCACTTTAGGTAAAAATGGATTTATTAAAAAAAAAAACAATTTATAAAATAAAATAAAACTGCCTCCGTGGTCTAGCGGTTAAGTCCGTGGATTTAGACTCGGAGGTACCGGGTTCGATTCCTGGTCGGGACACAAAAATATTTATTAATGTAAATAAAATACATTTATTTAATATTTAATTTATTTGTGATATTTCTCGAGTTTGGTACGCTGGAGACATCGACGAGCTTGCCACTTGTCATGATTGGCCTATAGTAAAGTTGGCTAAATGTGAATCCGCTTATTTATAAGCGTGGTTTCTGACCACCCCGAAAGGGAAATGGTCGTGATGATACTGATGATACAAAATAAATATTAATACTAAGGATATGGATATAAGTCCCGTCCGCGTGGAATGGTGGCGAGAACGCTGGCTGCATTTTCTACCTCTTTAAGTAATCAAGGTTAAAAATATATTATTATTTTTTGCAATAATTAATAACTTAAAGGATATTAGATATTTCCGCGATTAAGATTATTTAAGAAAACCTCCACCTGCAAAATACGCCATACCGAGGTTTGTTACGAGTTTGCCCCGTTTGGGGTCGATACGATGGGACCATGGGGACCCTCAGCCAACCGTCTACGTCAGGCCAAGGAGTTGTCCAAACGGCTGACGGAGAAATCTGGAGACAGGAAGGATGGCAATTATTTCTCGCTATACAGAGTGGAAATGTTGCCAGTCTCCTTGGGACTATCTCTGATGGGTCGTCTCTTGTGGACATTTTTAATTTTATTATTTAGGTAGCTTTTAATGTATATTTTTAATTTAAACATTTATTTAAACAACCTAATAAATACATAAAATAATTTAATATTGTAATTCGTTTATACTGTTTGTATATTACTTCGACTAAAACATAATATAATTAATAATTACTCCTAATATAAAATAAAATAAATATGAATAATTTTTCTTTAATAATTCAATAACTTAAATAATTTTCTAGAGGATTTTATTCATCTTTAGGTATTTATATTTTTTTATTAGCTATATTTTTTAAAAATTATGAATTTTAGATGTTACCTTCAAATAAATATTTTATAAGGAAAGTTTAAAAATTATCATCAATATTAATTTCCCTCCCTGTTGGAATCTCAAAGCAAAAAATACAAAAAAGCGACGTTTAATTAGCAAAAAAAGTTCGGTGATTAATAAGAATTTTTTATTACATTATTTTCCGGAGAAAAAAAAATCCCCTAGTTTTTTTTCCCCGTTTTTTCATAAAAATCCTTTACATTAATAACACCACATTTTAGAAATCACAATTAATTAAATTGTACAAATTTTTAAAGAGCCACAAAATAAATTCTTGCCAACAATAAAAAGCCCACGGAGGCTTTTTCTCGGTTAAGTCCATGGATTAAGACTCGGAGGTACTGGGTTCGATTCCTGGTCGGGACACAAAAATATTTATTAATGTAAATAAATACATTCAATTAATATTTAATTTATTTGTGATATTACTCGATTTTGGTACGCTGGACACATCGACGAGCTTGCCACTTGTCATGATTGGCCTATAGTAAAGTTGGCTAAATGTGAATCCGCTTATTTATAAGCGTGGTTTCTGACCACCCCGAAAGGAAAACGGTCGTGATGATACTTTAATAAAACGACAGTAACGATGCGTTGGAGGAGTGCGGTGAAAAGCGAGTCGAGTGGCTGAGAGATAGAAATGGTGCCTAATCCTCGTTAATAGATTCAGAACGTTTTTTTTATTATATATAAAATAATTAATATTTACGTATGGAACTAAAGAGCCGCAGCTTCACATCCGAAGAGCCGCAGGTTGCCGACTCCTGCTCTAAGCTTACATCAAGCGAGCGAGCATTCTTAGAATATACCATATTTTAGTTTTAACTAACATAATTGCGAAGTCAACGGGTGGCAATTTAAACTTTATCCAAAGTCGATGCTCTTAAATTGTTTAAATTATAATTTTCCTAATTAACTTTTTTTCCCCATTCGTTGGCATAAACTTTGCATATTGTGTAGCGTATTAAACTTGATTGTCCTTTGACTTTCTACAATTATTTCCCAGAATTTTTCATGTTTTTTTTTTTTTTTTTTTTTTTTTAATGGTTTGCATAAAACAAATTGGATACAGTCAGAACTCATTTATTTATTTTATTCATTAATTTCCACAGCACATTACAGAACATAAAGGTTAGTATATAATTGAGTTTATACATTGGCCAAATTAGGAAACATACTTTATTACTGATACTTAGGTGTCAAAGAAAAGGAGAAAAAACAAGAAATACAACCAAAAGATATAGAAATTCAATTAAACAAAAAACAATAACACAAATAAAATTACAGATATCCAATATTGAATTAAATTTAATTAAAAATTAAAAAAGAAAAAAAAAACTAAAGATTAAATTAATAATTAAATTAAATAATTAAATAATTCTTGGCTGCCCCAACTACAGGAAAGTGTACCCTAACAGTGAGTGAGATGTGATGTAGCCCTGTAGAATTGACAGCAGCACCGCGGACAGCATCAGCAACCGGGATCTGCATACGAAGTACAGATTACATACATATCTTCACGCCAGATCCCTTGCGGGGTAGGCAGAGACAATTGAGCGCCATTTGACACGATCACGACATACTTCTTTCGCTTCGTCGACATTCATTAACCTCTTCATACATGCCCTTTGGTTACGAAGACTTTTTAATGCACCTTCAGTCAGTGTTTTATTTATTTGATCGTGATACAGATTAATAATAAAAACAATACAATTATTAAAACATATGTACTAATCAAAGTGGTAATAATGGTTGGACCATAAACAGGCAATAATCCATATTTATGTATGTTATTAAAATATACATTACAGTCGCCTGTGTTTGTAATAAATAAAAACATTCCTCCGTGGTCTGGTGGTTAAGGCCGTAGATACCGGGCTATATTCCTTGTCGGAACACAATCATTTATTTTAGATAATTCTTGAGTTTGGTACAATAGAAGCATCAACGAGCTTGCCACTTGCATGATGGGCCTATAGTAAAGTTAACTAAATGTGAATCTGCTTCTTAAAACAGTTAGCGTACCAAACTCGAGTTATACCACAAATAAATTAAATAATTTATTTTGTCCTAACTAGGAATCGAATCTAGTACCTCTGTGTCTAAATAGACGAAATTAAACACTAGACCACGGTGGCAGTTATCTTTAAATTTTGTGTCTAAAAATACTAGTACCATAAAACGGGCTCTTGCCACCATTGAGGTTCCAGCTATTCTGGAACCCACTGGAATTGTCCGCTATCATGGCAAGGGACCTGATGGTATGACACTGATCCCCTGGCCGCGGGTGGGTTTGGTTTGGTTACTGTGGTTTGTCACACCTTAGGGGAATAGCGCAAAAAGCGGGAGCCGCAGCCGAAAGCGCAGTCTGGCAAGCGGCGCAAATACATTTCTATAGTAAAGTATCATCACGACCATATCCCTTGCGGGGTGGTCAGAAACCACGCTTATTTAGAAGCGGCCAATCATGACAAGTGGCAAGCTCGTCGATGTCTAGCGTACCAAACTCGAGAAATATCACAAATAAATTAAATATTAATTAGATTTATTTATTTAAATTAATAAATATTATTGTGTACCGACCAGGAATCGAACTCGGTACTTCCGAGTCTAAATCTACGGACTTAACCGCGAGACCACGGAAGCAGTTATTATTATATTTATAGATCTATAATCAAAGACTCGTGTTTGTGCCGTTTGATGTAGATACTTCTCAAAAGTTAAGTTAGGTAAGGCCCAAAGTTTTCCAGCGCTGAAATATTGTCAATAAACATCACTCTACATTTAATGAAATGTTTTAGCGATAAGTGTTCTTTCCTTGCTTAGAGAATCAGCATTTTATTATTTTAGCGAGGAGCGCAGCCAGCGTTCTTGCCACCATAACACGCGTTTTAAGTAAAGTTTTTGTTTAATATTATTTTTTAGTAGTTATTGCAGTAAGTGTAGAAGAGAAATTATTTACATAATTATATACTGCTATTAATTTACAAAACGAATAATTATACACATCGTATGTATGAAAGATCGTATGGTTTTCCGTAAAAGGGCAGAACACTCCTTAAACGTAATCTTAATGATGATAATGATCATGTATTTAAACCACAGGGTTCCGAAATTCGATATTAATCAGAAACATCCATCAAAATATTGTCCCATGTTAACAAAAATGGTACATTTACACTCTCGCCAATTTGTTTGTCCGAATACTATGGCGAACACGAGCGATCCGAGCGCTCAGCGTAGAGCTGCGCAAGCCGAGTTTTTTTTTTTCATTTTGGAAAACCAACAGTGGGCTATATTAGCTTATATAGTGGGATATTAACAGTAAATTCCGTAAGAACTATTAAAGGTTTTCACATATAAGCATAAAATAAAATAAATTAAATTAACTAGCAAAGGAAGAAAACATCGCTACAGAAGAATAATAACAATATAGGTGAAACACAAATTACTTAAACTAATAAACATTATACAAGCATTTAATTATAATTGATGCCTGCTATTGACCGATTCAACATACCGAAGCGTTAACTGACGTCTAATGTCTGCAGCCTTGGAATTAAACAAATCAGCATACCAAACATACCAGCGTATGGCACGAGCAAGAGGGGAGAACGTCGGAGATTTGGTTTTGGGACTCGCAGTCCTATACCAGCCAGCAACTCAGAACTATCGACTGTACCGTTGGCTATGTCAATTAGATATGCGACATCAGATTTGTAGTACAAATTAACGAATATGGCAAGGGCACGTGCTCATAGAGTGCTTCAGTGTTATTTTTTTTTAATACAAGCACTACATGTGACCCCTGATAGTAAGTAGCGCGCGCGGTCCATGAATGTTAGCAACTGCAATCAGACACTCATAACTGACACTTGGCTTGAATGGGCATGACGGCAATTCGAGCCTGATCCCGAAACGTGTGGATACACTTTACTGGGTTTATCGGCACGATCGGTGGATAGTTCTCCGCCCCGGCAAACTGGGCAAATTATCACCATCAGTCCGCCTACCATGTATTAAAAGTGTGGCGAGAGAAAATCTTCGACACATACGTAGCACACTAACAAATGTATGCAGGAACGTGATGCGCCATCCTGGAGATGATCCCCCTGTATTCTTAGACGTTTCCTCAATGGATTTTCCAGTCGATTATTCCTTCCAGCTGTCAAACACCGTCACTACGCTCGAGGAATAGAACTGTCCAACTTAAGGTACACGTATCTTTAAACCTTCATGAGGCGCATTTATTATCATATAATATTTATATCATTCAAACTTATATTTCTTATTATTAATTAGTTAAACGACTTATTTTAGTTGAAGAACACATTTTTTATGAACAAATTGCGAAATTAATCTGCTTTGATTCGTTCAAAATTATAAATATTTTATGTGACATTTCAAAGGCATGCTACGATGGTTCGGGCATGTTGAAAGGATGAGCGAAGAAAGATTGACGAACCATATATATAATGCGAAAGTTGTGGGTAAAAGAGGCCCTGGCAGATCGAGACTCACATATGAAGGTGAATTAAAAAGCCTTCATATCAAATGGGCATCTATAAGGGTATATCGAGATCGTGTCAAATGGCGCTCAATTGTCTCTGCCTACCCCGCAAGGGACCTGGCGTGAAGATGTGTATGTAAGTGTGTACATTCATTTAATATTTAAAATATGGAAGAAGTCAGACTAATGGATATAAATTAACATTTATGCCTTTCGAGGATTTCCAACTAAGAGTTTACAACTAAGATTAAGGAAAGGTTAAGTAGAGTAGATGTAAAGGAAACGTCTTAGATACGGAAGTAGGTTCGACGAATACACTGCATTTGTATTATCCTATATACCTGGCCAGGATATACATAGTACTAACGTATTTTTATAATCAAACAGTGCACAATTCTGTTCACAGTGGGGAATATTTTGGTGGCGGGTATAATTCTAAATACTCCTATCGTGTCGCTTCTTAATTGTTATTACACTGCCTGTCTCTGTTCTTTTAAATTTTGTTCGTACCATATGCTAGTACCAGGTATAGACAGAAAAGTTATTTATTAAGAACATGTAATAACTATAATATTCTTGCGGAAGATTTGGACATAGACATGTTTAACTCCGAAGCAACATATAATAGACGTCTAATGACGCTTCGTTACGTTGAATCGATCATCGGCAGCAATTCCTAATGAGTGATTTGTTTTTCATTACTCATGATTCTCTTGCTCTTTATTACTTAACTTTAGATTTATATGTGAAAACCTTTAATAGTTCTTAGTGAATTTACTGTATAATATTTACTATAATATTGTCAACTGTTTTCCAAAATGAATAAATAAAAAAAATGATTTCACATTGATGGAGAAAGAGGAAAATGTAATAGCTAATAGAAAATGTAAACGTAAAACACAACATTTACCGTACGAACAACAAAGGTGTAGAGCCGCCATACGCTTGGAAACGAAACGTGCTACATCATAAATCGATAGTCGCATGAGTCATAATACCGCGTATCTCTTTCACACACCTGCACTTTATTTTACCTTTCCAGTGTAAGCACTTTCTCTCAAGGTGACCGGTTGAGGAAGTCAAATTTTAGGGTCCCTCTGGACCTCAAACTCTTTAAAATAAGTATTTTACTTGGAAGTTGATTGTAAATTAGGTTTTTTTTGCTTGCACTTTCTCTCAAGGTGAGTGGTTAAGGAAGTCAAATTTTAGGGTTCCGCTGGACCTTTTACTGTTTAAAATAAAAAAAATACTCCGAAGTTGATTTTAAAATTATGATTTATTTGCTTGCACTTTTCTTAAGGTGGTTAAGCTCTTGATCCTATTTATTTATTTTATTTTATTTAACAACTATCAGTTCTTAATGTCCAATTACAAAATAACACATACCAGTATATCTACAACCATTTATATGTTTCGCATATTGGAAACTATCAAAGCAAGCAAATAATTAAACAAATATAATTGTATGTTTTAAATTAAATAATTTCTATGGCTAAGTTAAAAAAAAATTGACACTTACGACATATAGTTTATTAGGAAAAGTTGTTTGTTTCTATCAATAGATTAACATATAAGTCTAAAAGGACATATAAAGTCACCCCGTATAAACATAATATTACAAATATTTACATACTATAATACTTTATGGTCTAGCGGTAAATGCGATTTAAACTCATTTCCGATCGAAAACTCAAACTCAATAAATGTAATACTTCTCAAGTTTCATACGCTGGTGACATAACGAGCTTGCCACTTATCATAATGGGCCTATAGTATTATATATAAATATATTTTTAATTAAAATATTTATTTATTATATTTATTCAAACAATTATTGCACATAAATATACAAAGGCGTGACATAATGTCGCTTGAAATTCTTTGCCTGTTAGACCTTCGGAACAACGAGAACTTTTATGTGAGGTAGGAGCAATATACACACATCAAAAAAGTCTAGGGATCAAGCATGTTTATGCGGATTTCTTGTGATTGAGATGTGGCTTTGTAATAAATTTATGATTTTATAAATTTATATGGATCCTTTTTGGTGCATTTCATAATTTAAAACAGGAACTGTCAATCAAATTCGAGTAAAAGATGAAAATCAGCTGTCAATATTTTCCCTATAAAAACATAAGACGCATTGAAGACATTATTAGTGCTACTGTTTCCCTACTACTGATTAAAACCAACGTTATTATGGAGCGGCGACGTCATTTAAGCAGGGAAGAAATGATCAGAGCCGTGGGAATGATAGAAGCTGGTTCCCGGCAACGTACTGTGGCTTTAGCTCTGAATACAAGTCAGAGTGTTATCAGTCGACTTTGGACACGTTACCGAACCACTGGTACCGTGGCTGAGCGCCATGGAGGACGGTATCGCTGCACCACACGGAGACAAGACCGATACATTCAAATCACAGCTCGAAGAACTCCAACAATAACCGCCATGATGTTAGCCGTGAGCCTTCATCGCTCTTCAGGGAACTTAATTAGCGACCAAACAGTCAGAAACCGCTTGCATGAAGTGAACCTTCATTCCCGAAGACCGCTACGGGTACCACCTATAGCAATGCACAATCGTAGGACTCGATATCAATGGGCTCTTGAACACAGAAATTGGACAGAAGAACAATGGCGTTTCGTGTGCTTTTCTGATGAGTCTCGTTTTGGTATGAGGCCGGATACAAGACGTATACGACACTGGAGAACCCCTGGACGCCAACAGCGATTAAAATCCTGCCAGGAAGTCCATCCTTATAGTGGTGGAACCATCATGGTATGGGCGGGTATTTCGATCGGCGGAAGAACTGAGTTGATTTGGATCAGAGGCAACCTCAACGCTCAAATTTATGCTGAGACGGTTGTATCAGACGTCATCGTTTCTCTACAAGTGCATATCGGTCCCTTATTTCAGTTAATGCATGATAATGCACGACCGCACACCGCAAGAGTTGTAAGACAGACTCTCGCCGCAGCTAACATCAATGTCCTGCCCTGGCCTGCTCAGTCGCCAGACTTGAACCCGATTGAGCATGCATGGGATATTCTTCAGAGAAGAGCTCTGCCGAATATGGAGGGTATCCAGTCGCAAGAAGACCTTTTTTTGTTGTTGCAACGAACATGGGCGGCCATTCCACAGCGTGATTTGGATGAACTCATTTTGAGTATGCCAAACCGATGTTCTTGTGTTGTTAGTGTTCGCGGTAGAAACACGGATTATTAATTGTTTAAGTTACCCAATAAAATTAAAAAAAAAACTGTTATTTCAGTCTTTTTTTCGAACTTTAATGTTAGTGGTTCAAATGTCAAAAATCCCTTTATTAGGAAAATGGCAATTTTTTTTACTAATGCAAAGGTGACTTGGTTTATCGTTACTGTAGACAAACGAAAACATTTTATTTGATCAATCCTTAAAGAAAATTTTAATGAATATCAATCAGGAGAAAAGTTATTGCAAAAATATATGTTGATCCCTAGACACTTTTGATGTGTGTATTAAAAATATAAGTGTATAAAATATTATTTATGAATTAAAATAAATATTTATTAATAAAATTACATACAAATTTACACATAAATATATAAACTACATACAATAGAAAAAAAAGGAGGCCTCCTTTTCTTAAACCAGCCAATTGTCGGTCGCAAGCCCGAGACACCATTCTTCTAATCTCTTACCCACACACGATGGACCCGGCACCCGCACGGTGAATCCATGGAATGCTTAGAAATTTGTCTCCATAAGTAAATACTATTTATATACTACATAAACATAACTATACTACATGATAACCCATGATGTAGGATAACAATAAGCAACAATCAATAAAAAAAATATGAAAATTATGAACCTAAAAAGTGTCTGTAAACTATTATTTTAAATATAGCTCTCTTTGGAGCATCTCTTTAACCTCCGTCGGTAGGTTATACCAAAGCCTTGCAGCCACAACTGCAAATGACTTGGACATAAAAGCGGTGTGGTGAGAGGGGATAGCAAAATAGTATTAAAGGAAGAGCGAAGATGACAGCATGATGCGAACCAATCAAAGTGAATATGGACTATAGTAAGCAGAGCACTCTGCTATTCTCTTCCTACTGTGAATTCAACCAATTCAGTTTTTTAAGTACGGAACCATTGCGAGCTTCCGTCTGTAGGTATTACATATTTATTTACATTTTTTTATTGGTACTTGACGATTTTACAAGCTTTATTTATAGTATATTCGACCTACTCCGATCGATATGTTACGATATTATTTTTGCCTTTTTAATTTGTCAAATTATTACTATATTAACAACCACTTGCCGAAGGATTAAAATTATCTCTGAACAATATTTTGATATACGCCACGTGATTGGTAGTTAGCTTGTCACTTTGGTTATTAAGGCCACTGACTTACCTCATCAGCATACATTAAACATGTTAAAATATTTCAGCAACTGGCCGTAAGTAATTCAATTTATGCAGCGAAAATATTTAACTTAAATTCAATTGTCCGTAATTATTGAATTTTTATTTAAGAATACCTGTGAATATATTTATTATTATTTTTTATACTTTTTTATTTTTTAACGGAGAACTGCGGGGTGAAAAGGACTTCTCCTTGGCCAGCCACTTTGCTATCGTCTCGACCCTAAACGGTGCAAACTCGTTACCTGTATACCAAGGTTAGCGTATTTGCTGGGACGAGGTCGCCTGGATGTGAGATGGAGATCTACACACGTCGCATCTCACACCAGAGACATGCCAAGTTTTCACAGCTCAACAGTCATTCCCTCGGGTCTCTTGCCATCGGTCCACACAATTCCAGAGGGTCCTAAGATTGCGGGTACTCCAGCAGTGACCTTCGGATGATGTCGTTGAGAGCCGCGTGATATCTAAAAAAAGCCTGTGGTGACAGCGATCGACTATATTATTATAGAATAGTTTTTTTTAAATACCCAAATTAATATTAATAATAATACGATCTTAATCAACCTCATGTCGACAAAGAAGCGTCGAACGCATGGTTGAAAAGTAGTGAACTGTTATCTGAGACAAAGGCTTTGATGCAATACAAGATCAAGTAGTGTTAACCCGCAATTACCTTAAATATATAATAAAACAACCTAACCTACCCACAGACTTATGTAGACTCTGCAATAGTGCTTCAGAAACAATCCAACATAAAACGGGAGCTTGTAATTCATTGGTGCAATCAGACTATAAACATAAACAGGACCTGCTGTACACCAAATATTAGCAAGCAAATATAAATTGGTAGATTAAATTGTTTCATACTACAAATACAAGCCAAGAACTTCTGTAAGATGACAATATTCAACTCTACTCAGACCGCACGATTATAATTGACAAAACAGTACACTACAATTGACCTGACATTACTTTAATAAACAAAGAAAAGACGTTATTTAATTTATTAGGTCATAGTTCAGACATTGACTTCTTTGTGTCATATCATAGTACTAAGTCCGTGAGGAACAAAATAGTTTCTAATTTTATATCGATTTATTAACTGCCTCCGTGGTCTAGCGGTTAAGTCCGTGGATTTAGACTCGGAGGTACCGGTTTCGATTCCTGGTCGGGACACAAAAATATTTATTAATGTAATACATTTAATTAATATTTAATTTATTTGTGATATTTCTCGAGTATGGTACGCTGGAGACATCGACGAGCTTGCCACTTGTCATGATTGGCCTATAGTAAAGTTGGCTAAATATGAATCCGCTTATTTATAAGTGTGGTTTCTGACCACCCCAGAAGGGAAACGGTCGTGATGATACTGATTTATTTGTTAGAAACATGGTAGGTACAGGTATTTTAATTGTTATATGTAATTATATCACATGCTTTGCCATTTCTAGCATACACATATTTATTTAGTCACATGACTTTGTCGAGCTAAATAAATACAAATACAAATACAAATACAAATCGTTTATTAACACAAAATAATGTTGTTTCGTTATGGTGAACCCTGTCTCCTGCATGAGCTGTGCTGTATAACAGGAGACAGTGTCTTCCAATAATGATCATACAAAAAAAAGAATTGAAAAAGAGGTTACACAAATAGCAAGTAAAGAATTGTATGTGTGTGTGTGTGTGCGTGTTTGTGTGTGTGTGTGTGTGTGTGTGTGTGTGTGTGTGTGTTTAAAAAGGTGGGGAAGGGTGGAGAAGCAAGAGGGAGTGTAAGATTGTTGATTAAACTCGTATATTTGTATTTTCCTTTAGTTCACTAGTTTACACTTTGGTCATGTCATCATCTCTTCGGTACTGTCATAATCGAGGTTAGATAGGTAACTTTTAAGTGATATTTTTAGTTCGTTTAGATTTAGGTGAGTAATTTTATTTATTGAGTTGAAACGGTTGTACAGCTTAGGGGATAGGTACTCGTACTGTTTCTGCGCATATGTACTGCGGGTGAAGGGAACATGAAAGTCCTGTATTCTTTTAGTTTTATATAGTGGTATAATTTGAGCTGTTTTGTGATACCTTTTGACGCATTGAAAGATAAAAAGCTTCCTGACTGTTAGTACGTCTGCTACTTGGTAAAGAAAGGTTGTTGGATATCGGTATTGAAGGAACATGGAAACTTTGAGGACTGCTCTTTGTGCCCGCTCTAATTCAAGTAAATGTGTTTTGAATGCGCCCCCCCAGGCACAAATGCAGTACCCAATTATACTTTGGCATAGGGCTTTATATGTTTGAATTATTAGAGAATGTCCAGCGGCATACCTTAGATTCCTAAATATGTAAATCAGTTTCCTCACACGGGTCGTTAATTCTGAGATTTGTATGTGCCACTTAAGACCTTCATCAATGAAAACGCCAAGATATTTAATGCTGTCGACTCGCTGAAGTTGCATGCAGTCGCCTGTCGCGGAGCACATTGATTCCCTCCTATTACATGGGTAAGTGTGAGACCTGATAAGGAATTGGTTACTCGGGAGGCTAGTTTTTGATTTGACGAAACATATATACTTTGTTTTATTGACATTAAGCGATAACAGACTGTCCTCTAACCATGCTGATACCTTTGAGAGCCCTTTTTCAACCAGCAGACGTGTCAAGTCCCATGTTTTTCCATGAAACAGGAGTACCGTGTCGTCCGCGAACATGATAAGCTCAGCGCCTTCAATATTTAAGTGGCAAAGTTCGTTGATGTAGGCCAGAAATAAGCTAGGACCAAGATTACTCCCTTGTGGAATACCGTAGCTGCAGGAGGCCTTGTCACTTTTGAAGTCGCCTATTTTGACACATTGCGAGCGCTGGTGGAGGTAGTCTCTAAACCAACTGTGCGGCTTACCCCTAATGCCCATAGCTTCCAGCCTTGCGAGCAGGATAGGTACACTGACTGTGTCAAAAGCCTTCTGCAGGTCCAGAAACACCCCAACCACTTTCTCGCCCCTATCCACTAGTTTCGTAACGGATGTGGTTAATTTAAGTACGGCATCATCTGTTGATCGGCCATGTCTAAATCCGTATTGTTTTTCGGATATAAAATTATTATTTTCTAAGTATGTGGTCAGTCTTTTGTTAACAATTTTTTCCATAATTTTGGAAATAGTGGATAGGAGAGATATTGGACGGTAATTGTTAGGAGCATTTTTATCTCCTCCTTTGTGTATTGGAGTTATAACCGATTGTTTAAAGGGTTTTGGAAAGGTGCCTTGTTCAAAACTTAGATTACATAGACGAGCTATTGGATTTGAGAGGAAGTGTTTAAGTTGTTTTAAGAACAAAGGTGATATTTGGTCGATTCCTGGAGCACTATTGGTTATTAACTGCGATATAATTGTACTAACCTCTTCAGGGTCTGTTAGAAATATTGCCATTGACTTTAATGGTGGTGTGATCATAGGTTTCTTTCTTGCCAATTCATAGTCGTTGGTTCTCAATTTTGTCAATGTGTCATTAGCTAGATTTTGTCCTATCGAGGTAAAGTATGTGTTTACTTCATTTAGTGAGTCGGTGGGTGAGTTACTAATATGTAAAAGCTCTGTGGGTTTATTTTTGTCTGTTTTAATATTGCAAACTTCTTTTATTATTTTCCAAGTTTCTTTGAAGTTGCCTGAGTTTTCTTCTAATTTGTTTTGGAAATAGTTATATTTTAGAGTTTTAATTATTTTATTGCAAGTGTTTCGATATTTAAGAAAATTTGTTTTTAGTATTAAGTCGTCTGGGTTTTTTCTTGTTAGCAGGTTTAATTTGTTCCGTTTGCGAATACATCTAACCATACCTACAGTTATCCATGGTTTAAGTACTCGTTTTCTTGCTGGTATGTAAGTAGTTTTAGTATAGGTAACAATCATATATTGTAGTTTATTTAGAAGAAATTCTGTGGCTTCGTTAGTGTCTTTTATAGCGTAAAAATCATCCCATGTTTCTTTGTTAAGGTGTTGTATTATTTTCTCAATGTCCAAAGTGGTTTTCCTTTTATCACTGTCTCTAGGTCGCGTGGTCGTGTTAATGTGTAGTAGGATAGGCGAGTGGTCAGTTAGCTCGTCAAAGACATACGTGGAACAGTTATAACTGGTTTTCACCATAAAGTGGTCGATACATGACTTGTTTAATCTAGTGGGAAGATCTATACCTTGCTTGAGTCCATGGGTGGCCATTAAATTAAGATATTCATTTTTATAGTTGCTAATATTTTCTGGTAGTAGGTCAATGTTAATATCGCCAGTGAAGATTATATTTGGTGTTTTTGTTGTTTCAAGTATTGTATTAATTGAGTTTAGGTAGTTGTTTGGATTGTGGAAACTCGGGGGTCTGTAAGAACACACAATAGATATATCTTTGTTAATTGTTAGAATTATACAGCTACCGTCTTTTATTTGAGGTTCGATACATGAAACTTTTAGACTATTGTGAACGTAAGCGACCACTCCATCGTTTTGATTTAAATTATTTTTAGTGCTGTATGTAGTGTAATTATTTATCGTTGGAATAATTGCATCTCGGGACCAGCATTCCGTAAGAACAATAACGTCCACATTTATTTCGATACTTGTGAGAAAAACCAGAAACTGGTCAAAGTTGCGGTGGATACTGCGTATGTTTGCAGTTATTATGGTAATTCCCTTTGGTGCATCGCCTAACCTAGTGTGTATAAGTTTGGAGCAAGTTTTTGGATCACTAATACGCGAACAAGATATGTTATTACTGTTGGATATTTCTGATAAAATAAATGAGTTAACTGTTTTATCCATTTTGTTTTAAGTATAGGTAATGTAGTGCCAATAGATTGATGTTGGAAGTGGAATCATGATAATTAATTCTAGTGTATACGAATAAGTTGTTTAAAATTAAAGGTAGGTTATTTTTGGACACATAATAATAACTATAAGCGTTCAGCATGTTACGTTTCATATTTTTACTTTTTAGTATATTTTTTCGATTTAATGTTATTGTAATTATTGAAGTAGAGGTACAGTAATTTGTATTGCAAGTTGCTCGACAAAACCTATTTTTAGGATAGTTTAAAATGATTTTTGTAATTTTAGGTATGTTTGTTTTGATATTTAGTTTAGGTGTTTTACAAAGTGTTGGTGACAGCGTGAAGGGATTTGGGGTAGACATGAGCTAAGTGCCAAAGTATTCTTTTGTCCAATAAAAACATTTATTAAACATAATTTGTATGATATTCAATTTAAACAGTTTTAGTGGCAGCCTTATAGTACTGGAAGCTTATTAAATATCTTTGTTGCCATTGCATAACAATTTCGGCTACATTGGGTACTTTTATGCAATGGAATAATTATTGTACTTGCATGTTCAAACTTTTCTCTTTTAGTATATATTTATTTTAAGTAAATTTTAATTAGCTTGTAGCCATTTAGTTGTTGTAAAAGCTAAACGTAAATAAATAAAAAAGTAAATAAAACGAAATAAAATAATATTTATTATTATTATCAAATACTTTATTGCAATTTATTTAAAAGTATGTACAAAGGAAAACTTAAAGCCATTTCAGCTTATTCTATCAGCTAACCTTTGGGAGAGTGAGACAGTATAAATATGTGGGGTGCAATTCTAACCAATAAACTACATAAATAGTATGTATATATAGACTATATAAATACTCATCATATATGAAGATAAAAATAAAGTATTAAGTAGTTTTTACAGATGTGAATTGAAGGAGCTTGTCTGATGGTCAGTGGAAGCTTGTTGAAGACGATATTGTAAATTTATCTGAATTCCTGCTTTATCGATTAACCGACATAAAATTTATAGATTACCTCAAACCAACCAAAACCATTTCTCTGAGTGTGGGAACGCATTCCAAAGCTAACAGCAATGCATGACCGTTAAACAGTGTGCTGTGCAAATTATTCGAATCTTACTCAAACAGGTTGACGATTGATTTCGTGCAAAAGTAGCAATCGTACGTTTATTTATTCCAATGTACTCGTTTTCCTTTTGGTAATTGGCTGACACGAAATGGTATATTTTGTTTACAAGCTCTGTAATAAGTGGAAAGTTTAAATAAAAAACTGACATCTTAATCATGAATATTTATCGATACTAAGGGCGTAAAACGTACGTGTTTCGTAGAACCGACGAGCGAGACGGGTTCTCGATAGCGTGGACCAATCTTGGTCTTGGTCTTGCAAGATGACCATTATTTTAGCAAGACCAATATTTGTCTTGCGCAAGAGTCTCGCAAGATCTAGATTTTTTTGGGATTACATTTTTTTTGGGATTACTTTTTTTTTGGGATTAATTGATTCTGCGTCGTGTCTATCTTCTTAAGGGTACAGACGATAACATATCGAATCATAGATGACTCTGGTGTCAGTATGTCCACATTTATAATTACCTCTGTTCCGATGTGGTAGTGACGATTTTATTTTTATTTTGACAGTTTAGATTATTGATGAATAAAACATAATGTAAAGTGTTATATACCTACTGATATTGTGTACCCCAACCAGCGACCTTCCTTAGGTGATCCGTCCATCGGTCATCGGTTCTACGGCAGATAAGTCGGACCCATTGCCACTTTAGCTTGCTAATTTTGAATGCTATGTCAGTAACTTTGGTTCTCTGACGAATATCAACGTTTGGAATTCTATCCATTAGAGAAATACTTTCGCTAAGTGACCTTTGTGAAACAGACCCACTGTCAGTGTACACGTCTCTGCTCCGTATGACGTTACGGGTAGGACGCACTGGTTGAAGACTTTTGTCTTCAAACACTGTGGTATGGACGATGAGAGGATGTGCCGAAGTTTCCCGAATGCCGCCCATTCTAGTTAAATGCGTCTGTCGGCTTCTTTGCTCAAGTTTGCAGCGCCTAGCTGAATAGTCTGTCCAAAGTAGATGTTTTTAATTTTTAAGTAATTTTAATATGACGAATTTAAGATGACATGACAAAATGTTAACTAGTGAACAAAAGGAATATATATATATATATATATACGAGTATAATCAACAATCATACACTCCCTCTTCTTTATCCACCCTTCCCCAGTCCCCTCACCCCTCACCCAGGCCACACACACACACACTTACATACTATACTTTACTTGCTAATTGTGTAACCTCTTTTTCGAATTTTTTGTATGATCATTATTGAAAGACACTGTCTTCTGTTATACAGTACAGCTCATGCAGGAGACAGGGTTCACTATAACGAACCAACATTATTTTGTGTTAATAAGCGATTTGTAAATTTGTATGTAATTAAGACATTATATTTTATTTTGATTTTTTTAGTGACAATAACTCTCTTTCTATTGTAAAATGTAAATTTTGTGTATGTATTTTGAAAATTTTGAACAAATTAGCACCTACTATAGAAAGTTACGTTCTCTTTCGTTGGCGATAGCACACAATGGTACCTGCTGTATGTTATTTTCTCTGATGATTTGGCAAATAATTCCGGACCAAAACGTGTTTTGAAGCATCGGCCACTCCCATTTCCGAAGAGAATCTATTGTTGATCTTTGTTAGTACTATAAATCATCATTGGCAGACACTTTCTAACTTTGAAGTGAACTTTTCATTTTGATTAGAGAGATTTCTTCTTAAGGTACCATCCCCTATCGGAGGTCGGCTATCATTTATGCTGTTCTAATTTTGTTAGCCGCTGTCCGAAACAAGGATCAAGTGCTCATCCTGAACCACTTCCTAAATTTCTTAAGCCACAACGTGCGTCTTCTCCCCCGGTCTTCTGAAGCCTTGTACCTTTTCTTGCATGATGAGCTGCAGCAAGCTATACTTTTTATTGCGCATGATGTGTCCTAAATACTCTAACTTCCTTCGCTTTTTGTTTTAGGAAGTTCCACGATTTTGTTCGTCCTCTGCAAGACGGTTTCAATTCTTACTGTCCTTTTAATGATATCTTCAACATTCTCCTGTATATTCACATTCCATAAACTTAAAACTTCTTCGACCACGGATGCAGTAATGTGAATTATTTGTTTCCTACTTTTTTTTCTCACTACGGATGATGAATATGAAATAATAGGGAAGGCAAAGAATCTTACCCGATCCTAATATTTTTTTTCATTTTCATAAGTTTACGTAAATTTAAGTTGACTAATTCTACAGAAGAAATGATCAGGAACGGGTTCAAGAGTCAGCTATACGTAGGGGAAGTTGGTGCGAGAGCAGTTCCCGCAAAATCTTTGCAACACTTACTGAAAGAATTGGGTCTAAGCAGGTCTGCTGTCAATACATTTATGAAAAGAGCTTCCAAGACGGCATTAACGGAATCATACTACTACTACTCTTTTCCCTTCGCAAATATGATCACATCTCTGAGTATCGAACGAAGTTAAAGTGGCTACCAATTCGCTGTCGCAGGAATGTCAGAATCCTCTGCTTACTTTTTTCTATTCTTAACGAGCCTGTGACACCGAAATACCTCAAGGACAAATTTGCCTATCTTTTCTCATTTCACAATAAGTCTCTTCGCTCCTCACACAACTCTGTTCTGTCTATTCCATCGCACCACTCTGGGTTCATGAACGATTCTTTTGCTGTTGTTGCCGCAAACCTGTGGAACAAGCTGCCGGTAAATATACGACAAGCATCCAACCGAAGCATTTTCAAAAAAATGGTATATTCATATTATTTAAATAGCTCATAACAACGCATTTAGTTTATTTATTATATTATTATATGTAGTGTATGTATTAATGTTATGTAATGTATGTACCTAATGTATTAATAAAACGTTATATGTATGTATTATTAGTATTTAGTTTAGTATTTATTATTGTAGTTTAGATAATATTGCATATTTATTACGTAATCATATTTCTCTAATTGCACCTACCTTACGTCTTTAATTTTCTACAGTGTCCCTAAGGTTGGCTGTCAGAGAATGTCTAGCATTAAGTCCGCCTCTTGTATATATTGTGCAATAAAGTTTTAATAAATAAATAAATTATTATATGTAGTTTTTTCTTTGCAATTATATGTTAATATTGGATAAACATTTTGACCGCTACTCTCAAATCTCAAATCAGCACGTCTTAATGACTTTTCCAGATAACGCTTCGTTTATGTGGAGTCTTAAAATAAAATTATTTATTCACAAGAGTAATTACAATTTACATTAAGTTACTATTTTCAGTTTAATTAAAGTTGTGCAGGTGTCGCGAGGCCGCATAACTTTCTTAAATTACCCAGAGATTCTCTTACGTATAGAGAAGGTTAAGGTAGGTTAAAACCAAACAATGTACTAGAGCCAGTACAGTTGTTTTTAGTTTGGAGTATTTACTAGTTAAATATTAAATATTTATATACAGGGTGTCCCGTAATATGACGTTAAGTCGAAATGTCAGTGATAAAGCTCGACTCGCCATACACAATGCCATGCTAATACCAACACTTATGTATGGAAGCGAGACGTGGATATGTCAGAATACGCATGAGAGTAGAGTTAATGCAGTAGAAATGAGGTGTTTACGTCGGATATGCGTCGTAACTTTGATGGACCGTATACGTAATAACGAAATACGCAAAAGGGTAGGTATAAAAGAAAGCATAGGTACAAAAATAAAGAAAGGCATGCTCCGATGGTTCGGGCATGTCGAAAGGATGAGCGAATAGAGATTGACGAACCAGATATATAATGCGAAAGTTGTGGGTAAAAGAGGCCCTGGCAGACCAAGACTTGCCTATCATGATCAAATAAATAAAACATTAGCTGAAGGTGAATTAAAAAGCCATCGAAACAAGAGGGCATGTATGAAGAGGTTAATGAATGTCGAAGAAGCGAAAGAGGTATGTCGTGATCGTGACAAGTGGCGCTCAATTGTCTCTGCCTACCCCGCAAGGGATTTGGCGTGAAGATATGTATGTATGTACTATTAACATCAAAAAAAAAACAAAAAACTCTTTGTTGTTTGTCTTTAGTACCTATTTTAAAAAAGAAATATAATAAAAACTAAAAAATCTGCAGCCTGTGACGGTTCTTTAACTTTTTTTTTATGTATATTTTTTTATTTTGTAATCCTAAAATGGGCCCGTGGTCCGAGGAGGCTCTTGTATTCTCACGCAAGCTTGGTGAGAAACTCCACTTGGCGACGGGTGACCCTTTGAGTAGAGAATATCTTGTTCAAAGGGTCAGCCTCGCTGTTCAACGGGGTTCACACTACGCCCATCGAATAGTCGTAATTTTATTTATTAATTTTTAGTGTTTAATTAGTTTATATAATTTAGTTCTTAATTTATATTATTTCTTAATCTTTGTACTTTAATCCTAAAATAGTAATAATAATAATTAATCAATACTTAAAAATTACAGCCATTCCCAAGCAAGTTTACAAAATTGATACATTTATCAGTTTTTTTTTACTTTACATTTTGTTGAAGATCCAAATAAATAATGAGTCGCCGCCCATAAACCCTGCTAAGAGTCGCTTGTTTAAACACCAATTAGTCTTTTATGATTGAAATTATTTGTTCCAACGTTCTTTTGTTTCGACTTTTACAACCAAAGCCAATGTAATTTATCTAAGTGATACTTTGTTTGTATAAAACATGGATTTTCAATGATAGAAAAGTTTTAGTACGTTTTTTTTTGTTTTGAGAATGGAGTCGTACGTTTACGCGAAACTAATCTAAATCGCAAAAGTTTATTAGTTCGTAGTAGCACCGTTCGTATAGTGTTGTCCAATCTTGGTCTTTTATTTATTTATTTATTAAGACTCAAACAACAGTATATATCCGCCTCCGTGGTCTAGTGGTAACAAACGTTGCCGCGAACTCGGGAGGTCGTGGGTTCGAGTCCCACCGGGGGCAAGTTGTACATTGTATAATTTGTCTCGGTCTGGGTGTTTATATGTATAATATATATTTACAAAAAAAAAAAAGTATAATATGTAGTTTATCAACCATCTAGTTTCCGTAACACAAGCCTCGTAGCTTACCACGGAAATTAGATGGCGCTGTGTGACCTGTCTGGAAATATTTATTTATTTATTATATACTTTTTTATGTATCAAATCCCATCCACCCATCGTCTCTACGGCAAACGGCACAAAATGGTAACGATTTGCCAACTCTATGTACTTATTACGTTTGCTGTTTGCAGCCAATTCAGCTGCTGCAAAATTATCTCCTTATATTTTATAGCATAATACAAAAAAAGTAAAACATACAGACGGGATAAAATTCCAAAAATAAGCAGTAAAATTCATAACTAATTGTAAATTGTGTAAATGACTTTTAGGAGAGAAAGTTTGGAGGCATAACAATAAATATGTACTAGAATAGCAACTTAAGTAATTAGTGGAGAAAAACATTTTACTACGCCTTCGTACTTTGAAATCTGAATACTATATTAACACTAAACCTTTAAAAAACTTTCTCTTACTAGACTAATTTAAAAATTAATTATATCTCGTAAGTATTCATTTATTAATAATACATAGATAGATAGATAGATAAATTCTTTATTGCACAGAAAATAAAACATTTTACAGTACATAGGCGAGCTTAATGTCTAAAAACATTATCTAACGCTAACCTTTGGGAGTTGTGAGCAGGGATTGTGGGTGCATGACCACTAATGTTTGACAATGAGTTTTATTGAGAAAACTACATATAACTAAAAGAAATATATATATATATATATATCTACCGATAAGTAAATTGTAAAATTATAAAATTAACAACCAATTGTAAAATTATAATTAATTAATAATTAATCGTAGTAATATACAAACAGTATAAAAGAATTACGATATTTAATAATTAAAAATAATATATAACATAAAATAAACAAAAAAATAAAATAATTTACTTTACTTCGAATAAAAGTAAAGTAAAGTATCATCACGACCGTTTCCCTTTCGGGGTAGTCAGAAACCATGCTTATAAGCGGATTCACATTTAGCCAACTTTACTATAGGCCAATCATGACAAGTGGCAAACTCGTCGATGTCTCCAGCGTACCAAACTCGAGAAATATTACAAATAAATTAAATATTAATTAAATGTGTTTATTTACATTAATAAATATTTTTGTGCCCCGACCAGGAATAGAACCCGAGTCGGTACCCTCCGAGTCTAAATCCACAGACTTAACCGCTAGACCACGGAGGCACTTTGAATAAACCCTTAATAAAAAATAAAAATATTATAACTAATGTTTGTTTATTGTTTCTGCATGCTTTACATTACTTTGAATTTTGACTACTTTATGTTTATTGTAACTAAACTATTTATTTTATTATTTTTGCTATTTATTTTTATTGTAAAATGAAATAGGCATTTTTCCGTCAAATAATAAGTCACCATTGCAAGCAGATTACTTTTTTGTAGAAGATAATTTTGTTGACCTACTTAATACAGACAGCAGTTGAAGAACCTTTCAAATTATAATAATATATAATATATATTTTGCCTGCCGTACTTTATTTACACACCACAGAACGAACAATCGACTAGAACTCCCAAAATGATATATTTTTAACTATACTTTTCGAATGAATTTTTGATGAATAGCTGAATGATCATTTTGATAAATATTTGTAAACATATTCCCTAGTTCCTGACACAGTAAAGCATAGTAAACAAAGGCCGTGAACAAATTGACTTAGTCAAAATATTTTTTTTTTATATTTTGGAATGTATGTTTTAGAGCTGTGGTGGCATAGAAGAACGCTTTTCTTACGGGACACAATAAATTATTTAATTTATTTGTGGTATTTCTCGAGTTTTGTACGCTAGAGACATCGACGAGCTTGCCACACGCCATGATAGCGTCGAAAAAAGCTTAAAAAAAGCGTCGTTTCTGAGTAACCTGGAAGAGATACGATCATAATTATACTTTATTGAGAAAACAACTTACTCTAATTAAAAACAAACTATAAATAAAAAATGTCCTCTAGAGACGACCCTTCAGGGATCCCAAGCAACATTTTGCGTCTGTATAGCGAGGCTAATACGCTTAGACAGAAAAGCTTCCTGTCACTTTTGCTTTGCTGAGTATCCCCATGGACCCATCATCGTCTAAACCCCAAAGGGCACACAATTTGTAACCTGTACCGGGATTGGCGTATTTGCGAAGCTTCAGGTTCTCAGCAGAAGACGCCACTCTTCCCGCGCTTGACGAAGTCGCCTGGATCTGATGGGGCTAATCAATTATATGAATTAATTATTAAATATATCTTCTAACCTTTTTCCAAGATCTATGGTATAGATAGACTTTCAAATATCACCTTCGCTGACAGATTCAGTAGACTAGAAGAGTCATACACATTAGTACGAGTATTACAAATATATTTTATTTATAAACCGACAGCATTTAACATTTTTGTCAACAAATATAAAACCACAGACAACATTAGTCAGACCTTACCACTATTCCGGCTCGTCTGACGATTCTTAAGGACATAAGCCTTATCGTTCGACATCTACTCGTTGTTTATAGGTGGTCCTCGGGTGGACGCCGCTTTGTCATCAGTAAACTTTACATGGTCAACCACTGAACCTCGCGTGGTCAATCACTGAACCTCGCACGGTCAAGAAAGGCTGAAGAAGTCAAAGAAGGATGGAAACGGCGCGTCGCTTCGTCTACGCATCGTCATCGTGTAAATCACTCGCTGGCAATGCGCGGTCCATTCGGGGTCTGTGCGTTGCCAACTTGCAGTCATCGCAGGGCAAGCATGCGAGCAGCAAGTTATCACCGACTTGCCTTCCGCGCGTAGATATCTTGCGAGCGAGGCGATCCGGTGACGCTACATTGAAGTAGGCTCGAATCGAGCTATGACCTATTTATTCTCATGAAAAATCAGATTTCTTTCATCTTAAGAAAACATAGCATCGACCTTTCAAACAAAAATAAAAGACGTAGAAAATAATTTATAATACAGTTATTTGCCTTTTTTATGGATCACCGAAAATTTAATTTAGAAGAATTTACATTTTTACCGAGAAAAAGGGCTTACTTATAAATGAAAATAAAACGTAATTTTACGATTTACGAAAACTTATCGAGTTTACTCTGATTTCGTAACTGAAATTCTAAACAATACAATTTAATTGTATAAAAACTAAAAAAGTAAATTATCATCTCCTTCCGGGGTGGTCAGAAACCACGCTTATAAATAAGCGGATTCATATTTAGCCAACTTTACTATAGGCAATCATTACAAGTGGCAAGCTCGTCGATGTCTCCAGCCTACCAAATTTGAGAAAATGCACAAATAAATTAAATATTAATTAAATGTATGTAAATGTAATTAAATAATGTTTTAAAATTAATACGATTAACAAAATGAAATACAAATAATTTAGGTATACAAACAAAAAAATATATAAATAATATAATAAAATAAATGTGAGATCATCGTCAGTCAGAAAATCGTCAATTGTATAATAACATTTTCCCAGTCAAGCTTTCTCAAGTTTTGGCAAGGCAGGGAAAGGATTGTGTTGTAAATCTATGCCAAATGTACCCTAGAAAAGTGTTTTTCCACCGAACCACTACCACATGAATTACAAGTATTTCATTGGATTTTAGAGAAATATATTTTACTAATCTTACAATGAAACCAACACCGCTCCGTGGATTTTGTTGAATAAGAAAAAAACATCAGCCTAAATAATATGCCTTAATGTATTTGTAATTGTATTTAATTAGTAGAACAGTATTTTTTTTTTTTTTTTTAATAATAATAAATATTTCCAGACAGGTCACACAGCGCCACCTAGTTTCCGTGGTAAGCTACGAGGCTTGTATTACGGAAACTAGATGGTTGATAAACTACATATTATACTTTTTTTTTTGTAAATATATACATATTATACATATAAACACCCAGACCGAGACAAATTATACAATGTACAACTTGCCCCCGGTGGGAATCGAACCCACGACCTCCCGTGTTCACGGCAACGTTTGTTACCACTAGACCACGGAGGTTTACCACAACTATACCTTGGGTGTTTCGACAATTCGCTTTTTATAGAAGCGAGTAATATTTTTTAGCCACCTTTACTATAGGCTCGTCATGTTCCGACCGCCTCCGTAATCTAGTGATAACAAACGTTGCCGTGAACCCGGGAGGTCGTGGGTTCGATTCCCACTGGGGGCAAGTTGTACATTGTATAATTTCTAGTCTAGGTGTTTATATGTATAATACGTATATATTTACAAAAAAAAAGTATAATATGTAGTTTATCAACCATCTAGTTTCCGTAACACAAGCCTCGTAGATGGCGCTGTGTGACCTGTCTGGAAATATTTATTATATTTATCTATGTCCCGATGTCTCTAGCGTGTACCAAACTCGACTAATATCACAAATACTCTGTTACTTACTACAACTATTCTGTTACTTAAGCGCAATGTTATTAGTAGATTTCGTTATTTACATCAGAGCTTGCGTCATAATTAAAAAATATTATTCAATTCCCAACTCTATAAGCGCTCGACCTTGCCAGCATCCGTGCAAATATCAACTTTAACAGCATGATAATAATTTAGTTAACGGATTTATTATATAACGTTTGCGCGTCTGCGTATAAATTCACAGACTTAACCGCTGGATAAACTGACGCAGTTATTTATTTATATATATTTAAATAATTATTTTTATTAAAACAAGCATATTTTTAATTTGTATTTTTTCTTTATTACAGATTTATTTCAAATTAAACAGCAAACATGGCGACGACTATAATAAATTCGACGCAAATATTAAAAACAACCTATGACTATTATTTATGGACTCTCTCATTATCAGGTAAGCGAGTTTACATTATTGGGTGTATTTCTATCTTCTTTCTCTCTGTTTTCTCTTGTTTATCTTTTCTTACTTTATCTTGTTACTTTTATTCGGTTCTTATTACTTTTGGTTTTAAAGTTATCGTTACATTTGGAACCCAAAATTATTTTTTAGAATCTTTCTGCTTACTGCACTATTTTACATACAATAAATCATATTTTATAATTAGCATATAAATGAACGCATGCGATACGTTATTTGCTGTCGTCTGAAATAGAAACCTTTATTGTTATAGCTTTAGATTTATATATATATATATATATTTACTAATGTACGTTTGGTCTCCGGCGTTGCTAAAATTCTACCCAAATGCTTTTTAAAAGTCCCTCCCAGACCAGAGTAATCTGGTAAGGTGGGAAAAAGATACGGAAAAGAAATGTACATTGTGTGGTGCTGCCATAGAAACTACTAGACACACACTCTTCTAGAAAAAGGCTATTACTTGTGCTGACATGACAAAGTCCTTGGTGTTACCCGTGAAGTAGTAAGTCTTTCTATTGCAAGAGCCAGACATTGACTGACTACAAATAAAATATAGAGCACATTTGTAAAGGAAGGGAAATGTACTAAACTAAATGCAAGCCCATCTCGATTCTTGGCGCCGTATCAGACTGGAAAATTCTGTTATGTTATGATCTCACAAAAGAAATGCTGCTACCTCTGACGAACACGTTCAATTTATTGTTCTTAAATTAACAGAGGTTATTGCGTTTTGTCGACTTTCGGGTTGCACATAGGCATGTAGTCTACCTTAATTCTGACTTGCCTGGTGGGTTACTGCTGTACCAGGTATTGTATTCTCATAGGTACTGATAACTAAATTTAAAAGGTTATTAATTAATCGTTGTGGTGCAGTTCTGTATATGTTTTATTTTGTAAATCTGATATAGCTGAGTTTTCCTTGCAGATTCCTTTCTCAGTCAGATTAAACATTAACAGGTCACTGGAATTTGCTAAGCTGCTGGTCTTCTGCTAACAGCTTACTTATTGGACCACTTTTCTGCTTAGTCTTCTACTAGCAGGAGTAGAATCATTCAAAATAATTAAGTTAATGACGTTTGATAAATGCCTGTGATAGGTTTACGTGAATAAAGATATTTTGACTTTGACTTTGAAATGATCAGGAACGCGTTCAAGACTTAGCTTTACGCAGTGGAAGTTGGTGCGAGAGGTGTTCCAGCCCTGTAAGAAATGGGCCTAAGCAGTCGTCTGCCGTCAATACATTTATGGAAAGAGCTTCTAAGACAATGCGGCTAACGAGTGCCTTCACTCCGTAGCCACGACTCAGACATAGCTGTAAAGGCACATATGGCCAACAGTGAGAGAGAGACGGTTTATAGGGTTTTAGTCCGTAGGCGCCCTGGGGCCTCCTTAGGAGGCCTCACGGATGAGTCGGGCATGCGACACCCGCGTTGGCCCTTCAGGCAGGGTGCGTATTATTGATGATTTATCGATTCACCGTCTTTAAAAAAAAAAGACGGCATTATCCGAAATCATACAGTATTTGGTTGGGTAGGGAGATGAGTAGAATGGTGGATGGTGAGCGTCTTGTTGCGTTGTAAGCAATAGGTTAATCGTTATTTTTCCTTTTTTTTTGTAGGAAATGTTTTTTG